>JAJJWX010001162.1:0-347542 GCA_023529315.1 Papaver bracteatum | reverse complement strand
TACAATTGTAATAATTGTCTTGAGATTTCTATCTCCGATAGGCAAGATATAAAAGTAGTCACAAACATTTCATCTCATCGTTTGTGATTCCTCAATAATCTTCTTCGCTGTGTCGATTAAGTTTATTGTGAGGTGATTGATAAAGCTGAGCAGTTCTTCGGGAATATAAGTATGGTTTTATCAGTTAGTTCTTTTTCACCTTGATTTATCAAAAGACAGAATAAACTCATAGGTTTATTCGTGGGAGACGAATTTATCTCTCCTTGTAGACTTTTCTGTGTGAGACAAATTTGTTTATTAAAGTCTTCGACTTTGGGTCGTAACAACTCTTGGTTGTGGATGAGATCAGCTAAGGGAATCAAGTGTGCAGTATCCTGCTTGCATTCGAGGCGTAGGAGCATAATTGTACCCTGGATCAGTGTGAGATTGATTGGGGTTCAACTACAGTCCAGACTGAAGTTTTCTTGGAGTAGGCGAGTGTCTTTAGCGGCTTAATACATTGTATGTTTAATCTGGACTAGGTCCCGGGGTTTTTCTGTATTTGCGGTTTCCTCGTCAAAAAAATTCTGGTGTCTGTGTTATTTCTTTTCCGCATTATATTTGGTTATATAATTAAAATAATATAGGTTGTGCGTTGTTCTATCAATTAGAGTATCCAACCTTATTGGTTGTTCATTTAAATTGATTGACATTTGGATATTGGTCTTTGGTACCATCCAAGTTATCTCTCTTTAATTAAGACTTGCAGATTGTATTTGCTTGAGTAAATCAAATTGAGAGATTGACATAATAACTACTTGAGATATTTTCTATAGATTGAGTCTAGTTGATTCACTAGAAAGTAACTCAGAGTTGTCCATACAGATTTCTAATCAAAATATTGGGTGTGGTTGTTAGACCCCCGCTTTTTCAAGTTTCAAAGGTATAATAATATTCATACAAAGCATCGGATATAACATTAAGGATATAATCTTTGCAGTCAAAATCATCGACCCATTTCTCAATAAATTTATTTTTATGCCCAGGAGTTTGGGAAACAGTTTCTTTGGCAGCACCAGTTGAAGGTGGATCAACAACATCAGTAAAAGGTGGATTAATAGTAGGTTCAACGGTTACAAGATGAACATACGACACCAGAAAAATGCATTTCCATAAGTTTGAGATAAAAGAACATCTTTTGTTCCCATCTTCTGAAATGCATCCCTTCAAACTTGAAAGGTTTGGTGGTGTCATCAACACACTTACTTTCATTCTCCATAGCATAAAGAAATCACCTTAAAATTGTTGGAATCAATTGCACAAAAAATAAATCACACAAGAACAAATCCTAAATAGCTAAGTCGCTGACTAGGTCGCTCTCTTTAAAGTGTTCGCGATTCTGCTTCTTGATTGTGCTAGCAGAAAAATTTTGTCGAAAATTATATGCGATAAAATAAATGATAACTCTCTTGTTCAAATTCTCTACACTATGAGTAATCGTACCAACAACTACTCTTTCTAACACTTGCTCGGAATCTCAAAAAACTAATGAAAACATATTTTTCATCTTCCTAAAAACTGGTCTTTTATAACTTAAAAGAAACCAATGCAATAAAATGAAAATAAATTTCGCATTAAATGCCCACTGAAATCCTCCATAACTGTCATAAAATGGACATAATATAATTATCAAAATTTATATAATTAATTATATAATATTAAGTTGAAAAACGTTTTTGGAAACCAAGAGTAAAATTTGCAAAATTTTTTTTTTTTTTTAAATCACCAGATCTTGGAAGATTCCCAATGTCCCCACTATTGGACTAATGTAATATAAGTATATAGAATATATATGCATATCCCTTAATAAATATATGGGGTGGGACTTGAATCCATGTCTATGGTATGGGAGCCTAAAATAATGCTATCACATTATAATCTCTAACTTTTGCATAATAACACAAAACTATGTTTTTAAACATATATCCTCGCTCATATTTTACAGACTATAGAAAGTGTCATATACCGGTGCATAAGCAATCTCGACTTGAACCTTACGTAGTGCTAAACTTTCTAGTATCAGGTGTATATAGTGACTCGTGTCTTGAACTCTAACTAATACTAGATTATTCAACATACACAACTATATCTAGAGTAAAGTCCTAAAGTTTGCACATTATGGCCATGTGCTTTTCCCTTTTTTAACGAATGGTATAGAGAAATGTCCAAGTTCGTATGTGTGAGTCTATCAAAGATATTCCTGTAGAGCAGTACCCTACTCTAAGTTAAGATTTATATAATCAACATGTTTATCGTTTTGGGATATCATGTTATGAGAATGCATGACTCTATCATTTCTATCTCCGTCTAGCCCATTTGAACCTATTTCTAGGTTGGATATCCATCACAAATGACTCGATTCCTAATAGGAAAAAGTCTCATGCTTTTAGAAGTATCCCATACCATTTCTCTTGTTACTCCTTTCGTCAAAGGATAAAAAAAAAATTCCTTCAGACCTCACATAATCCACTCTCACAACACCAGTTGTGAGAAATTTTGTTACTATGTTGTGCTTTCGACTAATCTTTCAATTCATAATGTTATTATAACAGTTATGCACTAATGCAATAGCCGCAGTACTATCACGGTGGATCGAAGTAGCTATTATCGATTTTTTTATACAAGAATATCTGACAGCAAGCTTTTTATCCATCCTGTCTCTTTACTAGCTGCTTCTAGTGATATCAATTCTGCCTCTATCGTAGATTGAGATATAATTGTATGTTTTTTTTATCTCTAAGACACAACGCTCCCAAAAATAGTGAAAACATATCCACTAGTGGCCTTGGAATCATCTGAAAGGTTTTTTCAATCAGCATCGCAAAATCCTTCAAGGACTACTGAATACCTCTTATAGTGAAATCATAGGTTTGTAATTCTTTTCAGATACCTCATAACCATCCCATTAGCAGTCTAGTTTTCTAAACTAGGATTGTTGATAAACCTTCACAAAACTCCCACTGCATATGCAATGTCAGTTTTAGTAAAATCAATTGCATAACGCAAATTTCCAATTATATTAGCAAACTCATATTGCTTAATACTTTCTCAGGTATTCTTAAACAATTTAACAGTACAAACAGGTTTATAATCAAAATAATCATACTTCATCAGAATTTTTTTAATATAGTGAGATTGATCTAAAGAAATACCACTACCGGTTCTAGTAATTTTGATTCCCAAGATTATACAACGGTTGAACAGCTGTCAGGGATTGATTTTAGAGATTTAGTTTCCAATTATCCAATACGACTATGAGGCCATATAAACATCCAACTCTTGCATTTTTATCTATAGAAACGCTTGTTTGCAATCTTATAACAGGCAATACTTGTCAACTATTCTGGTGTTGCATAGAAGCTACCAAGATACTCTCGAAGAGTAACTAGCTAAATTTCAAGAAATTACGAGACACTTTACCGTAAAGTATTGATTTAATGTGAGACATTAACTAGAGTACACTTTAGACTATGTTACATCGAACTGGATTTAGTTTATGAACTTTACGCAATTTGCATCACGGTATGACTTTTGTGATGGATCCTCTTGAACTCAAAATGCGTCTAAAGGGCAAATGAATCTTCAAGATACGAGTTCTCGGTCAACTCATAAAATGATGCTATTTATACAAGGGATGACATGATATGTAACCAGGGACGGACCCGAGAGTTGGATGTAATATTTAGACCAGGGCTAAGTATAATAGACAAACCCAAATATGAAATATTTTGAAGAAAAAAATTTTATACTATAAACCAAGTGGACATCTCGTATTTGAGGTTAAAACCGATTGTATTTGAGTCCTTGGATTCCCTGTATAAATGAAAACCTAGAGAATTACTCAAAATAATTATGTTATAGAGTATTATGGAGTTCATGAAAGGGACGGTGCTGAAACTTCAGCGTCACAAGATAAATCAAAAGTTGTTGGTAGTCGAAATCGTGATAGAGATGCCACTTTCATTACTGACAAAGTGATCGAGGACATATAAAATCAGGAAAACAAACCAATAATGGCTGTCGTAGAAGTAATCGAAGATATGTGTGTGGATCAGCTGCATGAAATAGGTTGCAAGGTCTCAACGGGTGGATGGTTTGTCTCAGAGGGCGAATCATATCTTCTTGCTCACGAAGATGATTTCTGTTAGAGCACAACTCGGTCGAACTCGCAAGCGTTGGTATCTCAAGCTTGTTTGTTAAGTTTAGTTGTCAAAACTTTAAGTCTTGATTTCTAGTCTACTTATACTTATGTCTAGGATTCAGATATAATGTGTAGTTGAGCTTTAGATTTCACGACGTTCATCGATTGAAGAATAAAAACTACTAAGGGGAGCTTGTGAAACTTCATCAACAAAAGGTATGTGAAGACTTGAACTCATCTATCACTCAGAAGTTTATTCTATTATATCTCCCATTGAGACAAAGTTTTATAGATATATAGACTTTACATTATACACATTTGATATTTCGTGCTGAGTTTAACTCGTTTATATCTTTCTCAAAATATGTGTTGGAAAGCTTTTTGCATTAACTATGTTCATCATAATTCTTGACGAAAGTCAAAAGATGATCATGTGAAATCACCTGGTAACATATTACATGATTTATGTGAGATAGTCATTTGATGTAGACTCGGAATGTTTCGTATTGATCATTCGATCACTTGAAAATTTCTTATAAGCTAATAGTTGTGTATTGTCGTCTTCTAAGAATGTTTCAATGATTGAAATGGGAGTTAAGAGCTAAAACCGATGTCCGGATACATTACGTTTTGTGTACTAAGTGTGCGAACTGTTTTGAAGGAATTCAGGATCGGAAATTAAGTTTGCATACCCGTTCGCAAACTTATTCATCTGTTTAAGTCAGGGTACTTAAGTTTGCATACCCTTTCGCAAACTGATTTAACTGTTGAAGTCCGGAAACCAAGTTTGCGTACCCGTTCGCAAACGGTTTCAACTAAGTTCAGTCCGGAGTTAAAGTTTGCGTACCTGTTTGAAAAGTGTCTGCTTGTGACCAATGTCTGGAACTTAAGTTTGCGTACCCGTTTGCAAACTCAAGTGGTTCAAGTTCTAAAATCGTTTAAGCATGATTTCATACTCATGTACTAAGATATTCATGAACTAATTATTTTGAATCAATCCAATTTTTCTTCAATTGTGTCTTGTATACTTCTATTAGAATTTAAATTATTGAACAACTCTATGAGTAACACAAATTTGATTATCAATTGATCTAGAAGTGTTAAGATGAACATGGTTAATATAAAAGTGTTCATATGGATATCTCTGGTTAACTGTTATTGATCCAACTCAATATACACGTTTAAGTACGGTTACCCATATCTAAATGAAGGTATATTTCATTTTTGTGTAACAAGATAAGACCATTTAATGGTGGAAAGATATTAGCTTGAATCTTGAATCATGTTTCATCTAACAGTGAATATTGATTGCTTTGTTCCAAAGTTATCAAACCCTGATTTGAAGACTATATAAGGGAGAACTCTAGAAACTGGGAAACTTAATCCCCCAAACCTCCTGTGTGATATTAGTTGCGACTAGAGTCGATTCTCCTTTAACCTAGGTTTTTCCTAAAACCATTATAGGTTAACGACTTAAAGACTTAATTTGGATTATGAAGCCAGACCCAACTATTTTCTCTGTAGTTGCATGTTTTGATCTTACTTGTTTTATTGTATTGAGTACTATCTTCTCTAATATTTGCTCGAGATTTATCTCCGACATGTAAGATATAAAAATTAATCACAAAGCTCTTCGTCTCATTTTTTGTTATTCTACAATAACTTGTTCAACTACCATATAGTCAAGTTATTGTTAGGTGATTAATATTTCTAGGATGTTCCTTTGGGAATATAAGACCGGATTATCAATTGGTTCCTGTTCACCTTGATTTATCAAAGACGGAACAAAATTCATACGTATTTCTGTGGGAGACATATTTATCTATCAGAATAGACTTTTATGTGGGAGACAAATTTGCTTACCAAGTCTTCGACTTTGGGTCGTAGCAACTCTTAGTTGTGGGTGAGATCAGCTAAGGGAATCAATTGTGTAGAGTCCTGATGGGATTCAGAGGCGTAAGGAACGCGACTATACCATAATTAGTGTGAGATTGATTAGGGATCAACTGCATTCCCGTCCGAAGTTAACTTGTAGTAGGCTAGACTCTGTAGCGGCTTAATACAGTGTGGTGTTCAAATATGGACTCGGTCCCAGGTTTTTTTTTGCATTTGCGGTTTTCCCGTTAACAAAACTTCTGGTGTCTTTTTTACTTTTTCTCGCATTATATTTTCTATATAATTGAAATATCACAGGTTGCACGTATTTCAATCAATGGTAAATCCAACCTTTGGTAATTGATTGACACTTGAACATTGGTCTTTGGTACCTGTTGATACATAAGAATAACCAAGCCTAGATATATGTCCCCTTAGCCCATAAAGGGCTCCCCTTTTAGGAGGAATGAACAAGGGACTAGGCCTAACCCAATAAGGTGGGATAGTTCTAGTCCATCCAAAACTACATTAAGGTTGGTTGGGCCTTGGACCAAGGAGAAAGCCTTTTAGGGTTTAGTGTTAACTTAAGGAAAGGTAAATGGTAGTTTAGTAATATTTTAATCTTATGGACACTTATCCATAAAATGGTCATTATAAAAGGGAAAGAAGGCACACTTCTTGATACATCATCAATTCCCCATTACTTCCCATCAACCTATCT
Organism: Papaver bracteatum; assembly: GCA_023529315.1. NCBI lineage: Eukaryota > Viridiplantae > Streptophyta > Magnoliopsida > Ranunculales > Papaveraceae > Papaver > Papaver bracteatum. The sequence continues at coordinate 340,766 of JAJJWX010001162.1, read as the reverse complement.
TATCCTTGGGAGTACTTTCTGTGATTAGGGCTAGTTCCTCCTTCCCACATTTTACCCATCAAAATTGCGACCACATTGGGAGGTTTTTGGCCTCTTTTCCAGCATGATACTCCCAAGTGCGATCCAGGAAGTACTAGTAGGAGGAGCACTCCCGAATCCGGACCATGTTTCTGTAGAATATGTGCAAGGAGAAAGCGATGATGAGATACGTTTCTGAGCGGTGGTTACTACACCCATTGTGCAATGAGTGGGAGCATCTCATGGAGGGGAACATCTCAAAAGAAAGGATAAATGCTCAAATAGAAAGCTACAAATGAGGGAAACGAGCAAGAGATATATCAAATACAAGAGGAGTTAGACGCGTCGATCAAGAAACAAAAGGAGCTGCACGGACATCTGAAGCGAGTGAGGGATAAGAATGTGATGACTACTAAAATTTCTAGCACGAAAAGCATTGTTCCGGGTATGAAGGAAGACGTGATCGCAAAATACTTAGAAGATAATTACCGGGTGACAAAGCAGGATGTTTATGATTCATTAGAACCACCATACTCTATAGAGGTCGCTGACTACTTGTACCCTGAGGATTACACGTCACCAAAATTTAAAACATATGGAGGAAAAGGAAATGCTCGAGAGCATGTGAGTCGCTTTATATCAGCAGTGAATGCGTATGCTCAGGATGAAAGCCTTTGTATGAGAGAATTCCCGAAGTCACTCATGGGAAACACCTTTACTTGGTATGATAACTTGAAACCCGGAAGTATTAGTTCATGGTCCACTATGGTGCAGCTCTTTTTGAAGAAATTATATTCTGTACAAAGAAGGGTCATATCAATAGATTTGGGAAGATGTACCCAGCGGGTAGGAGAATAGATCGGAAATTATATCACTCTCTTCCGAGATTTCACACTATAATGTCAGGAAGACATCCCAGAAGAGCGTTTGGTAGAGATTTTTATTCGAGGAATGAAGGCTATTTTTCGGCTGAACTTGACGAATTTCAAGTTTCAAACCTTTGTAGAGGTTGAGGAGGCTACATCACGGATATCAGATTGTGTAGTCGTTATGAATTCTGGAGTAGGCGGACATACTTGGAAACTACTGTAACACCCCGAGTTCCGGACCAGGGTCAAACCCATATGGGGATCCGAACTCGAAGCGTTACGGGTCGGAAAGAGACTTATGCATATAATTCTCTAACTTAAATTTATTTAAGTTCTTACAACAACATAACTTAGACTTTCTATCAAGAGTTTACACATATGAAACATGAAGTGATGAATTTGAATTTACTATAAATCTTTAAAAACATTTTAGTTCAAGTTTACATTTCACACAATTTTAAGAAAACAATGCAATCACTAATCTACTCATTTCTAGCTTTCGCTGCGCCACTCTGATAAATCTGCAAGGATGTCAATTGGGGTGAGATGACAGCTCAATAGAATGCATTCCCAATTCTCCAAAGATGCGCAAACATAATCATTTTATCAAGCAAAAAAATATACCAAAAATCACATCACGACTTCGGAGAATCAATGTTATATTCGACAATCACATTACCAATAATGTTTCTAATAAATTATCTAAATTCAGATTCAAGACATGAGTTCATAACATCAATAACATTCTCAACAATTCATGCAATTAGATTTCACACTTGAGTTCATAACACTAATGATATTTATATTGTCATAACAAGCCATGAGTTTACAACACCAAAATAATTGTCAAGAAGTCATTCATCAATGATTCAACACATCTGTTCACGTATTAATATCGTCACATAGAAACCATGAGTTCACTAATCATCCAATTGGGATTTAACACATCAATTCACAATTCATCCATTAAAGTTTCAACTCATGAGTTTATAAAATCAATTATATTTCCAATAAATCATTTAATCTATATTTCAACACATCTCACCAACAAATCTTGAGTTCATGGTAAGAAAACCTTGGTTCGTACACCCACCTATCGTTTATCGGCACAGACAGCCTCCATCGATGGTCAAGAACAAAAGTTCTTATGGGGATCATACCCATATGCACTCGGGGATCATTGCCCGTTTCATTCACAATACGAAAACCTTGGTTCGTACACCACCTATCGTTTATCGGCACGGACAGCCGCCATCGATGGTCGGGAAACACAAGTTCCCATGGGGATCATTACCCATTTAATTCTCGGGGATCATTACCCGCCATTAGCATGAAACGATATTCCATCTAATGGAAAAAAACATGAACTCATTTCCTTTTGTAAATTGTTTTTACAAACAACACAAGCAACCATGGCTTAAGAACATAATTTTCTTTCAAGCATTTCTACAAACAAGCTAACTGCATCCATTTTGCATCATACATATTTGGTTTATTTATTCATCTAATCTTCCTGAAACTTCTATAGTACATACATAGCTCCATAATCAACAACATATCCAAAATTCATAGAAAACCAACGGTTCAAACAAAAGTTATCGAATTTTCAAGGACATCCTAAAAACTGGGAAGATTACATGTCATTACCAAACAATTCATGATAAATTCATAACAATCTGAAATTGACCCAATCCAAAGCACACTGAAATATAAGATGCTTATATACAACTTTTATTAAGACATAAATCATTTTAAGATCATTAAGACTTCCTAAGAATATCAAAATCATATCAAGGCGAAACTGTCCAGAAATTCAGAAAATATCACCCAAATTAAAACAAACTTTCAACGGTGGATATATGGTGGAATACTCTCAAATTTTAACTAGTGATACTCAATCATGTTATATACCTATAGTAGAAGTCTGATCATCAATAATATGCATCAAATTAAATAGACAAATTTCAGAACCCTAATGATATAAGAATAAATAAAATTGAAATCAAAGTATAACAAGGAAAAACACAAAGAGAAAGGGATTAAAAATTCTACCTCAATTAGAGTGATCCTCTACTGATTTTAATAACATCCTTCTCTAAAAGAAACATTAGCTTCATCTCCTTCTTCAGCTTAACTTTTGGTTATCTAATATAATTCTCTCTCCCAATTTTGATTATAATACTACTAATAATAATTAAACATTTTTATTATTATTATGTAAAGAAGGTTCTGGTGGCTGACCATCTTTTGACCAAGTGAAATAATGGGATAAACATCATCATGGTGTTAAAGATAAACACTAAGATAAAGTATGCTTATCCGAGTATGATTAACCGTTACGTGTCACCCTTATGTTTCACCGACTGGTATTGTTTTAGGCTATAAATAGCCATCGTATTTTTAATATGAACATCTTTTACAGAGAATAAGAAATGAAAAGATAACATCTCAGTTCCATGTTCTCCTTTTTTGGCACTTGTTCATTTTCTTGAATTGTTTTATTTATAATATCATAAGTGAGTCGATAACACATAACAATTATTTATTTTAACATTAAATGTCTCATTATTTTCCTCCTATTTAGGTGATTATATTCACACCCTAACTTTCTAGTTCAAGCAACCCACTTAAACTAAGGAATAATAAACAATACTCTAAGCTAAATCGTTAAAATCCCACCTGGAAAGGTAACCAAAAATACTGGGTATTACAACTACACTCTGTTAATGCTGCGTCCACACCAATCTTTAACGATCAAGGGAGTGACAGAGGGAAAGGAGGGGCTGCCTTCGGCTCTTACCACGGAGGACAGTCCAGCAGAATAGGAGGAAGGACAGATGAAGGAAAATCTAATCCGCCACCACCAATTCCATGAAATAAAGAACAGATAATAGGAGTTCTGGAGCAGTGGGTGGCAAATAAGGAAGAAACTCTACCACTCATATCTACAGAACCTACCGCAGCAGACAAGACGCACAAATGATACTGACATTATCACAGGAGAGTTCATCACCCGACTATGGAATGATTTTCCCTATGATACATTGTGCAAAGAAAACGAGCTAGAGGCGAGTTATAAATAGGGGAGCAAAGCATCAAGAGTGATCCGCTTACACAATATCTAGTTTTGATGATTTCACATGAGCCTACGGAAGGAGAATCCTGGAGACCTTGGGAGGACGTGGAAGAAGAAGAAGCATGTGAAGCTGCTGAGACGGCCATTTTTTCAGGAAAAAAACGGAATCGTTATCTAGCAAATTTTCTCAAACTGTTTTGGCTCAGTAGTTCTTTGACTCCCTAGATTTCAGTGAAGACCAGGTCCGTGAGGCATCCAAGGCTATCACATCAATTTTATCCGGAAAGGCGTATAATCCAATACCCAGAGAAGCAATCGTCTTTACGGATGAATATATATGTTATCCGGGAGAACACCTTTGTCCCTTATATCTGACAGCGCTCATTAACAAACAACCCCTCAAGCGAGCTTTTATAGATGGCGGAGCTTCCCTCAACTTAATTTCACTACATACGTTGGAATCCTTATGGGTGTCGAAAACAACGATCAAGATGCGCGCGACGACCGTAAGAGGATTTGGAGGATAGACTCAAATGGCGGCCGGGATAGTACATCTGATGATGAAGATCAGACCAATTAGGGTACTCACCCCCTTCTACGTACTAGAGGATGACACTACCTTCCATGTTTTACTTGGGCGAGGATGGCTCCTGAATCACAAGGTGGTAGCATCGACATTTCATCAATGTGTTAAAACTAATATTAGAGGAAAGCAATTCCGTATCCCATCTACGAGTAACCCCTTCGGATCGGAAGAAGCTTACATGGCGGATGCAGTTTTCTATACACATCCAATCGTAAATCAAGGAGAATAGCTGGAGCATCTAACACCCCTACCAAAATGGGAAGAGTTCCAACCTGAAGAACAAACAAAGGGGAAGAATAAGTCAGTCTTCAGCCCATCACGGATGGGACAAGTCGCAGGAAATAAGCGAGTTGTAGCCGAAACAAAAAAAAAATCCAATTCAAGCCCTTTTCTCGACCAGAGGGCGGACATGTTTACCTCTTATAGCAATTAGCTAGGGAAACCTCCCACTGTCAGCATGACTGTGCAATGTCATCAGCGGATGAAGAAATGACGGAGGTAACCCCAGTAATTGAAGATTCAAAGAAAGAGGTAGAAATCCCGATCTCGGAAGAAGAACTAATAGAAAGATTGCTCGAAGAAAAGATAAAAGTCGATATGACCCTGGACTGACTAGAAGAGATAGATCTTGGTTCGGAGGATGAACCCCGTTGTGTACGCATCAGTAAGCACTTAAAAGAGGAAGAGAAGTCACGAATGATACAGTTGCTCCGTGAATACCGAGATGTGTTCGCATTCACATATGATGAAATGCCTGGTATGGACAGCAGTTTGATAGAGCATAATCTCAATATCTCACCTGAGTATAAACCAGTTAAACAACGAAGCCGTAACTTTCCGGAAAAGATCGAATTGGCAATCAAGGAAGAATTAAAGAAGTTGTTAAAAGCTAAATTCATTAATCCAATCCAACATCCCATGTGGTTAGCTAATATTGTACCAGTTGTTGGGGGAGGCTTACGAAATCCGAGCCGCTATGCGCAATACGAAACCTACACGATCAATGAAAACACAATGCGGAAATACACAAACTATGACGATATAGAAGCAATCACACAACACCGGAAATTACGTGGAAAAACCCCTCCAAGGTGAAGGGTAAAAAACCACGGGCAAATCTTCCACTATAACAATAATGGGTTACACACAATTCTCCCAAATTTGGGGATAACAACAACCTCAAGGTGCCTATAGCACTTGGATATCAATTTGCCTAATTACACTCACCCCTAAGGATGGATCAACAATTCATTCATATATAATATGAGATTCACTATCAATTTGAGAAATAGAAGTGATTTGAGATACTTACTACTAGGGTTTGACAAACCCTAGATTTTTCCCCCTTTGAAGAGATGTGGAAATTGATCAATCAATTCTCCACCACAACAACCAAAAGATCCTTAGCTAAGAACCCTTTCTCCTTCTCTTCAAGATGCTTCAATCTCACCAAAAATTGCTGGTTTAATCTCTCTACCTCACTCACTCTCTTTTCTTCTTCCTCTCTTTCTCTTTCTTCTTCAAAACACGGGTTTGAAGGAAATGAAAATTCTAATTCTTCTCCTGATGCCTATTTGCCTTGTTATAACATAACAAGCCAACCACTATTCAACTCCCCCCATTTGATAAGGGGGCACCAAGACCATTAGGATATAAGGAGTGAAATCCCAACAATCTCCCCCTCACGATTTATGGCGAGGTACCCGTCACCACCAAACCTGCCCTGCTGCAGAAATACACATGCTTGTATTTTGGTAGCGACTTTGTCATCATATCAGAACCGTTGTCATCTGTATGGATCTTCTCAATATACAAGACCTTCTCCTCGAGAATTTCTTGTATCCACTGATACCTAATATTGATGTGCTTGGACCTCGAGTGAAAACTCGAATTCTTGCTGAGATGGATGGAACTCTGGCTGTCACAGTAAACGATGAACCTTTGTTGCTTCACACCGAGTTCTCTAACAAACCTCTTCATCCATATCATCTCCTTGCAACTCTCTGTAGCTGAAATGTACTCTGCCTCTTTAGTAGACAATGCCACACATTTTTGTAACTTGGATTGCCAAGACACGGCTCCCCCTGCATAGGTAAATAAGTAACCCGATGTAGACTTGAGACTGTCTTGAGCACCTGCCAAATCTGAATCTGTGTAACCAACTAACTCTGGCTTGTCACTCCATAGCACAAACACATATTAAAAGTACCCCTCAAATACCGTAGTATCCATTTCACTGCTTCCCAATGCTCCATAGCAGGATTTGATAGAAATCTGCTTACCACTCCAACTGCATGAGCTATATCCGGCCTTGTACACACCATTGCATACATCAAACTACCAACTGCGGACGCATAAGGAATTTTCTCCATCTTCCGTTTCTCAACATCATTCACAGGACATTGATCACGAGATAACTTAAAATGGTTTGCAAGTGGACAACTTACCGGCTCAGCCTTGTCCATGTTGAATCTTTGCAACACCTTCTCAATATAGCTTTCTTGTGATAACCACAGCTTCCTCGCTTTCCTATCACGAGTGATCTCCATGCCAAGAATACTCTTTGCTGCACCCAAGTCTTTCATAGAAAAAGACTTTCTCAGATCTGACTTCAACCTGTCAATCTTTTTCTTATCTTTGCCAACAATAAGCATGTCATCAACATATATCAAAAGAGTAAGAAAATCACCATCAGCAAATTTTTGAATGAATACACAATGATCTGAAGCCGTCCTCTTGTACCCATGTTCCTTCATGAACGATTCAAACTTCTTGTACCATCTTCTTGGAGCTTGCTTCAAACCATAAAGACTCTTCTTTAGCTTGCACACCATGTGCTCTTTGCCTTTGACTTCAAAACCCTCGGGTTGTGCCATATACACATCTTCCTCCAACTCACCGTGAAGAAATGCTGTCTTGACATCTAGTTATTCTATCTCAAGATCCAAACTAGCGGCTATTTCCAAGACAACCCGAATAGAATAAAATCTCACCACCGGTGAGAAAATCTCGTCAAAGTCAACACCCTTTCTCTGCTCATAACCCTTCACAACTAAGCGTGATTTGTACCTTGGTTGTGAGTTACCATCTTTAGTCTTGATTCTATACACCCACTTGTTCTTCAGAATTTTCTGGTTCTTAGGCTTGTCAACCAAATCAAAAGTGTCATTCTCATCTAAAGAGCCAACCTCTTCTTTCATGGATTTCAACCACTTCTGACTTTCAGGAACACTAAGAGCTTCTTCATAAGACTCGGTTCACCTGCATCTGTGAGCATCACATACTCATGTGGTGGATACTTTGTTGAAGGTAATCTAGTCCTGCTGGATCTTCTCAACTCAGCTTCTGGTTTTTGTTGTTGCTGCACTTCTTGCTCAACATCACCCATTGGAACATCTTCATGAGCTTCATCTTCATTGCCATTACCATCAACATCATCATCATGTTGTTCAAGAGTAGGAACAACTGGATTTGGATCCAAGGTCATATCATCTTGAAGCTTTGGCATCTCAATCTTCTCAAAGTCTTCAATTGTCTGGTCTTCAAGGAATACTGCATCCATACGTCTGATAACCTTCTTCTCAACTGGATCCCAAAATCTGTAACCAAACTTCTCTGTTCCATAGCCTAGGAACACACACTGCTTTGCTTTGTCGTCAAGCTTTGATCTCTGATCTTTTGGGATATGAACAAATGACCTGCAACCAAACACTTTCAAGTGATCATAAGTAGGATCTTTGTCTCTCCATACCTTTTCTGCTACTTCTCCATTTAGCGGTCTTGAAGGAGATCGATTGATCAAATACACAGCAGTATTCATTGCTTCACCCCAGAAATGCTTCTGCAACTTGGAATGAGATAACATGCACCTTATTCTCTCAAGAATAGTGTGGTTCATCCTATCTGCAACACCATTATGTTATGGAGTCTTCGGCACTGATTGTTCATGACGTATACCCATTCTCTTGCAATACACTTCAAGTGGCCCAATGTACTCTCCCCCGTTGTCAGAACGAAGGCACTTCAAGGTTCTACTGTTTCTCTTTCCACCATGTTTGTGAAACATCTTGAACACATGAACAACATCATCTTTGGTCTTGATTGCATATGACCAAACCTTCCTTGAAGCATCATCTATGAAAGTAACAAAATAAACAACACCACCAAGTGTTTTGACCCTTAAAGGTCCACATACATCAGAATGAACAAGAACAATAATACCAGAATTGCGCTTGGGTAAAGCTTTATGAAAAGAGACTCTAGTTTGTTTACCAACTAAACAATGAGTACACTTACCCAATTGCATACCTTTGGCATTTGGCAAAACTTGTCTTTTGGTGAGGATTTGAATTCCCTTCTCACTAAGATGACCAAGTCTTCTATGCCACAGCTCGGAGATTGAATCTTTGTCAACATCATTCAACTCACCTTTCAACACCTTCACTTGTGTCTTGTACAATGTGCCACACTTCTTGCCTCTTGCAATAACCATGGATCCCTTGCTTAGCTTCCATTTTCCATCACCCAAGTGATTGTTGTACCCTTCATCATCTAACACTCCTGGTGACATTAGATTCAGACGAAGATCTGGTACATGTCGCACATTTCTGAGAACCAACGTACAACCAACACTGGTCTCAACCTTCACATCACCCATTCCTACAATTTTTGCAACACCACTGTTGCCCATTCTGACTGACCCAAAGTCACCAGCCTTGTAGGAGGTAAATACATCTTCATGAGGAGTAGCATGATAAGATGCACCTTAATCAACTATCCATTCCAATCGAACCTGCAAAACTAACACAAACATCATTACAATCTGAGAATACAATGATATCATCATTTGTCACATAGAGTGCAACACCATTGTCTTGGTTATCATTTCCTTTCCCCTTCTTATGTTCTTGCTTGACTTCCGCATTCATTTGAATAATGACCTCTCGTATGACAGTTCCAACATTCAACTTCCTTTACGGACTTTGATTTACCCCTTGACTTGCTACGGCCAACTTGTCTTCTGTCTTTTCTTCTACCCCGATTTTCTGTCACAAGAGCTTCTGAATGAGATGAGTCTAATGACCTTCTTCTAAATTCTTCACTCAGCAAACTGCTAGTTGCAACAGTCATGTTCAACTTCTTTTCTGGAGCAGAATAAATGAGACAATTCCTCAATGGCTCCCAACTGTCTGGTAAAGTATTTAACAACAAATAAGCTTGAACCTCTTCAGGAATTTTGAGGTCCATAGATGTAAGCTGATTCATAATCCCCTTCATTTCATTTAAATGTTGCGCCATTGAACTCCCTTCCTTGTAACACAGCTTTCCAAGCTTTTTGAATAGAAGAGCTTTTTCACAAGGAGACTGCTGATCATATATCTCCTCTAACTTGGTCCACAAAGGATATGCTAGTGTCTCACTAGCCACATGATGAAAAATGCTATCATCAATCCACTGACGAATATAACCAACTGTTTTTCGATTAGTAACCTTCCAATCTTCTGCACTTGTCGCCTCAGGCCTTACTCCCTTACTCTCTATTGTACCATAGAGATCTTTACAATATAACCAGTCTTCCATCTTCGCCTTCCATATGACAAAGTTCTCACCTGTCAAATTGACCATTCTATTACTAGTGCTAGCTTCCGCCATTGCACATGATTATCTCAACCCAAAAGCTCTGATACCACTTGTTGGGGGAGGCTTACGAAATCCGAGCCGCTATGCGCAATACGAAACCTACACGAGCAATGAAAACACAATGCGGAAATACACAAACTATGACGATATAGAAGCAATCACACAACACCGGCAATTACGTGGAAAAACCCCTCCAAGGTGAAGGGTAAAAAACCACGGGCAAATCTTCCACTATAACAATAATGGGTTACACACAATTCTCCCAAATTTGGGGATAACAACAACCTCAAGGTGCCTATAGCACTTGGATATCAATTTGCCTAATTACACTCACCCCTAAGGATGGATCAACAATTCATTCATATATAATATGAGATTCACTATCAATTTGAGAAATAGAAGTGATTTGAGATACTTACTACTAGGGTTTGACAAACCCTAGATTTTTCCCCCTTTGAAGAGATGTGGAAATTGATCAATCAATTCTCCACCACAACAACCAAAAGATCCTTAGCTAAGAACCCTTTCTCCTTCTCTTCAAGATGCTTCAATCTCACCAAAAATTGGTGGTTTAATCTCTCTACCTCACTCACTCTCTTTTCTTCTTCCTCTCTTTCTCTTTCTTCTTCAAAACACGGGTTTGAAGGAAATGAAAATTCTAATTCTTCTCCTGATGCCTATTTGCCTTGTTATAACATAACAAGGCAACCACTATTCAACTCCCCCCATTTGATAAGGGGGCACCGAGACCATTGGGATATAAGGAGTGAAATCCCAACACCAGTTGCGAAGAAGAATTGAAAATTCCGGTGCTGTATTGACTATCGAGATTTGAACCGAGCATGCCCTAAAGAAGATTTCCCAGTGCTGAATATAGACATAATGGTGAACAATACGTACGGATACGGTATGTTTTCTTTCATGGACGGGTTCACCGGATACAACCAAGTCAGGATGTCCACAGAAGATGCTCATAAGACAGCTTTCCAAACCTCGTATATCAATTTCTATTAGAAGTGATGTCGCTTGGATTAAAGAACGCAGGCGCGACTTATCAACGGGCCATGGTAGCCATCTTTCGTGATATGATGCATCAAATTATGGAGGTCTACATAGATGATGTCGTGGTAAAATCCCGAGCATGAGAAGATCACCTGGATTATTTGAGGCGTGTTTTCAATAGATGTAGGTAGTATCACTTAAAATGAATCCTCTCAAATGTTCTTTTGGAGTTATGTCTGGAAAGTTCTTAGGATTCGTTATTACAGACAAAGGAATACAGATCGATCCGGATAAAGTTGAAGCGGTAACTACCATGAGATCACCTGCATATGTGAAAGAACTTCAAACTTTTATGGGTAGGGTGTCCTACGTCCAGAGATTTATCCCTGGATTGGCGCAATTATTATCCGCATTTACACCATTATTAAAGAAGAATACGCAATTTGAATTGGTAGATGACCAAGAACGAGCCTTTCAAAAGCTTAAAGAATGTCTAATTAGTGAACGAGTCTTATAACCACCCGTCAAAGGCGAACCCCTTTACCTGTATACGACATTTACCAATGTAGCAATTGGAGATCTGTTGGCCCAAGACCTCGGTAATTGTCAGCTATGACCGATCCATTACATCAGTAGAGGTTTCAGAGACGCGGAGTTCAGATACTCAAGGGCAGAGCAAGCTTGCTTGGTGCTCGTATATGCTACACAGAAGTTAAGGTTTTATTTGCTTGCTCATAAAACCATAGTGATAGCGACTGCTAATCCGATTGCATATTTAGCAATGAAGCCAGTCTTGTCCGGCAGAACAGTCCGTTGGTTACTACAATTGTCTGAGTTCGAGTTGAAGTATCAGCGTTCTAAAGCAGTATGCGGACAAGCATTTGCAGACTTGTTGGATTCATTTCCAGGCATGGATATGACAGAAATCAATGATGACATACCCGGAGAAGTCGCAGATTCCGTGGAAGAAGAACGCTGGTCAATATTTTTCGACGCAGCATCATATGGCTCTTATGGAGAAGCAGGGATAGTATTCCAAACCCCCAAGAGAGAGTTGTTAGCGTTCTCTTTCAAGTTAGATTTTGAATGTAGTAATGTGGCAAGAATATGAAGCGCTGATTATTGGATTACACATGGCTGAAGAGCTCAATTTGGGAGCGATAGATATTAAAGGAGCCTCTGAGTTAGTCACGAATCAAGTATCGGGCGACTTCCAAGTAAAAGAAGCGCATTTAGCCCCTTACCGAGCAGAGGCCCGGGAATTTGCAGTAAGAAGAGGAAGTACTGTTATCGAGCATACTAGAAGGTCCGCTAACAAACAAGCGAATGCATTGGCTACCTTGGCAGCAAAGTTATAATTAATGAAGCAGACGAGGGAACAATAATAACGAAGAGAAGGGCATTACCGAGCAGATGGAAAGAAGGCACAGCGTTTGAACAAAAGGATGACTAGAGAATGGCGTATATTGAGGATTTAACCAAAGAAGCGGATGATCAGTTACTGCCGTTAAGGTGTTAAAACAATTTGTCATAGTCCGGGGAGCGCTATACTACCGAACGTACGGAGGTGCCTTATCACGATGCATGGGAAAGATAGAAGCGCAAGAATTACTATATCGCGTCCATGAAGAATCTTACGGACATACAGGAGGAATCCCGTTGTATCGCCGACTGCAGAGAAGGGGTGTATACTGGCCGAACATGGAAGTTCAAGCTGTGGGTGTGCAAGACAAGTGTGAAGATTGTCAAGCGCCTCCATAAAAAACAGAGGTATGTGTTTCGAAAATAGAAGACTGGAGACAACCCTACATAGATTTCATCTAGCATGAGCGCTTGCCTTTATACAAACAAGACGCGCTTAAGATTCAAAGGAAAGCTGGTCGTTTCATTATGAGTGAGGGAGTTCTCTACCGAAAGAGTTATGGGGATAAGATACTACGTTACTTGTCACAAGAGGAAGCAGAGAAAGTCATGACTACAACTCATAACGCGGAGCACCAGGATATGAGGAAACTTTTCCTGTAATTATATAAAGGCGGGTTTTACTGGCCTACGATGGAATTTGATATATCCGAACATGTGAAGAATTGCCAGCAATGTCAAAGCCACGGATCACTAATCTGTGGCCCTCATACTCTGCTACACAGTGTTGTTACTCCTTGGCCTTTTCACAGCTGGGGACTGGACATTATCGGGCAAATAATTCCAACCTCGTCCGGACGACATAAGTATATTATCACAGCAACAGAGTACTCCTCCAAATGGGTAGAGGCGATTACATTTCTAGATTATTCAGGCGCCACGATTGCTGCATTTATTAAAGAGCATATTATATGTCGATTTGGCGTGCCCATGATCATCCGATTGGATAATGAAACCTCTTTTGTTAATTAGACCGTCAAATAATTATTAGATCAATATGGGATTAAGTTCCATACTTCGACTATCTATTACTCTCAAGGGAATGGACAGGCGGAGGCAACTAATAAAAAATTGTTGAGGATATTAAGTTGTACGGTACACAATCATAACAGGAGTTGGCATGATAAGCTACCCCTTACACTCTGGGCATATCGTATCTCCAAGAGAAGGTCGACGGCGCCTCCCCTTATTCCTTGGTATATGGAGAAGATGCAATACTGCCGGCGGAAATTGCTATTCCCTATGCGCCAGTAGCCATGGCCAGCCTCACTACCCCGGACGAGGTTATTCGATTGGCTCATCTTGATACTTTGGAGGAACGCTGAGCCAAAGCTGAGCGGTTCGCGGAAAAGTATAGATAATGGACGACAATGTATTATAACCAGAAGGTCAAAGAACAAACCTTATGTATAAATGATATAGTCATGAATATCGTCCACATGTCCAGCGAAATGATAAGGCATGAAAGTTCGCCGCGAATTGGCAAGGCCTCTATATGATTAGCGAAACAGCAGAAAGCAGATATTATTACTTGAAGCGAATGAATGGATCACGAATCAATACTCCCATCAATGGTAAATGGCTTAAAACTTACTATGCATGAATAACTAAATGTATGTCGGATGACTGATTAATAATAATATGATTATCTTTATCTTAAAGTATGAATCATTTTAATTGCCACAAAAATGGATAGTGAAAAAGCGGGGGTCTAACAACCACACCCAATATTTCGATTAGCAATCTGTATGGACAACTCCGAGTTACTTTCTAGAGAATCAACTAGACTGAATCAAATAGAAAATATCTCAAGGAGTTATTATCTCAATCTCTCAATTTGATTTACTCAAGCAAATACAATATGTGAGTCTTAATCAAAGAGAGATAACTTGGATGGTACCAAAGACCAATATCCAAGTGTCATTCAATTTAAATCAACAACCAATAAGGTTGGATATTCTAATTGATTGAACAACGCACAACCTGTATTATTTCAATTATATAACAAAATATAATGCGGAAAAGAAATAACACAGACACCAAAATTTTGTTAACGAGGAAACCGAAAATGCAGAAAAACCCCGGGACCTAGTCCAGATTAAACATACATTGTATTAAGCCGCTACAGACACTAGCCCACTCCAAATTAACTTCGGTCTGGACTGTAGTTGAACCTCAACCAATCTCACACTGATCCAAGGTACAGTTATGATCCTACGCCTCTGATCCCAGCAGGATACTGCGTACTTGATTCCCTTAGTTGATCTCACCCACAACCAAGAGTTGCTACGACCCAAAGTCGAAGACTTTAATAAACAAATATGTTTTACACAGAAAATTCTACAAGATAGATAAATTTGTCTCCCACGAATAAACCTATGAGTTTTGTTCCGTCTTTTGATAAATCAAGGTGAACGGGAACCAATCAATAAAACCAGACTTATATTCTCGAAGAACAACTCAGTTTTATCAATCACCTCACAATAGTCTTAATCGACGCAACGAAAAAAGATATTGTGGAATCACAAACGATGAGAAGAAGATGTTAGTGATTACTTTTATATCTTGCCTATCGGAAATAATAATCTCAAGACAATTATTACAATTGTACTCGTACAATAGAAACAGCAAGATCATATTACAAAACTACGATAAAAGTAATATCGGTCTGGCTTCACAATTCCAATGAAGTCTTTAAGTCGTTAACCTGGTTTTAGAATAAGAAAACCAAAGGTTAAAGGAGAATCGACTCTATCTTAGCACAACTAGTATCACACATAATGTGTGGGGATTAGTTTTCCCAGTTTCTAGAGTTCTCCCTTATATAGTCTTCAAATCAGGGTTTGCAATCAATGTTAGATTAGTAACAAAGCATTCAATATTCACCGTTAGATGAAAACCTGATTAGATTCAAGATAATATTTATCAACCATTAGATCGAAAATATAGCTTGTTACACACACATGAAATGCACGTTTGTATGCTTGTGAAAACCGTACCCAAACTTGTACATTAGTTGGTTCAACAATAGTTAACCAAATGGTTAGCCATATAATAAATTTCCTATCAACTATATTCTTCTTCACCATAACTAGTCCAAATGACTCAAATGAACTAGTTAGAGAGTTTTTCAATTGCTTAGATCTTTATGTACTACACAAGACACAATTGAAGCAAAAACAATATGATTCACTCGAATCAATTCATGAACTATAAATCCACGGTTGTAATAGCATTCCTTAGTTTATTATGATAAGTTCACAAACATCGTTTTTAGACATAACCTACTCAAGTTCGCGGACTTAAGTTCCCGGACGGAGTTCACAAACTCCAGCATAAATTCTCGGGTTCGAGAACTGCACCAGTTCGCGGACTGAGCTTGTATGCTGAGTTCATGGACTGAGCTCACGCACTACTCCGGTTTCACTTGATCTACAAAGTTCGCAAACTTCGGTTCAAGCAATAAGGACTTATACATATATGTGTTACCACAACAATGATTATATCCTCTAATGGTCATATTGTCTAAACTCTCATTTCAATCATTGAAACATTCTCAGAGGACGTTATATAGTTGTTATTCACATATTATTTCTTGTCAGAGCGATTTCCAAAATGATTGAAACATAACATGACTTTTGTCACTAGGTAAAGATGAACTTGGCTAAAGCGAAATCTTTACCAATACATATTTCGAGAAATAGATAAGCGATATATACTCAGCTCGAAATATCATATGTGTATAATCTTAGTCTATATAGTAATACGACTTTTGTTTCAAGATAGGAGATAAAATAGATAGACTTTTAAGTGATAGATAAGTTCAAGTCTCCACATACCTTTTAGTCGATGAAGATCCACTGGTTCCTTGAGTAGTCATTCGTCTTGTATGATAATCGCCATGGAGTTCTTGAGCTCAAATATACTTTCTTTCCTAGTCCGAGACCTTAGCTATAGTAGACTAGAAATCAAGACTTTATAGTTTTTATCACTAATATTGACAAACATGCTTGAGATAGCAACGCATACGAGTTCGACCGACCAATGCTCTAACAGATGGGTTATGTGCATGACCCAATGAAGTGCACCAATAACCACAGAAATGGCCAGGTTTCGTGCATGATCCAATGAAGTGCACCAATAGCCACAGAAATGGCCAGGTTCCGTGCATGACCCAATCAAGTGCACCAACAACCACAGAAATGGTCAAGTTCCATGCATGACTCAATGAAGTGCACCAACAGCCACAAAAATGTCTAGGTTCCGTGCATGACTCAATGAAGTTCACCAACAGCCATAGAAATGGCTAGGTTTCGTGCATCACCTAATGAAGTGCGACAATGGCCACATAAATGGTCGGGTCCATGCGTGACTAATGAAACGTAACTGTAATTGTAGAGTCGGCTGAGTTACGCACCCGAGATACATTAAGATTTCAGATAACAACCATAGACGCGACATCAGATAACATTATCCTTGTAAAGTGATGATTACATTTAAAAGGAAACACAAGGACACTATAAAACAAAACAAACATAATAGTATTCTTAAAACACTCGGTATAATACATAAAGTTGATAAGACAAAACATTCCGTTTAAAGTCAAAGAACTGAAGACAATACTGAATTTGCGCGTCTCAGTCTGCCGCGCGCAACAACCAAGTCATTCTCTCTACGCCCCATAAGGGCATGAGCGAAATATTTCAAATGCTTCATCTGAAGCCATGATATTATCTATTGAGGGGTCAATTCGGCAAGAGCTCAATCGGTCCACATACAAATCCATTGCATCAAGATATTGTTCCTGGCTAACTTCGAACAGCTCTTCACTCTAACGAGCAAGTCGAGTGTTGTCGATGACAACAACTTGTAATAGTTCAATCTTTTGTTTTTTTGAGAGACAAACATAAAGCACTAATTAATTCTTCCATAGTTATTGATCATTCCTTATCCAAGAACCTTTAGGGTATATAAAAGGAAGGAAAAAAATGATGATTCAGCTATAAGACGAGTCAGCTATAAGCATACGGCAGCGTGTGATATCTTGCTTCACATCTTCCATCATCACAAGTGCCTCTTCACTTTGAATAGTAGCACTCGATAAAGCAACTCGCATATCCCCAAGCACTTACTTCATACATGATCTTTTCGGATATATTATTTTGGCGAGCCATGACAGAAGTCTCATTTTGCTCCTCGAAAACCCGATGCACATTATCTTGCACAGTTAGCCTATGTGCTTGTTGTAGGTATAGAAAAATACTCCGCCACGTGTCCGAAGTAGATTGAGCGAGACGATAAGGAGAATCTTCGAGAAAGATATTGTTCACCACTCCCAAAGAGGTGTAAGCGAATAGTCAAATCAAGCGTCAGATCTACCACGAAATAGTACTAACTTGCTCGGAAAGACATCTAAGTGAAGTAAATACGGAGCGTGAAGTTCGACTTGTTGTCCAAGAAATAGATAGATCCCCGAAGTAAATTACGCGGAGCTCGACTTGTTGTCCAAGAAATAGAAAGACTTCCGAAGTATATTGAGCGAAGTGTGGATTGTTGTGCAAGAAATGGGACAGCTGTCCCCGACCAGAGCCGATATTTAAGGCGTAAAGGAAGCGTAAAGTTGTTGTGGGCAAAGTAAAAATTGTATTTCCGAGATAAATCGGGTTGTATCCCACTATGTAACCCTCCCCTATAAAAAGAGGACTTAATCTTCCTAGAAGGGGGTTGGATTTTCTAGAGAGTGAGAGAGAGAATTTATGTGAGAGAGCGGTTTGTTCTTTAGAGAGTTTTTGAGTGTCTTGTAACGGAGATACTAAAAGGATTCAATAAAAGGATCTGTTGAAAAACTCATACTTGCTTAACTTCGTATTTAATCAAATTAGTAAGAGGGTGTAACTATGGATTTTCCCTAGTTACATTTTGGCGCTAGAAACAGGGATTGAACCTGTGACCTTGTGGTTAGGGGAACCGGCTGGTAACTGTTAACGTGAATCGTGGGAGACAGGATGGCGGAAAATCCGGGTACGTGGCGGTTACGAGTCTGCTGCAGGATTCTCTTTCCTTTCTTGGTTCCCGCAAACGGAATGAGAAAAGGCAAAACATAGATACAGAAAAATACTCTGCCACGTGTCCGAAGTAGATTGAGCGAGACGATAAGGAGAATCTTAGAGAAAGATATTGTTCACCACTCCCAAAGAGGTGTAAGCGAATAGTCAAATCAAGCGTCAGATCTACCACGAAATAGTACTAACTTGCTCGGAAAGACATCTAAGCGAAGTAAATACGGAGCGCGAAGTTTGACTTGTTGTCCAAGAAATAGATAGATCCCCGAAGTAAATTACGCGGAGCTCGACTTTTTGTCCAAGAAATAGAAAGACTTCCGAAGTATATTGAGCAAAGTGTGGATTATTGTGCAAGAAATGGGACAGATGTCCCCGACCAGAGCCGATATTTAAGGCGTAAAGGAAGCGTAAAGTTGTTGTGGGCGAAGTAAAAAGTGTATTTCCGAGATAAATCGGATTGTATCCCACTATGTAACCCTCCCCTATAAAAAGAGGACTTAATCTTCCTTGAAGGGGTTTGGATTTTCTAGAGAGTGAGAGAGAGAATTTATGTGAGAGAGCGGTTTGTTCTTTAGAGAGTTCTTGAGTATCTTGTAACGGAGATACTAAAAGGATTCAATAAAAGGATTTGTTGAAAAACTCATACTTGCTTAACTTCGTATTTAATCAAATTAGTAAGAGGGTGTAACTATGGATTTTCCGTAGTTACACTTGTAGCGCTTTTACTTCATCCTTCAGGACCAATAAACACGCTAGTTCCACTTGTTTATCAGAAGGATGTACTAAAGAGGATATCACACATAAGGACAACGCATAACCACGTGGGCGATAACCCGATTGATGGGAAACATGCGCATGATAGTTTGTTATAGCCTGATCAACATCTGACATCATAAGGCTTACTTCCTGAAACAGTCGATCGGCCTCATGACGAGCGGAAATGGTATCGTCTAGTGCACGTTGAATCCCGAAAGAAATCGGTCTGGATACTCGAGACTTCCGAGATGTTAAAAAATCCTTGTACCTCTCATCGAACCGTGCGTGCGCGTTTGCACGACTCGTTGTTCTTATCTTTCTCAGCAAATTTATTTCCGCTTTCACAAGTAACATGCGATCTAATTCGGACTTTCTCGTATAAGGAGTCACCAACGTTGGCACATAATCCAAAGATAGCACATATCCATGCAAGAGATGAGTCATATAGAGAATTTTAAAGTATAAACTAAGAACATACCAAAGCAGTAAAGATAACATAACAGTAAACATACTCTATTTATATAGAAAGTATACGCATCCAGACATTTATTGCTGCATAATTACTACCATAACCATACTTCATCCTAAAAAAATATTATTATTATTATTATTATTACAGCGCACAAAGTGCCCTATGAACATCAGCAAGAGCCATTTCAATAGATCTAGCACTATGATCTTCCTCAACACACTTGAAATGCGTAATTAGACGTTGCGCATGGCAATGACCATAATATTCAAGAAGGGTTATGTCAGGTAGCCCGCCTTCCCTTAGAGTCCTCATCACAAGGTGATCTGCATTTGTCAACCGTTCATGTCAACACGAATTTTCGAACTCAAAAGTGTCACCTGCAAGACACAGTACTTGCAAAAGGAGATTTAGATACCTTACATCTAGAACTAATCTCACGCGATTGGCCATGAAACAAAAGAACTTAAAGAACGCTTAATGTGATTAACCAAGATAATTCTCATATATATATATAACTAAACAACACAATACCCAAGGCAATAATTTATCGAATCCCAAAAAAAAAAAAAACTGACTGACTGACTGACTGATAATAACCCATCTAAGAACGCTCAGCTATAAGTGAGCGGCAGTAAGAAATGTCTTCATCTAAGTCATGCATCATCAATTGAACCTCGTCATATTGAGTAGTGGAATCGGTGTAAGCATTACGCACTTCTCCCAACACTTGATGAATTTTGTGCATAATCTCACTAGAAGAACGGTCCTCTTGAGCCATGTCTAGCGTCTTCTTATGTTCCTCAAAAGCTTTGCGGGCTTTATCTAGAGCAATCAGTCGATGAGTTTGTAGCATCCCGACTTCATCCTTCAATATTAACAAACGCGCTAGCTCCGCTTTCATATTGGCAAGACGAATAGGAGTGTATACAACACATAAAGTCATAATACACCCACGAAGATTAGGACCCGCTCGCTGAGTGATAAAAGCACGGCAATCAGCTATCGCTTTCTCAATATTAGTTATCATAATTAGTGATTCTTGGAACAGTCACCCAGCTTTGTTTCGAGTAGCTATAGTATCATCCAGTACACAATGTACGGCCAGAGTCAAACGTCCGTATGTCTGCGACCTATGAGCCATCGAATACATCTCATGTTGTTTATCAAACTACGTGCGTGTAGCAACTCTATTTGCCATTCTAACTTCTCTGAGCATCGCCACCTCAGCTTTTACCAACAATAAGCGAGCTAGCTCATGATCCTTCTCATAAGGGACGAACAATATTGGCACAAGGGCCAAATCCAAAGTATAACCATGTAGACGATGAGCCATCCGCTACAAAATATGAGCAAACAACTGAAAGGAAGATGAAATATTGAAAGAAATTTGAAAGATACTAAGGCAATTCCAATTATTTCATATTTATAGAAACATAAAGTAATACCACATTAATAACCATCCAACCATGATAATAAATGAAAATAGTAAATATGTTTTGCAAAAGAAGACAGCCCATCAAAGTTCTCAGTTCAATCAAATAAAAGCAAAGAAAATTATTGTTCAAAATCACTATCAGAAGATATCCAAAGCTGTTGAATATTCAACACCAACTTAGTCAAGAGTTCACACCTATCTAGACTAACCTAGAAATATCTAGGATGTCTAGAGTCAATATTAGACAATTAACATGTGTAAAATGAGTGTTCTAGGGTTAGACAAATCAAACAAGAATACTAGATTGTCTAGTAGTTGGTTTGGTAAGCCTCCATAGGCATAGTTGTTAGCCTCCAAAGGCATAGTTGTTAGCCTCCATAGGCATAGTTCTCTTCTTCTTTTGTAGCCTATAAATAGGCATGTTGTATTCATTTGTAAGTACGTAAGAAAGAAAGAATCAATCAATCAAAAATATCAAATAGATTGTATTCCACCAAGATTAATATCAATGTAGTCTTTACGCTTCCGCGTTTATGTTCTCCTCTCTCTTGTTCGATCTTTAAGATGGTATCAGAGCAAGGTGAGAGGAAGAGAGAGGAGAGGAAGAGAGCTAGAGAAACTCAAAAAAAAAAAAAAAAAAAAAATCTGGTTGTTATTGTTTAAGTTCTCATTATGGTGTTGAGTATAGAAGGTTTAACAAAAACCTTAGATACACGTGTGGAACTAGGTTTAAGTTCTCGTTATGATGGTGTTGGCTATGGGGTTGCGGCTATGTGTGTAGGATTTCACCACCCAAGTAAGTGTACGTGTGGAACTAGGTTTTTTAGATACACAAAAACGTGGTATCAAAAAAACATGTTGATTGTCCAAAAAAAAAAAAAAAAAAAAAAAAAAACATGATATGAGGACGGTATGAAAGTTGCCGTGAAAAAAAAAAGGTTAACAACGAAGAAAGTAGGAAGCTGTGTGGCTTGGAAGTGACGAGTTGCTGAGCTGTGAAAAGAGCCATGGAAGCAACCCAGTAATGTGCATGAGGAGCCGTGTCTCGCCGTCCCAAAATATGGAATCGCATGAGTGCACTGTGATACGTGACAGTATACCTCAATGGAATACCCGTGACTGAAAGTTCACATCAGTCCTTTGAGCACAAGAGGTTGTACTCCCTCAAAATCCGGCACCTTCCCACTTAAAGTTGGAGGCTCGCCTCCAACTCTCGACTTCGTCCTTTGATGTTCGCCCGTATGGCAGGTGTCGAGCTCATCCCGGGGCATGCTTGAAATCAGGACGTTCTCTTTGGTACTGTCTCTGAAAGATAACATGTCTATAACACGCCCAAATAGCTCAATGACCTGGCAGGAAACATGGACAAAATCCGTGTGCAGCACTGCAACACAACCCCAGAATAGTTGGGGGTAAAGTATCACTTTCTCTGGCTCCATGATCTCCACCATTACTTGCAACTCGAGTAGATGATAAGGCCGAGAAGATACAATGAATATCGAGTGGTTGCTGCTCGAGAAAACAAATCACTAAGTTGTGGATGATGATCATCATCGGTGGAAATGATGCTGCGGTTCATATTGCAATTAATGTGGCGGAGCTTCGGATAAAGATGATGGTCATGATGCTCGACTGGCTGTTATGAGAGACAGTGGAGCCGAACTGTGGCTGAGCTTTGGATAAATCATGGCTCGGTGATGGTGTTGCTATTCGGGACTGTTGGCTGAGATGAAGGGTGAACGACGGAGCTCGAGCGAGACGCTGCATACATTGACGGATGATAAGATGAACGTGGAGATTGCCAGAGATGGAATGATGCTGTTATCCGGTGATGGTAACGGTATTGCATGCATGTCAGTAATGCCGGGACAGTGATGAACGAGCAGAGAAGTGAAGCTCGAGATGAACCAAGTTCGTAGACAAAGATGGTAGAGCTTTGGCAATGGAAGGTGGAAGTGGTTTCGGTGATCGGAGCTGCTGGTGATAAAGATGGCAGTGTTTCATGGAGAGTTCGACGTGAGCACTTGGCTGTTGTTCGAGGAGAAGTGATGAAGAGTGAACGAAGGGAAAACGAGTGGCAGCTGGCATTATTGACCGAAGATCGAGATGTAGAGAAAACGTGTGATACCGACACACCTAACACGCCGCACAGAGAAAGAAAAAAACGGAAAGCAAAGGCGGAAAGCAAAAGTGGAGAGAACATGGGCTGTGATGAGACCGCATACATGAAGGACGACGAGACGGAGACTACTACTACTGCTCAAGAATGATGATGCTGCTGCCAACAGATGAAGGAATAAAATGTGTTGAGCAATAAGAGTGGATTGAGGTGTTGCTGCTGTAATAAATTCTTCCACCGATGGAGATTCGAACAAGTGATGAGTTAACCGTTGAAGGAAGAAGAACATGATGTTGTGTCGAGAGAAACAGAATGTTTCCATGATGATACACGGTGGTCGATGGAGTTGGAGATCGATAGTCGCGCATGCAGCAGAAAAAAAAAAAGTGCCAGTGAGAAAGTGCCATTCAACTCTCTTTTCCATGGTGTGACCAACACACTAAACGTCCATCTCACCTACATGGCAGACAAAAAAAAAAATCGAAACAAAGAAGAAGTTGAAGGTGATTTAGATGGGCGAAAGCCTCAAAGAAAATAGAGAAGATGCAGACAAGATGTTTGTTTAAATGCAAGGATGATCATGGAAACATAAGTGTGACAATAATTGTCACAGCGTTGCAAATCATTACGAATTCGTAAATGTGGCACATCTGGATAGCGTGGCAAAATTGTAACAAAGAATATAGCAAGAAGAAGAATAGTTAGAGCTTGTGGCATAAGCTTGACGAAATGAAAGATTGTGAGAGAATCTTTAAAAAAAAATCAAAGAAGTGTGAAGGTTTTCGCAACAAAAGCATGACCGGAACAAAAGAAGAAGAGAAGAAGAAACAACAAAAAGATTGTGAAGAAATGGAAGCAATCACCAAGTGGTGATGAGATAGAGAACAACAAAAGTGGGTGAAAATCCTATGAGTTGTCCAAAGAGTACAAGAAGTATTTTACTGAAACGAAGAGGACCGCAATGTCCCTAAACTACGATGGAACCCGTATGTTCTAAAACTACGAAGAGGACCGCAATGTACCTAAACTACGATGGAACCCGTATGTTCTAAAACTACGAAGAGGACCGTAATGTCCTTAAACTTCCGAAGAGGACCATAATGTCCTTAAACTTCCGAAGAGGACCGAAACGTCCTTAAACTATGAAGAGGACCGAAACATCCTTAAACTATGAAGGGGACCGAAACGTCTAAGATAAAGAGAAGTTGGAAAGTAGGTGTTGAGGGGGAGTGTTGAATATTCAACACCAACTTAGTCAAGAGTTCACACCTATCTAGACTAACCTAGAAATATCTAGGATGTCTAGAGTCAATATTAGACAATTAACATGTGTAAAATGAGTGTTCTAGAAAGCAACCAACTCTACCCTTTTCCTAGTTAAACGCTTGTTGACCTCCTCAGAAGCATCTTGGGCGGTCTTCAAATCCTTGGTGGCTCGACCCACGTCCGCCAGCAGTCGGTCGTATGCTTCCTTCTTAGCATTGGCAACATTGAGCAGACGCTTGTGTTCCCGCTCCGACTCCCCAATCTCACGAGGCGGTATGGTCCGTGCACTGTGACTCGCCTTTGCCAGGTCCAACAGATTCCTAAACCATTGAACGGGGAATCGAAGAACTAGAGAAGTTTGGATGGCGGCGTCCCACTTCCTCAAGGTAACTGGATTAACTAAGATTTCCTCCGCTAGGGAGAGATCCTCTGCTATGTCGAGCAAATCCTCGTTATCCACGATCATAGATTTGATAGGCATTTCCTCATGAATACATAGGTTGATGTTTAGAAAAAGGTACCCAATACCCATGTACCAGCTCATAGTGGTTATCCACACCAGCCTCCGCCGCAGAAACAGTACGAGGATATAAGAATTGAGGATCCAGCGGAGCCAAGGCTCGTTCTAAGTGGAGTCTAAAATTTTTTCTTTCTCACTTGTACTCATTTAACCTTAGAAAACAGCATAATTATCAACCTAACCATTCATTTTTGCCCCCATAAGAGACCGAATTTTCAAGAAAACCATACAATTTTATACTAGGAACCAGAAACCAGTGGGGGCTTGAGACCCCATTTGTCTCTATATGCCTCCGTCGCTGAGCTCAGCATCGGCATCCACGCTCCGAGAAACCTTAAGGATCATCTTGGAAGGTTTCTGTCGCTTCTCATTGGCGCTCCCGGTCTCGATGTCTTTGACCTGTTGGTTTGAGCGGCTCCCCTACCATGAGCGCTATCTCGTTTTCCCATGTTCTAAGAAAAAAGAGAGAAAGGTAGCCATAAGAAAAATACTCTAACACAACAAGAAAATAAAACTCAAAACACATAATATATACTAGATTCGGAGAAGGGAGAGGATTGGTAGGAGAATGAACTGATCGACGAGAAGAAGAAGAAGAACTTGACACAACCGGCTCCGAGTGATCTAATGAGAGATGAAAGCAAAGGAAAAGATAAAATAAAATAATCTTATCAAAAGAGTATAGAAAATGAAGATGTATATATAGATCACCGAATGCATTTAATAATCACAAGAGAAATAATTTGAGTGGCACGTGTCGGTATTTGAAACTTAACAAGTGAAAACATAGTGCACTCACGGGATTGAGAAGAATTCTGATTCTGGACGCTACCGTTAAGACCACTTCCCTCTTGGGAGTAGTCATGCACAAAATGATCTGACTCAGACTCGTCCTTTGCACCTAACATGTCGGAAGGAGTATGAAAAGGATGATTGGGATATTTAACTGTCTCTACAATTAGAGAGTGAGTAGATTGTATAATCATATGGGGAGAGAGTATTTCAGGACCACTCTGACTAACTAATCGACTAAGTTGGCGTTCCACACGCTCGATGAAGATACTCACGGATGATGACCCCATTTTTGGAGCCTGCAGGGAAAACGAAGGGGAAATATTAGCAGTACGTATGGAAGGTAATCGCGGAACAGGTAGCACACCATCATCTCGCTTTATCTCTTAGCTAGCCGATCATACATCCACTAGTTGAGAGGCAGGTTAATGTACTATTCAAAGAGGAGGTATCTAGGCTTTCAGCCGATAGGCAAAGAATTCTAAAAGAATACGGCAAACCAACATAAAGAAACTAAATGCAGAATTTGATTGAAAATAACAGAAAAGAAAGGGAAGGTACCTTAGTAGGAGGAGACGCGGGCGAAGGAATATTCAAGGGCTTCATTGATTGAACACGCCTTCTCTTCTTGGAGCCAGATGGAGGTAAAGCACTGCCATTCCCATCCTCTTGAGAAGATTCTTCACCCGAAAGAGGATCCCAGCTGGTAACCAGCAGACGAAGAGGGCGACCCTTGTTGCTAGAAGATAGCTTATACTTCTTGGACGTCTCGGCATTCAACTTCACACATCTAATACATGCATCTCTTTGAAATCCTCCTTGGTTAAAGCTGGATGAGCATATGGCTTTTTGATAAGCAGGTTCAACACATTCCGATTAATACTATTGCGGTACCCAAGCCACTCATTGGTAACGCTAACATGCCGACGGGATTGAGGTTGGTAGAAATCAAAATAGCATTGGCGATCGCTCATCCGAAGACCGCTCTTGAAAACAAAACGATCAAAACTCTTTCGGACTTCTCTATCCTCTTCCGTCGAGGAAGGAAGAGGATGATCATAACGGACTCCTTAATCAAAGCCTAGTTTCCGAGCTGCGCGAATAGTATTGTATGTCTCGGAGGAAAACTTCCCGCCATAGAAACCAGGAAGACGTCTGGGTAAGGTAGAAACAATAATATCAAAATCATCAGCGGAAGGCGTATCTGCATAAGTCATCCTTCTTTGGGACTGAATGACAAAGTTATAATGAAGAGAACCAGTGTGACCTTCCTAATAGGTAACAGGGTTGAAATAATCACCCTTATCCATGTAATCTTTAAGCTTCTCCTTGGGTATGAAACCCTTCTTGTGGTAAAGAGCCATCCGAGGATGGGACTCGGGAACTGTCACAAGACGCTTAGGACCATCTTCTTGAACGACCTCCTCTTGACGTGAGAGGTCAAGGGGATTCAGCTAAGAAGGTCTGTATTTAGGAAAACGCTCCCAAGCCCACGCTTGAATGAAATTGGCAGGGAGGAAGGTCTCAACATCATGAGATCCGTCCACACTATGAATATCACGCACCAACAAATCCAAGTGGTGATACAGACTGCCCAAGAACATAGGAGCAATCGGAAATGCCATGTTGCGGGACATCAATACATCCATAGGGATAAGCTCATTTTTAATGGTGTCACGAGGACTGTACTCGAATATGCCATGACATAACCAAAAAAGAAGGAAGGCTGCTAGCTCCGCCCTGTCCGTTTCCACTTCTCGAGGAGGAACACCCTTGCGAGGGCCTGAAATCAAAGGAGCCCAATACTTAATCCAACAGGATAAAGAGGCTCATCATTGCTCGGACTTAGGTTTCTTGTCGCTCTTCACCTCTTTCACATCAACAGACTCTCCAGCAGTTGATGGTTTTCGCCGAGTAGATTTTAGGGAATATTGGGGATATGCCCCAAAATCGACTGTCATCTTGGGGATATGCCCCAGGATTCCAGTTTTTGGGAATATGCCCCAGCCGTCCAAAATTCCATCCAAAACCGTTAAGTAGTCAAGATTCGCACACACTTGGGATCACATATGCGAATTAAAAGGTAGATTTTCGATATATTAACACCTTTACAAGGTTCGCGAACATATTCAGACGAAAAAATCTCGAAACAATTAGAGAGAAAGTTCATACACATTTACGATAAATAGTCTATTTAACGGTTCCTTGACGGAAACCGTTACTTTGGGGCATATTCCCAAAAATTGGAATCCTGGGGCATATCCCCAAGATGACAGTCGATTTTGGGGCATATTCCCCATTTTCCCTAGATTTTATGGCTGATGCCATAAGTTTTGAAGAAGATGGAGCATTGGTGGGAGAATCACGGGAAGCAGACGCGGTAGCTTTACCCTTCATTTTATCCATCGGGACTTCTGTCTCAATCGGAGACTCAGCTTTAAGCTCTTCAGGTAGTCGGTACGTCGTGTAATTTTCTTTGGCTTTAAGCAAACGATCACGAAGTTATCTGTCGCTTTCGTTTAAAGACTTATGAAGGCAACAATTATCGAAAACCGTATCTCCATGAAAGGGTAATCCAGTGAGCGCCACTACATCTTCTAAGATAGGGGTCGCTTCACCCCAAGAAAATAAAAATGTGTGCGGATTGATTCCCCAACGCGTGCATAAGCGAGTTATGCTATCATGATCCCGCCGGATGGACCTGAAACTTGAAGCCTTTAAAGATGCTTCTATACCTAAAGAACAAATGATTCTCGCATTCTTCGGGTTGGAAAAAATATAATTTATCCACAGTTCCCAAGCGGCATGAGACTCGGAGGATGAACGAAAGTTGATCGAAGAGAAAACATAATCACCCCGATGAACTGCTAGACGGGGTGCGTCTTCAAAGGAAGGAAAAAGAGGTGATTCCAATTGGGGACGGATAAGCCAGCTTTCAGATCCGGACGGAGGATAAGGATGAGGATTCAGCATGCACGCGACCCAGATATCGTCTGCAGAGAATATAACGAAATCATCGTCTGCAGCGGGAATCCTTAGTTTATCTCTAAGTTGGGGGATATTCTTAAATACTTCAAGTATGTATAATTCTGGCCTGGGAGGCGAGTCACGGACGGGCGACTCGTTGGACATGATGAGTAAAAGAAAAGATAAGGAGAGAGAAAAGGAGGCAGTAAAAAAATAAGGATTTAAGGGAGAGGTATCCTCTATTTATAAAGAGATAAAAGGAGGTGCAGTTACTAGACATACCATTAACCGTAGCATCTCAAGTTTCGTGAACTTAAACCGCCCATAACTCCCAATTATAACTGTCGTATCAACATGTGATTGTTAACGTGGTCTTTGACCAGTCAAACAGTCAAGGGACTAATGTTGATACATGAGAATAACCAAGCCTAGATAGATGGATCCTTGGACCATAAGGGGTTCCCCTTTTAGGAGGGATGAACTAGGGACTAGGCCTAACCCACTAAGGTGGGATAGTTCTAGTCCATCCATAAATACATTAAGGTTGGTTGGGCCTTGGATCAAGGAGAAAGCCTTTTAGTGTTTAGTGTTAACTTAAGGAAAGGGAAATGGTAGTTTAGTGATATGTTAATCTTATGGGCACTTATCCATAAGATGGTCATTATAAAATGGAAAGAAAGCACACTTCTTGAGACATCATTAATTCCCCATTACTTCCCATCAACATATCTTCTCCTTGGGAGTACTTTCTGTGATTAGGGCTAGTTCATCCTTCCCATATTTTACCCATCAACATTATCGTTCAAGTTGTTTCTCATAATAATCAGGCTCGCAGATTCCTATATGTTTGATTTGTTGATTACATTGATAAACAAAGATATAACTCTTGGATATATTTTCTTTGATTAAATTTGACTGTCTAGTTGATTCTTTTGGAATTATATTGGAGTTAGTCCATACAGATTTCCTAAACGAAATATTGGGTGTGGTTGTTAGACCCCCCCCCCCTGCTTTTTAAATTGGTGTCAGAGCAGGCAAACACGTTAAAGACCTCATAAGTCTGTGTTTGTACCAATCTGACTCTATGGATAATAGTGTTATCTCTGACAAACGCATCACTAGAGATAAAAGTTTTGCTTATATGAAATCTATAAAAGATAAATACTTGTTGATCTCGCATATAGATGAACATTTTGTTCCTACGAAACAGACAAGTATTGATATGTGTTACCATGATTATTTTACTGACGAGTCTGACTCTAAAGTAGAAAGGGAAGCAGTGTAAGAGAGTGCAGCGATTCTAAAACTTTTTAGAATACATGCAGTTAAAATCAATAGGCTGAAACACAAGGTCAATACGATGATTGGTATGATAAAAGATCATGATTCTCGATTAAGGGTTCTTCGTGAGGAAAATGATGTAGTTTTTTCACCTTGAACTTTACTAGAAACTAAACTCAAGGAAGATGCCATGAAAATAGAAAGTCTATTGAGTAATCTCTTTATTCAATGTAAAGGATTCTCTATGGAGTCCACTATACCCATCACTTCTGATTCAACAACGATGATGGAAAATATGACTACTTGTATCATGTTTCTCTATTGAAATATATTTCAGAAACTAAACTGCAAACCCTTCCACTTGCTAAATATGTGGTTACTTCTTCCACTAATCAAGGAATTACCACATCTCGTGGAAGGAAGAAATCTTCTAACAATGTTACTAATGCTACACACTCTAATCACTCCGGTGATCAGAAAGTATGTCTTTTTGTGATTCAAAAGGACATGTTCAAAGGAAGGGCAAATAGAAGTTGAATGACAATTATTTTGGTCAACTTCAGCACACATTAGATTTAATACTCAAAGGTGTAACTGATATTCAGATGTCTAAACCTATTGGTTTTAGTACTCACCATGTGAATTCTTCCAGGAAAGTCTATTCAATATGCTCATCAAACAGTCGAACTAATTGTATTATTAATATAAATCATTCAACAAGATTTCAGAAAGGTCCTTCTCAACCTAAAGTGAAGGATGATGTTCAAGATGTGAGGAAGGTACCAGTAGGTGGAAACAACAATGTAGATATGAAGGACAACCTTAATCTGATAATTGAATGATACAAGAATCTTATCAATAGGCCGCCAAAATCCTCCAAACAAAATTCTTTTAGTAAGGATTCAAACTTAGTCTCATACTTTGATGATAGTAAGTTTTATGATACTGTTTCACATCAAAAAAGGGTTTCCTCCAAAAATTAGAAGGAAAAATAGGATTAGCCATGAATAATATTAATTTGATGAGCATATAGCTCATACTTGTGTTAATTAATCACAAGGGTTAAATTCTTACTCATGAAAAATCATGTTGAGTAAGGTATGCTAATAATCAGGTATACTTATTGGTACAATGCCTTCTATTTAGTTGAGCTATTTTCTTATCTTTTATAGCTAAACTATTGTCGTCAGATAGCTTTGCCTAAGTATTGTTTTGTCTCGAGAATCACTTTGATTGTCTACTTTTTAATATTGAATTATTATTTTTACAATTGAGTTATGAGCTACTTTTGTGCTCTAAAGTTTTTCTTTCTGTGGAAATATAAAATTTATTGAGCCAAAAATTGTGAAAGAAATTTGTTTTCACGTAGCAAAATTTTATTATATTCCTTTTTCTTAAAAAAAAGGTGGTGCTTTACAGTTTCAAGTTTGGTTTTGGGGTCCGTGTTAGTTTTTGTACAGGTATACACATTGACTTGTCACGAACCAATTTTTAGAAACCCTAAAGTTATTCCCTAATAAACAATTTAAATACCAAGCCTATTGAGTCACGTACGTGTGCTCTAGGTTATTTTATTTTCGTTAAGAATGTCATCACCCTCTCGTACTTGTGATTTTTCAAGAGGAGTTTTTGATAAGGGTATTGGCTTCGAGTCCAAAGGGAAGAAGAAAAGAACCCAAGTAGAAATTGATGATATCAAATACCAAAGTCTTGAGGATTATTATGATGCCTCATGATACTATGCTTATACTCATCAAGATATAGAGAACGATGAAATGGTTTCGGCCGAAGTGGTTCATGATTTTCCTAAATACTTTGAGGAAGCGTAACTGCAGCTCGTTGATGCTATGAAGGGTCTCGATGTGTTAAGAACTGAGTTGAAAAAGGTTAACTCTGAACTTGTTCTCATGAAGACACATGTTAAAGATCTTCTCAATGAGGATATCTTCTCTGAAGAAGCAGTGGATGTTTTCAATCACAAGCTCAAAGGTCTCAAGAATCGTGAGGGTTTCGGAAGTGCTATTTGATTTCAGATCATGATCGATTTTGTTGGTTTAGGAGTCGTTTTCTTTTAGCTTGTTGATTTTATTTTGTTTAGGAAACTTCTTATGAGAATTTATTCTTGTGTTTTAAGAAGGATAACTAGGGTTTGGAATAGCATATATTGTGATTACACATAGCTATTGCCAACGTTTTTCATCTTGCAATGTTTTAGATTTATTTATTTAAATTCTAAGTTATTTGGAAGATGATTTTGCAGTATTAATCTTTATTGGTTTCATCTATTGGAAATAATGTTATGGGATGTGTGTGTTTATGTCCATGAACTATGATTGTCCCATATATGTCAAAAGTTAAGTCTATTATGTCATTATGCAAATATTGATAAAAGATAGAATAAACTTTTGAATATTCCACAGTATTGATCTTTTCCTGATCCACTTCTATGTGAAAGTATTGTATGCCTCCACTATACCAAAAATGGAGTTTTGCAACTGTGTCCCGCTGTTGCGAATCGGGGTCGCAACTGCAACGAGCTGTTGCTACAGGGGGCGACTCGAATTTTCGCAACCGACATGTAGCTGTTGCTAATTTCGGGTCGCAACTGTTGTAGCAACAACTTCAAGCGATTCTTGAATTCAAATTTTAGCAACAGCTTAACTGCAGTTTCTATTTTTTTACGATTTGTTGCGAATACTTGACTAAGTCAACGGATTTGACCATCAAAGTCGCGGTAAAAAATGTAGCAACAGATTAAAGTGTTGCGAAATTTCTACCGATAGCTTAATTTGTTTGACTAAGTCAAAGAAGACCGACTTCCATTTTTGTGGTACAGATTTAGCAACAGATATCAGCTGTTGCTATTTTTTTTGCGACAGTAAAAAAAAAGTAGGTCTTCGTTGACCTGGTCAAAAAAGTAGGTCTTCGTTGACCTGGTCAAACAAAGTAGGTCTTCGTTGACCTGGTCAAAAAACCAACACCCACAGTTCTATTTATCCTACAACTACCCATAACCTAGTGAATCAATCCAACAATCAATCATATTCTGCAGCACCTATATTGACATTCATACGTTCAATTATATATAAGAACATTTAAGAAAATTATACCAAAGAAGAGAAAGACCATTCAATTACATGTTCATCAACACATGGTATACATGAGTTACTCTTGATTTTAATAAGACTCTCAGTTTAGTTTCAAAATATAACAATATGTTTATCTATACATGGTGAGTGTGTAAGATACAAATTTCTGAGTTATGACAACCTAAATTCCAATAAGAACAAGCACCTGATATCAATGCTAGCTTCGCATATGTTCATCTCATCTGCAGCGTGCAAAATCTTCTCCGAAATAAAGAGCCAACACATCTGCTGAACTACCCTGTAAGTCATCCGATTACAGACATATGTCAGACGCCTAGCATAGATAAACATACTGAAAGTTTAGATATACTCTTGAAAGCTGACACATACCACCACCGAGTATAATGATGCCAACAAAAATCTTTAAGTCACTTACTGGGAAAAGTAAAATAAAAGCTTCTTAATTATCTTACCTAGTATGGGAACATGGTTTCACCACCTTCTTCCACATCAGAAAGATATAACAAGAATGATGCTATCTGCATGAAAAATCATGTTTCAGTCAACGATTCTCACCACCAAAAGCATCTCATTTTGATTTCTAGAAAAGGATTCTTTAATATATTAACATTCAAGAATTACAAAACTATGAAGTTTGTAGTAAGATCACAATAGACGCATACAGTGCAGTCTTTTCTTTGGGACATGAAGGGTACAAAGGTTCTCTTGCACGCTCATAAAAAGTTTTTCTTTGGGACATGAAGGGTACAAAGGTTCTCTTGCACTGTATTCAATTTTATAGCCGCATACAGTGCAGTCTTTTCTTTGGGACATGAAGGGTACAAAGGTTCTCTTGCACGCTCATAAAAAGTTTTTTTTTTTGTTGCTGCTGCTGGTGCCAGTATCATTGCGAACCTCACTGTGTGGCCTAGCATTCTCACCAACATTCTCACTAGCATTCTCAGCAACATCTCCTACATTGTCATCTACATTCCCTACATTTTCGGCTAGATTACCCACATTCTCAGCTACTACCCCAACATTATGTACTACTGCTCTTTCACCATGAAAACGCCACATTGTATACGTCGGAGTAATACCATTCTTGAGCAAATGAAATCTAATTTCTGTAAGTTCTAAAAATCCTCTACCATTCTTACAGCGTTTACAAGGACAGGAGAACACCATATTATCACCACCATTTTTACGGACAAACTCTATGAATAAACTTACGCCTTGTATGTATTCATCAGAATTGCGGGTACAACTCATCCACCCCTTATCAACAACGGCAGAGGACATATTTGATAACCCTACGATATTACTCCTAAAGACGACAATATCTATGTCAAATCTTAGACAGTAGTTCTACATATTTGCTGAAACATACCATAACCCTAGCCTTAGCATACTCCACAAGTAAAAAAACATAATATTATATATATACAACTTATTGATTTATACTAGCAT
The DNA here is from genome assembly GCA_023529315.1 of Papaver bracteatum. Taxonomy (NCBI): domain Eukaryota; kingdom Viridiplantae; phylum Streptophyta; class Magnoliopsida; order Ranunculales; family Papaveraceae; genus Papaver; species Papaver bracteatum. The sequence goes on along the minus strand of JAJJWX010001162.1, from coordinate 305,924 downwards.
GAATGATTCATCATGTAAGTTCTGGTTCAAGTACAAGAATATCATGTGAGAATCAATATAACACAACAGACACTTAGTGTTTCTAAATTAGGCATCACCAAAACATGCATACCATTTACTACACGAACTATACAATACTTCATCATGTAATAAACTGCTTGAATAAAAAAATAAGATATTACTAAACACAACTTGATTGATGGTACAAACACAGTTGCAGATATTACTAAGAAGAAGAAGATCTAAAACAAACCAGTCCTACTAGTAAAGAGTTGCGAAAGCCCTGTGGGTTAACAACAACAATCTCCTCTCAAAGAGAGGAGTTATATGTTGTTATCCTACAGGGCTTATTCTCTCAAACAGAAGAGAACAAGCCACAATCCACCACTAGTACAATTATCATTAAACTCTCAATATGGAAATCCACCATTAGACACAATAAACAAGAAGAGCATACCTGATTAGCAATAACAGCTGTAGTAACTCCTTATGAAATCTCAGATTGATTCTTCCACCTGCAGAAAGAGCATAAAAAATGAGAGACATCATTTATGTTTAAAGATAAATACTCGCATCATTTATGTTTAAAGATACATAAGCAAGAATGAGAGACATCTGACATCAATAATCTGATCAAGTGAGTTGTAATACTTATCTCTCAACAGCATTAAAAAACACCTAAGTACCTTGCGAAATGAATGACACGCAGGACACATAGTACAATCATTTTCGCATGACATCAATAATCTGATCAGCTGAGTTGTACTACTTATCTCTCAACAGCATTAAAAAAATACCTAAGTACCTTGCGAAATGAATGAGACACAGGACATTACCTGATTAGCAATAGCAACTGCAGTAACTCCTTATGAAATCTCAGATTTGATCTTCCACCTGCAGAAATAGCATAAAAAACACATGAGCAAACATAAATACTCGCATATTATATAAAGAGTGCGGAATTCTGAGACCAAAGAAACTTCTAAAAAGAGTTAAAGCTACAAATTAACTGTCAGTGCAAGTCTTTCAGCTTAAATCAAAATTAACATCAACATTTTTTCTAGATGACTGTCACTAAGAAAAATTCACACTTTTCATCAAACAAAGGATAAGATATATACCGACCACAGACTCAAACAAAGAACTGACATGATACATACTAACCACAAACTCAAACAAATGATAAGAGATACAAACTTTCTTTCACAACTTTATCTAAGGTCTCTGTTCTACACTAACTGAGAGGAATAGCATAAAAAAACATCAACAAACATAAAAATCGAAAATCTAACTATCAATCTACCAACATACACAAACAAAATACATCATTAACCGATTTAAACAAATTACAGAAAACCCTAAGTATCAATCCACCAAAAATACACAAACAACATACATCACTAATCGATTTAAACAAAATACATAGAACCCTAAGTATAAATCTACCAAAATACACCAAAAAATACATCACTAATCGATTTGAAAAAAAACACACAAAACCCTAACTATCAAACCCAATCTACGAAACCCTAACTATCAAACCCTCACACAAAAAGCATCATCAATCGATTTAAACCCTAAATAGGAAACACTAATCATCACCCATACCTAGCTTCCTATGATTTCAACGGCGGGAAAGATTTAATGGCGAGAGAGATTTTTCTTCAGCAGTTCTTCAGGATAGAGACTGAGAGAGAGGAGAGGACGAGTGTCGAGTGGTAATGAATCGAACTGGGATATTTTCTCTAAGATGAGTGCACACGCGAAATTTGCATGCTTGGTAAAAAAAAGTAAAAAAAGTGTTTGCAGGTGTTTTTTCTCACACGCGTACTTCGCACGCCTAAAACAAAAACAGTTGCGAATAGCAACTGAGGTTCAACAGTTGCGAAATTAGCAACAGCTTATGGCAGTTGCGAATTTTTCGCAACTTGAATTCGCAACTGCAAATTCGCAACAGCTAAATGTCCGTTGCGAATCTGAGTTGCTAAAACCCATATTTGGTGTAGTGCTCCGTAAGTTTTCTTATGTTGAGAATTTCTGATTAAATTAATCATTAAGTTTCCTTTATGGTTAATTTAATTGAGTTTTCTGGATACAAATTCATGTTTCATGTGATTTGTTAATGTCCAAAGAAATCCTTTTTTTTTTCTTGTAAAAGTATGTCCGCTCTTGTTTTTCTTTCGAGAATGACATTTTATGGGGGAGAGTTCTTAATTGAACATTTGCTTAATTGCCAAATATTTGTGGGGAGTGCGGCTGCAGAATATTGTAGGAGTTATCTTGTATATTTATAAACTCCTTGATGAATACATTAAGTTTCGAATATGTGAAATCATCGAAACAAAGTTGATGTGTTCTATTTTAGTCATGAAGTATCTCTTTGATAATTTCATTATGATCCCGCTATTTTTCGTACTTTTGCCAATTTATATTAACAAAAAGGGGGAGAATTATTTTGTAGTTCACACTACATATACATATGGTTTACGGATCATTATATAAGGGGGAGTGGTTTTCATTGTGAGTTGAAGTATTGACAAAGGGGATGTGATTCATATCACCGTAGTATTATTGTTAAAGTTGTGATACAATTGAACTTTAATGTTATGTAATAATACTATGACACTATATAACAATAATTGAGAACATTTGTTTTCTTATTTTTATGGCTACAGATCTTCAACAATTATGATGCTGAGTTGAACACGTTCAGAATCACTGGAGTACTTGGAGTGGCGACGAATTCAAGGAATGTTGAAGAACAAGGAAATCAAGCATTTGGATGAGAAGCTGCAAAGTTTATTTATTTTGTAATCCATATGTATTGATAGTTTTTTACTAAAATTGAAAAATAGGGAGATTGTTAGAGCACTGCTCGGTCGAACTCGCAAGCATTTATATCTCAAGCTTGTTTGTCAAGTTTAGTTGTCAAAACTATAAATCTTGATTTCTATTCTACTTAGAGCTATCTCTCGGATTAGGATAGAATGTGTAGTTGAGATTTAGACTTCACGGTGTTCATCGATTGAAGATAACGAACTACTAAGGGGATCTTGTGGAACTTCATCAACAAAAGGTATGTGGAGACTTGAACTCATCTATTACTCGGAAGTCTATTATATTCTATATCCTATTGAGAAAAATTCTATAGATATATAGACTTTACATTATACACATTTGATATTTCAAGTTGAGCATAACTTGCTTATATCTTTCTCGAAATATGTGTTGGAAATATTTTTGCATTAACTACGTTCATCATTATTCCTGACGAAAGTCAAAAGATGATCATGTGAAAATAACCTGGTAACATCTTATATGATTTTTGTGAGACAGTCATTTGATGTAGACTCGGAATGTTTCCTATTGATCATTCGATCGCTTGAAAATTATTTATAAGCTAATAGTTTGTGTAAGATAGATATTATCGTCTTCTAAGAATGTTTATATGATTGAAATGGTAGTTAAGAGCCAAAAACCATGTCTGGATACATTACGGTTTATGTACTAAGTGTGCGAACTGTTTTGACGGAATTCAGGACCGGAAGTTAAGTTTGCATACCAGTTCGTAAACCTATTCAAATGTTTAAGTCAGGGTACTTAAGTTTGCATACTTGTTCGCAAACTGATTTAACTGTTGAAATCCAGGAACCAAGTTTGCGTACCCGTTCGCAAACGGTATCAACTAAGTTTGGTACGGAGCTAAAGTTTGTATACCCATTTGTAAACTTAAGTGGTTCAAGTTCTAAAATCGGTTAAGTATGATTTCATACTCATGAAAACATATATTTATATATTAAGGAAAACAATCTTTGTAAACCGTGGCTAAAATACTCATGAACTGATTCTTTTGAATTAATCCGATTTTGCTTCAATTGTGTCTTGTATACTTCTATTAGAATATAAATAATTGAACAACTCTATGAGTAACACAATTTGATTCATTTGATTATCAATTGATCTAAAGGTGTTAAGATGAACATGGTTAATACAAAAGTGTTCATGGTTCATACATGAGCCAATTTAATATACACGTTTAGGTACGGTTACCCATATCTAAAGGAAGGTATATTTCATTTATGTGTAACAAGCAAATAGCATCTAACGGTGGAAAGATATTAGCTTGAATCTTGAATCAGGTTTCATCTAACGGTGAATATTGATTGCTTTGTTTCAAAGTTATCAAACCCTGATTTGAAGACTATATAAGGGAGAACTCTAGAAACTGGGAAACATAATCCCCACACCTCATGTGTTATACTAGTTGCGACTAGAGTTGATTCTCCTTTAACCTAAGTTTTTCCTAAAACCATTATAGGCTAACGACTTAAAGACTTCATTGGGATTCTGAAGCCAGACCCAACTATTTTCTCTGTAGTTTCATGTTCAGATCTTACTTGTTCTACTATTTTCTCTAAGATTTTCTCGAGATTTATCTTCGATAGGTAAGATATAAAAATTAATCCCAAAGCTCTTAGTTTCATTCTTTGTGATTCCACAATAACTTGTTCTACTACCATATAGTTAAGTTATTGTGAGGTGATTGATATTTCTAGGCTATTCTTCAGGAATATAATACCGGATTATGAATTGGTTCTTGTTTACCTCAATTTACCAAAAGACGAAACAAACTTCATAGGTATTTCTGCGGGAGACAGATTTATCTATCAAAATAGACTTTTCTGTGGGAGACAGATTTGTCTATCAAGTCTTCGAATTTGGGTCGTAGCAACTCTTAGTTATGGGTGAGATCAGCTAAGGGAATCAAGTGCGTAGAGTCATGCTGATTCTGAGGCGTAAGGAACACGACTGTAATGTGAGATTAGTTAGGGCTCAAATACATTCCAGACCGAAGTTAACTTGTAGTAGGCTAGAGTCAGTAGCGGATTAATACAGTGTGGTGTTCAAATCTGGACTAGGTGCCTGGGTTTTTCTGCATTTACGGTTTCCTCGTTAACAAAACTTCTGGTGTATATGTTATTTCTTTTGCGCTTTATATTTTTTATATAATTGAAATATCACAGGTTGTGTGTAGTTCAATCAATTGGTAAATCCGACATTTGGTTGTTGATTGAAATTGATTGACACTTGAACATTGGTATTTGGTACCGTTCAAGTTGTTTCTCATAATAATCAGGCTCGTGGATTCCTATCTGTTTGATTTGTTGATTACATTGAGAAGCAGATATATAACTCTTATATATATTTTCCTTGATTGAGTATGACTGTCTAGTTGATTCTCTTGGGATTATATTGGAGTTAGTCTATACAGATTTACTAAACGAAATATTGGGTGTGGTTGTTAGACCCCACTTTTTCAATTTATGTTCCTTTTATGGTATCACAAACTCTTAATTATTATCAGTCGTTTACGTATTACTTCTCCTTTGTAATTTATGTTTTCACCTCGGATTATTGGTCTTCCTTCATTCTTTCTGGCAAACCCTTCACATTTTTTTGCACAGTTATCCATTCTCTTTGGTCCGCCTTATTCATATACAAAGTTGGTAGAAGTATTTGTATGTAAAACTTGACTAGGTCTCTGCGTTTTCCTGCATTTTCGGTTTCCTCGTTATTGTGTAGTGTTATTTACGTCCACATTATTTATATTGTCTTAATAACTAAAATAAATACACTAGTACGTTAATCAAATACGGTCACATAGTTGGTTCCATGTGAACTTGTACTGTATATACCAAGTTGACATCTTGTGATTCATATCTTCTTGACGGTCTATGTCTATATTAGATGACGCAAGGTGTGTCTCATATAGATTGATATCGAAAAGATTCTGATATACTTGTTACCCTCGTCATTTCATACGAAAAACATTGCGAAAATCTTTCCGGTTAGGTGGAAACTTGTCAATCACTACAGCTACTTAAAATTGTGATACCTTGGGTGAGAATTTCGTAAGCAATTTTCTGAAGTGCATGAGTTTGTGCAATAACAGGATTATCATCCACCATTTGGTACTTCATATACCGGCTTACAACATACTTCTTTGTACCAGCTTCCTCGGTATCATACTTTTTCTGTAAAGCATCCCATACATCTTTAGTAGTTTCAAAGGTATAATAATATTCATACAAATCATCAAATACAACATTAAGGATATAATTTTGCAGTCAAAATCATTATCGACCCATTTATCAATAGATTTATTTTTATTCTCAGGAGTTTGGGAAACAATTTATTTGGCAACACCAGTGGGAGGTGGATCAGCAGCATCGGTAGAAGGTGGATTAACAGCAGGTTCAACGGTTCCAACATGAACATACGACACCAATCAAATGCATTTTCATAAGTTTGAGATAAAAGAACATCTTTTGTTCCCATCTTCTGAAATGCAGCCCTTAAAACTTGAAGGTTTGGTGGTGTCATCAACACGCTTCCTTTCATTCTCCATTGAAGAAAAAAATTACCTTAAAATTGTTGGAATCAATTGCACAAAAAATAAATCACACAAGACAAATCTCAAATAGCTGAGTCGCGGACTAGGTCGCTTTATTTAAAGTGTTTGCAATTCTGCTTCTTGATTGTGCTAGAAGAAAAAATTTGTCGAAAACCATAGGGGATGAAATTGATGATAACTCTCTTGTTCGATTTCTATACTCTGTGAGTAATCATACCAACAACTACTCTTTCTAACACTTGCTCGGAATCTCAATAAACTGATGAAAACGTATTTTTCACCTTCCCAAAAACTGTTTTTTCATAACTTCAAAGAAACCAATGCAGTTTCATGAAAATAAATTTTGCATTAAATGCGCACTGACAATCCTCCATAAATGTCATAAAATGGACATAATATAACTACCAAAATTTATATAATTAGTTAGAGAATATTAAGTTGAAAAACATTTTTGGAAACCAAGAGAAAAATATGCGAAAAAAATTATTTTTTAAATCACCATACCTTCGAAGACCCCCAAGGTCCCTGCTAACGGACTAATGTAATATAAGTATATAGAATGTATATGCATATGCCTTAGTAAATGTTTGGGGTGGTACTTGTATTAGTGTCTATGGTGTGGGAGCCTAAAATAATGCTATCACACTATGATCTCTAACTTTTTGTAGGTGTAAATTATACACAGATTTAGGTGGCAACATCCTAGGCCTAGTGCACCTAAACACGAAAAGACGCGAAGCATGGAATGAAGATTAGTGGCGCGAGATTTCAGGAGCCACGTGGATCGGGCGTGATCGCTCTACAGCTGTCGGACAAGACTTGATTCAGACTTCTGACAAAGCTGACATGACGAGACGCGGCGGGACAAACGAGGTGCTATGGTCAAATGGATAAGAAAGTAGGGGACACATCGTCTAACCATAAAATCAACGATCGAAGACGGGCGACATTCAGAAACACGCGACATCGTGTCAAGAGAGCATTGGGAGATGTCGGCTCGGACGAAAGACAGGCAAAGAGCCAATACACCTCGGCCATGTGAGGAGACATAAGTCGGTCCGACAGTAGAACTGCTGAATTGATGTAACATGACCAACACCATATCTTGGGTGTATGGAACTTCTCATATAAATAAAGGGACTTGTATTCATGAAAGTTAGGTTGTAATTTTGGGAGAGGAGAAGAGAGAAACTCGATAAAACATTAGGAAGAAGTGAGTGAGAAGTAAGTTCACCTTGTAAAGAAATCCAACTAAGATCAACACCTTTGTAACACCTTGAAGTAATAAGATTCATCATTTCACCCCCGTGGACGCAGGTAATCATACCGAACCACGTATATCTTGTGTTCATGGTTGAGTGTTTACTTTCATTTGAGAAGAGTAGTGCGTTTCTAACCTTTGGATGTAGTTTATAGTAAAATGCATCTACATTCTGGCACCGACTAAGGGGACATGACTAAGATCTCCGGATACCTTGCCATTAAAGTCTTCAGAGACGATCAACAGCTCCTCAATACACGTTAATGTGTTGGAGTAGAAGCTACGATGAACTCTTTTGGCTGAAGTAATGGTTGTTTTAAGTCATTTACTGAGCATTTAAAGTCAGAGCAGTAGCAGCGTCTTCAACAGTTTGATCGGCAGAGAAACTTCATGAGCTCACCAGCGACTAACAGTTCGAGTTAGAAGCTACGTGAATAATCTGTTGAAAGGACGACTGTTTGTTCTTGATAGTTGTGTGTTTATTAGCGTTAAGCGAGTTGTTTCTAGCTGCGATAAGAAGTCGGATGCTCGGAGTTACCAAAATTTAGCGTTTTAGATGTTTCATCATGTAATGAACTGTCGACCATATATAATTTTTAGCCGGCGGTGTAGCGTAAGTTGTCGGAAAGGTCATAATTAAATCTCGAGAAAGTGGAGTTGGTACAAGTTTAATTCGATTCTAGGGGTTACTTGCCGTACTTTTTAAGCGTCACATGCATAAGATCAATGATTTGGAGCATGTAGAATAAAGGACAAACTAACTTAAATGCATAGGTCGAGTACAGAGAGCGACGTCATACGGAGTGATAGTGACGGGGAAGTGAGTTCAGCCACAAATTCAGCATAAGAACAAAATAGGATAGATAAACGGAACCCACCTGATAACCAAAGTTGACCCTACACGTGGCGATGAGTCGTAGAGTCGAACGTTTCGCCTTTTTTGTCTGAACTTTTTGTTAGAAAAATCAGGTCGGAGTAAGGGGTTATTTTTTTTTGTATTTGCTGACGTAGGGACGGGTGATACTCGGCTTATCATGCGACGTGACTAATGGCTAGCGATTCAGGGACAATAAGGATGTTGAGGAATCGCACAGTCACTAGCAGCAGCATGCAGGCAGGGATAACGGGGCCGAGGCAAGAGGACAGTCGACAACCACCGCCCGAGGAATCTCATGCAGCTGCGCGAGGGATGCCTGTTGTAGACGAAGAAATAGATTTGGGGCGAGAAGATAACACCTTACCTCTGGACTAGATTATATTGACCCAGAAGAGAGTTGACCAAATCGATGGACTCACGGCTTCAGACACCGATGACGATGAGGAAGCACTTGCAGCGCGAGCTCAGAGGCAATGGACGAGGCAGCAAGTTGAACACCAGGAAGCTTTGGGAAGGGAGCAAGAGCGTCTTAGGCAGATTCAGCTGGGGCGAGCAGCAGCAAGTAACATCGGCCCGACAACCATTCACGCGGTCGATCGTGTTGCCAACCCGATACCTCCACCACCACCCACATCAGCACCATTACAACCTCGGCCACAACAACCCAATGGACACTCCAGTCACGAAAGTACGGACCCGACGTTGTTGGCCATTTTGGAGAGTCATAGGAGGCAAGAGGCGGCACTAAGGGAACTCCGGCAGAGGAATCTAGACTTGGAGTATGAGAACTACCAGTTAAGGAACCAACGGACCAGATCGAGAGGGTCGTCCAGTCGAGGGATATCAGGATACCGCGGCCGATCCGGTCACTCACCAACCATGATGGGGCCAAGTAACCTTAATCATCCCGATCTGTCGGGTCAACTACCATTACCTCCGGTACCCCCCACGCAGAGATATGGACCACCCGAGGCCTCGTCCACTGACGAAGAAAGACGAGGAAGGGAAGAGCGACAAGATCAAACAACTAAAGCCAAACTTAAGGAGTTGGAAGCAAAAATCAAGGAACTCTCGGGCGGAAGCGAAGAGAATAAGTTGGCCGAGATTATGAGTGAAGCCGAGAAAACGCCTTTATCTCAAGAACTGGAGCAAATATCGTTCCCTCCCAAGTGTACTCTACCTTCATTACCCTCTAGATTTGACGGAACGGGCGATGCGATCGAACATCTTAATATGTATATAATGTCACTGATCCAATGGAGAAACAACCCGGTAGTTATGTGCAAATTCTTTCCATCTAGTTTGGAGGGCGAGGCGCGAGATTGGTTTTATTCACTCACACCTAGTTCGATTAATGGGTACGATGCGCTAGTCGAGGCCTTCCTTGAGACCTACATGCATAACATCCGACCTCGTCCAAGAATGAACAAGTTGTTTACTCTCGCCCGACGATTCAGAGAGCCCATGAGAACTCTGACCGACAGATGGAGGAAATTATGTACTGAAATTGGGAAGGTACCGGTGGATCAAGCCATCTTTGGGTTCGAAAACGCGTTGGGGAGGTCGGACCCCATCTGGATTGCCATGTTTTCTGAAAAACCTAAAACCTTAAAGGAGATGAGAAGAATGCAAGAGCACTATATCTCCCTGGAAGAAATTCAGGCCGAATCAAGAGATAGAGGAGTACAAGAAGCCAGCGCTGAGGTTGGTACCGAGACTAAAACGGTCATGGACGACCATATCAGGCGATCAGAAAAGAGATCAGACCCGCCCCCAAGGAGCAGTGAGAAGAGGGAATGGATGTCCAAAGGGAAGAATCCAAAGAAGGAAACCCGGTCGTATACCCCTCTAAACGCTTCTTTGGAAGAGGTTTTCAAGGAAGTTGAGAAGAGAAACGACATCAACTACCCAGCCTCGAGGGGAGTATAGTTCCAAGAGACCCGAGATCATCCCGAATACTGTCATTACCATCAGTATAGGGGCCATTCCACCAATAACTGTCGAGAAGTGAAAGATATTGTTCAACACCTCATCCGCGATGGATATTTGAGGCAGTATGTCCGACGCCCCCCTCGGCCGGAAGCAACACCCGATGCACCAGTTCATCAAGTCCGCATCGATAGGGAGAGTCAATTCGTGAGCACCATTTCACATTCGGCTATGAAAAACTACACCCTCGGCCCAATAATCACCACTAGGATCCATAAAAGGGATCGTGACGGTAAAGAGATATTCAGCGTAGCCAAGTCCCTTCCCATGGAACCTTGGATGACGCTGCCCATATCTTTCTCGGCTAAGGATGTCCCAGCAAACGGACAGGAACACAGCGATCCACTGGTCATCACGCTATTGATTGAAAAGTGGGGAGTAAGAAGGATTCTTGTGGATAGCGGAAGTTCAGTCGATGTGCTGTTATACGACACGTTCAGAAGAATGAAACTCTCAGACGACATGCTCGTCCCATCAACATATCGTATCTACGGCTTTAACGGCACAGTAACCATCCCAAACGGCGAAGTAACTTTAAGAGTTTCAGATGGTGGTGGCTACCTCGACACACTAACCACTTTATGTGTGGTCGACGTCGCTTCACCTTATGAGGCCATTATCGGGCGCCCATGGGTTGCTGGGATTAAGGGAGTAGCATCGCCCTTCCATCAAAGGTTAAGGTTCCCGACTTGCAAGGGAATAACGGAAGTTGTGGGCGACTCCCAGGCGGCACGACAATGCATGAAAGTTGATATAGAAATAAATGAAGAACGGCGAGCTCGGCAAAGGCAAGAAAAGAACAAAGCAAAGGAAGTGAAGGCGGCAAAAGAATTGGAGGAGGAAATTTCACAAGCGGTCCTGGCACACGAAACTCGAGAGCAAGACCCTTTATAGCAATTAAAGGAAGCGTCCCCAGTCAGGGAGACTAAATCAAACTTCTAGACAGTCGAGCCGACTAAAGAAGTAAACTTGGGAACGATAGAAGAACCCAAAATAGTGAGGATCGGGGCATTATTATCGGACGAACAAGCAAGTAAACTCACGATGCTATTAAAAGAAAACCTGGATGCATTCTCTTGGGAAGTGCATGATTTGGAGGGTATTGACCCGAAGGTCTGCTGTCACCACTTAAAAATCGATCCGAGGTTCAAACCGGTTAGACAAAAAATGAGGCGCGTCGCGCCAGAGTTACAAGCGGAGGTCGAGGTCGAGCTGAAGAAGTTATAATAATCCGGAATAATAAGGAAGTCCCACTACCCACAGTGGATATCAAACATGGTCGTGGTACCAAAAAAGAAAGGGGGAGTCAGAATATGTATTGATTTCAGCGACCTGAACAAGGCCTGCCCGAAAGATAGTTTCCCCCTTCCCAGCATAGATCAACTAGTAGAATGAATAGTGGGATACGAAGAAATGACCTTAATGGACGGATACATGGGCTACAACCAAATACCATTGGCGCCCGAGGACCAGGAACACACTTCCTTCTTCACACCGAGAGGATTGTATTGCTACACCAAGATTCCATTCGGACTTAGGAATGCTGGGGCTACGTACCAAAGATTGGTAGGCGACATGTTTGAAGACAAGATTCACGATACCATAGAAGTTTACGTGGACGACATGTTAGTCAAAAGTCGGAAATCAAAAAACCACGTCTGAGACCTTCGAGAGATTTTTCAGACAATGAGGAGACACAAGATGAAAATTAATCCGGCCAAGTGCGACTTCTGGGTCACGTCGGGGAAATTCCTAGGCTACATCATCACTCCCATGGGAATAGAAGCAGATCCCGAGAAGGTACGAGCCGTCCTTGAAATGTCATCCCCCGCAACGGTAAAAGACGTGCAGAAACTAAATGGTTGCATAGCCGCATTGGGGATATTCGTATCACGGTCATCAGAAAAATGTAAGGCCTTTTACGACATCTTGAAGAAAGGAGAAAAATTCCAATGGACAGACGCAAGCGAAGAAGCTTTTCAAAAAATCAAGCTACATTTAGCTAGCCTCCCGGTTCTTCAAAGGCCTGAGCCGTCAGAAAATCTCACTCTATACTTAGGCGCGACACCCTATGCCATTAGTGCGATATTGGTCAAAAAAGAGATGGGCGTGGAAAATCCGGTATACTTCGCCAGCAAAACTTTAAGTCCGGCCGAGAAGAACTACACCAGAATGGAGCAGATGGTGCTCGCGCTAGCCTTTGCTGCCTCCAAACTACGAACATATTTTCAAGCTCATCGAATACGGGTGCTCACAAAATCGCCTATCGAAGCGGTCTTGGATAGCGCTGGGCGGTCGGGGAGAATCTCCAAGTGGGGAGCCATAATCAAACAATATGACGTAATATACGAGGCAAGAACCGCGATCAAAGGGCAAGTAGTGGCCGATTTCTTGGCAGACTTCCCCCTCAGTGATGAGGACGAGGTAGAAGATATACCGGGAATGGTCGAAGAACAAGAGGAGCCAGCGGACCTACTAGCCGCCAGTAGCACAACACGATGGGAAGTATTTATCGACGGGGCATCAAATAAAGACGGGTCGGGCCTCGGGTTGGTGTTTACCACGCCAAAGGGGAGGAAGATCGTGCATTCGTTCAGGTTAGAATTCAATGCGAATTACGGGCCAATACGCTACACACGATCCGGTGCTACAAAAATATTGGGAGCTCGCCCAATCTTACATCAAGCAAATCCCAGATATTAAATTCCGCCACATCTGCCGAAAGGATAACAGACACTCGAACGCCCTGTCATATATCGCCTCACAACTTGTAGACCCGAGCATCGAAGGAATACGCGTTATGAGGCTTCTTAACCCATCTATCCCTGAAACACCAGAGGTACGGATTGAGGTGGCCATCAGCACAGCCGAGAGATGCAAAGAAGGCGACTGGAGAAAGCCAATACATCAATACTTAGAGACGGGTGAGCTGCCTAAGAGTCGGCCCGAGATGAACAAGATCAAAAGAAAATCGGGCGCCTACGAGTTAAGGGAAGGGATCTTATATCGGAAATCTTACCTAGGACCACTCCTACGATGCCTGAGCAGGGAAGAGGTCCATATAATCCTACACGAGCTACACTATGGGGCGGCTGGAAATCACATCTCGGGAAGAAGTTTGTCGGTTAAGGCAAAAACAATGGGATACTTTTGGATGTATATGAACGAGGACGCAAAGCAAATGGCGAAAGCTTGCGAAGAGTGTCAACGTTTTGGGAATAAAATCCATGCTCCCGGCGTACCGTTAAACTCAATCATAAGTCCGTGGCCCTTCGCTAAATGGGGAGTGGACATCGTCGGGCCATTACATGTAGGAACGGGGAAAAGGAAGTATTTGATCGTGGCCACTGATTATTTTACCAAGTGGGTAGAGGCGGCACCACTAAGCATATTCGGGACAAAGATGTCTTTAAGTTCATTTGGGAACACATCATTTGTCGCTTCGGGGTCCCTGCGGCTATCGTCTCCGATAATGGAAATCAACTGCAAGGCGAGAACATTGATCTTCTATTCAACACTTACAACATCCGCAAGAGTAAAGCAACCCCGATTTACCCCCAGTGTAATGGGCAGGCCGAGATCACAAACAAAACCATCGCCGATAACATGAAAAAGAAACTAGATGGGGAATATGGAAACTGGTGCGAGGAGCTATACAACGTCCTATGGGCATACAGAACCACACGAAGAGAAGCTACGAGATTTTCTCCATTCATGCTTACCTACGGAACCGAGGCGATCCTACCAACAGAAGGGATGATTCCTACCACAAGAACCAAAGCTTGGAGGCGAAATGTTTCATCCGACCTGATCTTGGCTAAACTCGACGACTTGGAAGAAACAAGAGAAATGGCGTTACAAAAAATGGAAAATTATCAGAGGAGGTTACAACGGGAATACAACAAGCGCGTTCGACCAAGAGAATTTCATCCCGGGCAGCAAGTATTGAAATTTCTGGCTGAATGGGAGTGCGACAAAAAAGGCGAAAAAGTAGCACCAAAGTGGGGTGGGCCATATATAATCGAATCTAAAGCAGGCGAGGGATCATATCGACTACTGCGACTCGACAGAACAAGAGAGCTCAAACCATGGAACATCTGATTCCTGAAACTCTACCATCCTTGACAAGCGACGCGGAAAAACGGTAAGCAAACGTGTCCTCTATCTCTGTGAAACCGTGAGGGGTATGGGATAGGGCATGAGTGACTAATGGTCATTCGTACTCGGGGCAATGCCAGTGTGGAAGTGCCGAGGTGACTTACACTCGAATGGTCATTCATACTCGGGGCAAAGCCAGTGTGGAAGTGCCGAGGTGACTTACACTCGAATGGGCATTCGTACTCGGGGCAACGCCAGTATGGAAGTGCCGAGGTGCCTTACAGTCGCCTGGCTATTCGAACTCGGGGCAGTGGAAGTGTGCAAGTGCCGAGGTATCCTAAGGGTTCGGGTGGTTGGAAACCAGTTCCAAAGGTTGTTTACATACGAGGTCTACTCAGCTAGTTGGCCTAGTTACATCTGAAAGGTCACCACCATCGCAAGTGGGCGTGTCCACTTGCCCGAGATCGGTTGGTAGATAACCACTCGGGATTGTCGGGCCTAGAACTAGGATGACTGGTACCCTTCCACTGAATCCAAAGAGATAGTGATGAGATACCCCAATCAGGACATGGCATAGGGCCCGATGACCCTCCTTGTTGGGTGTGTTCGACAGAAATGGTTAGAATACTGACTTACTTGAACAATGATTGCAGGAATAACATATGAAACAAAGTAGAACTCGATTGCGTCATGCGACTATTAAGAAAATACGAAAAGTGTCATGTGACCAAGCAAAACGAAGCGTCTAATGAAAATAAAACAAACACCATCGGTGACGCAGCACCCCCATTAAAACGAACAAGCAAGGTAGCGGAAATTAAAAAGGGAAGAAGTTTTTAGAGCGATTTACAACCCGATGGAAGGGACAACATAGTGACGTAGCACCACAAAAAGAAAGTTTAAGCCTTAGGAGGAGCCGCGCCGGCCTTCCTCTGCGCGACCTCGAGCCGCTTCTTCTCCACCCAGTCCATAATGCCAGCATGAACCTTGTGATCTAACTCTTCCGCATGGGCGACGCGTTCATCCTCGAGTTGTTGGGTAATCTGGGAAGCGTTTTCCTCAGCAT
Organism: Papaver bracteatum; assembly: GCA_023529315.1. Taxonomy (NCBI): domain Eukaryota; kingdom Viridiplantae; phylum Streptophyta; class Magnoliopsida; order Ranunculales; family Papaveraceae; genus Papaver; species Papaver bracteatum. Next base: position 290,218 of record JAJJWX010001162.1, on the reverse strand, counting down.
CAGCTAACTTGGAGCTCAAATCGACCTCGGCCTATTTCAATCGGCGAACCTCCAGATCTAGCTCCCGAGAGCGTTGTTTCTCGGCTACAAGATCACAAAAATAGAATGTTATTCATCGGGTGCATTTTTGCACGAATAAAGCGCAATCTAAATCTAAAAGAGCGGCCTCAACACATCATCTAAGGGACCTGACAGGGCGGGTAACACCGACTGAAGCGACTCTACCGACTTAGACAGCTCATCCTCAGCCCTGGATAACTTCATGGTTAATTCGTTATAATGTTGCTCGTTGAACTCGTTACTAGGGAAATACTTCTTATGCTCGACCCAACCGTCCATTAACCGATTACGCGACGCTTGGAGCACTACAAGCTGCGATCTACTCCACTCTAAATATCCCATAACCTTATCAAATTCACTCACTTGGCCCGGTAAATCGCTATTAGCTCGCTCCACCACATCTTTATCTCTCAATATTCGTCGGCGGTCCTCGTGAAGGTCTCGATTCTGCAATTGCAGAGCGTCTACCCTTTGCTCCAAACTTGTGGATAAAGCAGCCTTTCCAGCAGCAAAGCGCTGAGAAGACCCCAAGTGAGCCCGTAAGTTATCCATCTCGGCAGGATCATAATCAAACCGACGATATCGTTATAACTCGTCCACAAGTCTTGAAATCTCCTCAGTTTGACGGTCTATTTTGTCGTCTTTGTTTGCCATTCGTTGACGAAGATTTTCCACAAGATACTTCTCAATATCCCATTTTCTCTTCATAATCCTAAACTCCGAAGTAGCGTCTATACCTATACTAGATACCTCGGCTAAGAAGAAGGATACCCGACTCAGGATACTGGCACGATAAACTCAATCAACACAAGTTCAGAAGGATCATATACCTTGAGAGTCGGCAAGCTTGATCTCCAGCTCATTCGCGCGACCCCTCTCATTTTGAAGTTGAAGTTGGAGAGATTCTATCAACTTCTTATCTCGAAGGCGATTGGCAGCATCCAAGCGTACGCGATTCATAATCTAACACAAATAGCTTGACTCATAAGCAACACTACGAGAAAGAAATCGAAAGCGGAGCATAACCATACAGAAGCGACTTTCTCACCACAGTGTCAAGTGTCAGGGCGATGTCTCCATAACGGGGCATAGCATTCAACATTTCCTCATCTGTATACTTCACGAAGTTGGAGGAAGTAAGCGCACCTAAGGAGTTCATGATCGGGCCAGAGACAGTAAAGGAAGTTTCAGCACTAGAAGATGATCCCTCAGTAATCCTGGGCACACAAGGAAGCTCTACCGGTACATAGGTAACGATCTTATCTACGACGGGCATCTCCGAGGGCTCCTGTTGGTCGCCCATACCTTGTTCATCGCCTTTGTCGCCCGACACATTCTCTCCAAACAGCTCATCCTCATCGGAAAGATCAATGATGGGGCCCGTTTTCGGCGGTGGCTTAGCAATTTACTTACCTCTACCAGGATTACGCCTCAGCGGAGTAGGGTCAACATCGCCCGCGTCATCATCATCGTGCCTTGGGTGTTTCTGCACAAGTGTCTCGTCAGAACATGTGAAGGAAAAAAACAGGGGCAAGTACATGTACTTATAAGAAAATCATTATGTTTGTTACCTTCCCCTGGTCTTCCTCAACCCTTGTGCCAGCACCTCTTTTCCTAGACCCGATAGTTTTGGCGGAGCCGACCTGAGATTTTTAAACTAACAACAAATGACTAACTGACGCCCGAAGATAGCAAGATAAAAATCAAGAAAAGCGCATACCTTATCAGCCTTGTCATCATTAACCACCCAGAAAGAATAGGGCTCGACGGGAAAAGTGGGTGACGGGAAATCACCATGAAGGATCGGACCTCGGACTAGAAGCGGAACTCGGGGAAAAATCGGGTCATTAGAATGGCGGGCTCGCTTGTTGGAACCATGGCCGACGGGATCGGCATCCAGCATCATCCTTTCAACACCCTTGGGCATAGTTTTGACCCAATGAGGACTAGCATCAAAACCGGCAAGTTCTCCTAAGGTAGAAGTACCAGCTCGATAGTTGACAAGGAAATTGGCAACGGTATACTCAGGAGCGTCCTCGGGCTTGTAGGTCGACCACTCGGCAGTAGAACCATGACCATCGCGGCGATCCCTCCACTCGTTCATAATTAGGAAAGTATTGCCAGTCCATTGAGCTAAAGAACGAGAAGGACGAATCTGGGACAAAATCTCGTAATAAAATGGGCTATCAGGGTTGTATAAGGGAAGATGAAGGCCCAGCTCCAGCTGACCCAAGGTGATGACCACACAATCAGCCGATTGCTCGTGCTTCTTCATATCGGTTTTCTTCAAACTACCGTTTCGGCCCGAGAGAAGGGTCACTTCATAATTTTGAAGATCGTACTTCTCCTTCAACTGCTCAATGAACTCTTCGTCAGAGAGATCCTTCACCCTTTTCTCGGACCTGCACGAAATAGAAGGAGAGTTATCATCAAAAATAGATTTTATCGCGCGATCATCATACCTAGAAGGGCTTTCAAGCAAAAACAGAGAAGCAAGGGGGGGAACATCAAACTCGGAAAAAACGTCATCAACAGACCTCTTTTCAGCCATGGAAGGAGAAGAATCCATTAACGAAGATAGTGCAGAACTCGGTTCCCAGCAAAGAAAGATGAGGCGATAGCAGCTACTGTATCGGTCGGTGAGGAGAAAACGACGAAAGAAAACCAAGAAAGCTAGGGGTTTTGGAGAAGCGAAAAATGTGAAGAAACTTGGGAGAAAACCACAGTAGATGAACAGAGAAAGAAATGGTAAAGAAGAAGAAGAAGAAGAAAGGAGCGGGCTATTTAAAGAAGAAGAATTGTAACCGACGCCGACGGTTACCAGTCATAAAGTGGAGTTAGTGGGATGCTGCATGGCGGGATTCACGGCATGAACAAAGACGTGGGCAGTTAGGGCGATATTCTTCCACGCGTGTCTCCCACACGAGCGGAAGAATGGGCATAAATGTAGGTGTAAATTATACACAGATCCAGGTGGCAACATCCTAGGCCTGGTGCACCTAAACACGAAAAGACGCGAAGCATGGAATGAAAATTAGTGGAGCGAGATTTAAAGAGCCACGTGGATCGGGCGTGATCGCTCTACAACTGTCGGACAAGACTTGATTCAGACTTCTGACAAAGCTGACATGACGAGACGCGGCGGGACAAACGAGGTGCTATGGTCAAATGGATAAGAAAGTAGGGGACACATCGGCTAACCATAAAAGCAACGATCGAAGACGGGCGACATTCAGAAACACGCGACATCGTGTCAAGAGAGCATTGGGATATGTCGTCTCGGACGAAAGACAGGCGAAGAGCCAAGACACCTCGGCCATGTGAGGCGACATAAGTCGGTCCGACAGTAGAACTGCTGAATTGATGTAACATGACCAACACCATATCTTGGGTGTATTGAACTTCTCCTATAAATAAAGGGACTTGTATTCATGAAAGTTAGGTTGTAATTTTGGGAGAGGAGAAGAGAGAAACTCGAGAAAACATTAGGAAGAAGTGAGTGAGAAGTAAGTTCACCTTGTAAAGAAATCCAACTAAGATCAACACCTTTGTAACACCTTGAAGTAATAAGATTCATCATTTCACCCCCGTGGACGTAGGTAATCATACCGAACCACGTATATCTTGTGTTCATGGTTGAGTGTTTACTTTCATTTGAGAAGAGTAGTGCGTTTCTAACCTTTGGATGTAGTTTGTAGTAAAATGCATCTACACTTTTGTATAATAACACAAAACTATGTTTTTAAACATATATCCCAATAATCCCCACTTATAATTTACAGACTTGAGCAAGTTATATATAGCAGTACATAAGCAATCTCGACTTGAACCTTGACATAGTACTAAACTTTCTAAGTATCACGTGTTTTGAGTGACTCATGTCTTGAACTCTAACTAATACTAGATTATTCAACATACACAAGTATATAAGTATCTAGAGTAAAGTCATAAAGTTTGCACATTATGTCCATATGTTTCCCTTTTTTAACAAACAGTATAGAGAAATGTCCAAGCCTGTATGTGTGAGTCTATCAAAAATACTCTTGTAAAGCAGTACCCCACTTTGAGTTTAGATTTATATAATCAACATGTTTCCCGCTTCGGGATATCATGCTATGAGAATGCATGACTCTATCATTTCTAACTTCGTCTAGCCCATTGAACCTATTTCTAGGTTGGGTATCCATCACAAATGACTTGATTCATAATAAGAAAAAGTATCATGCTTTTAGAGGTATTCCATACCTTTTCTTTTGCTACTTTTTTCGTCAAAGGATAATCAAAATTTCCTTCAGACCTCACATTATCCACTCTCACAATACCGTTTATGAGAAATTCTCTTACATGATCCAGTCTCTCAATACCATTTATAAGAAATTCTCTTATTATGTTGTGCTTTCGACTAATAATCTGTCGATATTCATACTGTTATTATAACAGTTCTGCACTAATGCAATAGTCGCGGTACTATCACGGTGGATCGAAGTAGATAGTACTCCCTCCGTCCCACATATATAGGCGGAGAGAGACAATTCTCTTAGATTAAGAAAAGTGCATTGGATTCATAATTTTTTATGTTTTTTCATGTTTTACCCCTTGTCCTATTAGTAACATAATTATCTATACACCATTAATAAGGGTATTCGTGGAAATATTTATCTTGAAAATAGTAATCCGCCTATCTAATGGGACAAACAAAATTCAAAATTCCGCTTATATAAAAGGTACGGAGGGAGTATCAATTTTTCTTATACAAGAATGTCTGACAGCAAGCTTTTTAGCCATCACGTCTCTTCGCTAGTTGCTTCTAGTGATATCAATTCTTCCTCCATCGTAGATTGAGATATAATTGTATGTTTCTTTGATCTCCAAGACACAACGCTTCCAGAAATAATGAAAACATATACACCAGTGGCCTTCGAATCATCTGAAAGGTTGTTCCAATCAGCATCGCAAAATCCTTCAAGGACTGCGGGATACCTCTTATAGTGTAATCCTAGGATTGTAATTCTTTCTAGATATCGCATAACCCTGTCAATTGCATTCTAGTGTTCTAAACTAGGATTGTTGATAAACATGCATAAAACTCCCACTGCATATGCAGTGTTAGGTCAAGTAAAATCAGTTGCATAACGCAAATTTCCAATTATACTAGCAAACTTAGATTGTTTAGTACTTTCTCCAGTTTAAACAATTAAACAGTACAAACAGGTTTACAATCAACATAATCATACTTTATAAGAATTTTTTCAATATAGTGAGATTATTTTAAATAAATACCACTACCGATTCTAGTAATTTTGATTTCCAAGATTACACTAGCTTCACCCAAATCTTTCGCGTCAAAATTCGAACTATGTAATGGAATTGAATTCCGGGATAAAAACAAAAGTTATGAAATTACCTTAACCAAATGTTAATTTTTATGGTTCAATTCTAAAAACTGGATTACCCCATTCCCAGGATTTTTATTCTTTCAACCAAACGAAGTTTAAAAGTAATACTAGTTTATTACATTCTGGATTGATAATCTTTCCATATCAAGTGTTTTTTTTTAATGATATAATCAGTTTTTATTTTTATTTTTGTATTTTTTGTTTTTTTATTAGATGATAATTTTTTATTTTTTTATTTTTGAAACCAATCTAAAATTTATTGAACTTAAGTAAGATTCAGTATACGTTGGAAGGTCAAGCCAAGTTGGTCCTGAATTTCCAAATGTGTCTTATTGCAGAATGTACTAGAGTCTGAGTCTTGTCGGCAGCAAAATTTGCCAAAGCATCTGCGTGCTGATTCGCTTCTCTATAGATGATTAATAAGTTGATAAAGCTTTAGGTGTAAAATTCAGAGTGAGTTCGAGTTCTACCCGAAGATCTTTATGTTTGTCAAGCTGACAAGTGAATAAGATTCTGTTTGACCAACCAACTAAATAAAATCGAATGCATAACAAGACGAACATTAGCCGATAACAAAAACTAATAAAAACATGGAACATTATACTCCCTCTGTTTCTGGAAAAGTGTTACTTTCACTTTTTTAATTTGACCTATTTTTAGGCTTAAATGAAAAAAATAAAAATATCACTTTTCCAGAAACGGAAATAGTATAATTTTTTTGTAATGACGAAATTCTACTCCTGCTTTTGATTGTTGGATTAAATAAGTTGATTGGAGCTGTCTGTAATGATATAAGAGTTAGAAGTTTCTTATGCATGCACCGTGAAGCAACAAGGTCGCAGACGCAATGTAAATCTCTAACGCTTGCATGAGATATTTTAGCATTATTATTATTATTATTATTATTATTATTATAAAGATTTTTCAATATTTAGTTATTTATTACCTAATTAAACAAATCATAAACTCAGCCATCCCTAAGTAGCTGGAATTGATCCTACTCTAATTACAAGTTGGAATTTTATATCGTTGCCATGACGTATGGAAAGGAACATGTTCATTAATGGATGGCACAACCGTTCAAGCGACTTTTTCCCTTGGTAATGATGTATACAAATATTCTATCCCCAGGCTTTCCTTTATTTAGGTCTCTAATCAGTTGCCAAGCAATCGAAAATGTCAGCTCCTGCAGGCTCCCTTAAACTGAAAGCAATTGTTTTCCCAGAAAAAGTGCAACTGCGAACTCGTGAAGATGACCCATTCCCAGCCAATAACTTTAAAAGATCATCATAGAGACAAGCCGAGCCAGTAGGCTCCACTATAATAATCGGGATTCCCGTAGTTCACACTGAACTATCAGGTGATCCCATTTACAATTGAAATTAAACAATATCCCACCCGGCACCGGCACCGGCAATTAAGATGACTTTTCCATGTAGTAGGGTTGGATTAATATATAGATGGATTGAATTGGTATACTTTTTTTTTTTTTTTTTTTGAAGGTTGAATTGGTATACCACTATACATTCCTATCAAGCATCAATTATGGTTTGATTAGATCCCGCTTGTAATTAGAAAAATCTGCCCATGCACAGCTTCTGGTTGTCATGGCGGGTTAGTAACCAGTCTTCGGCTAAAAATTAAAAAATACTCTTGTTATAATCAGATAATCCACCCAATGCCATTTGTTGGAAACAATTGGAGTAATACGTGTAAAAACAACCAAACACAACCAGAAAAAAATTGATTGTTCAATCAAATTAAAAAAGTCGATTGCAGCATCCGGCCCCCGGAATTGATAGATGGTGTGGGTTTAGAGCTGGCGAACCCCCACACCTCCTAATACGTGTCTATTTTTCTCCCCTTCAACTCTAACTACTACCCATACGTGTCTGTTTCATTTCCTCGATATAAAAATAAAAAAACCCTAAATCTAATCTTATCTTCTTTTTCCTTTATTTTCTTTTTTCTTCTCCTTCTCCGCCCCGAATCCCCGATTCGATCGAACCCCCACACCTTATAATAATGGTAGAGTAAGGGTTGGCCAGGCCCCCGGAATTGATAGATGGTGTGGGTTTTTTTTATCGAAAGCTTTCTTGAAAATTACAAGGAAAATACTTTCATGTGCGTTGTTGTGCTCACATCTTAGCTCTTATTGTAAAAGATGGACTTCGAAGATTGATCCAGTCATGCTTAAGATAAGAAAGTCGGTGAAGGCCCTAAAAAGTCCCAGTAAGAAAACAAAAATTCTTGGATATTGTTAATGATTTAGGTATGTACGGAACAGAAGGGGTATTCGTCAAGACGTTAAAACAAGGTGGTTTTCCACTTTACTTTTGTTATACGATTAGAAATTGTATTAATGTTTATAGTATGCTAACTCATTTCTCTGCAATTGTACTACTTTTGTTATACAATTAGAAATTGTATTAATGTATACTCAATTTGAATGTTGTTTTTAATGTTGTTTTATTCGGTGGAATTCAACTTATCTCATGTTGGACAGTTGTCTTATTTATAGAGTGTTTTTGCTCATTTGAAGGAGGTGGATCGAGAATATGAAAGTTGTCCAACTGATGAAGAATGGGAGCAAATTGAAGTTGTCACAAAGTTTCTCAAGACGTTTTATGTTCTCACAACTTTATTTTAAGTTTGTAAGTATCCTACTTCCAATCTATATTTTGAAGGAGTTTGTCAAGTTCGGTGTTACTAAAAAAAGAAAGCACAAATGAAATTGAATACATTAGGGACATGGTAAAGAGATGCAAGAAAAAATTTAACAGTTATTGGACGAACTTGAGTCCTATATTGGCTATGGCACTTGTGTTAGATCCTAGATGTAAACTGCGTTTGGCTACCAGGATGAAAAATCTGATAATAGAAAGGGAAACTTAGGCTAAGGCCCAACCTATGGATAACCCATAATATGAGGCCCTTAATTAAAAGAAGTTTAAATCTACACCCCAAATTATTAAAAGACATTGATACCCTTATGCTTATTGTGAAGCCCATAATTTAATAAAATTTAAATTTAGGCCCAAAATTATTAAAATATTATGTGATGGTGTTCCAACCACCTCCGACCACCACAACCACCGCCACCGCCAACCACCTCCGACCACCACTGCCACCGCCAACCACCTCCGACCACCACCGCCACCAATCACCTCCGACCACCATCAACCACCACCGCCGCCGTCGAACGACCACCGCTCACCACCACCTCCGACCACATTGATATTGCAAGTGTAACTGGAAGTTACACATTCATTTTGTGTATTCAATAGTGTGTAACTAAAAATTACACATACATATGACAAGTGTATCCACAAGTTACACATGCATATGGCATGTGTAGTCAACAGTTACACAACAAAAAAATAAATAAAAAAAATGCATCTATCGCATTAATATTCATTTAGAATAATATCTCTGTTTACCAGCTATAGTAATCGATCGTTACTGAACACAATAAATGAGTTAAAACACTAGAAATAAGCCACTGAAACCTATACTAGAAGTTTTGCCTTTCTTTCTTGTCTTCCTCATTCCAAAATGTTTGCATATCTGCAACGAAATAAACATCCATGGATTAGGTTGGATGAATAAAAAGCAAAAAATAATAATATTATACGAGAATTGTAAGGAAAATTTATAGAACAAAGATCACAGAAAAGACACATGATAACCCATCTTAGCATGTGTAACTTGGAGTTACACATGCATCTATCATGTGTAATTGACAGTTACACATGCATATGACTTGGATACGTAGCATGTGGATTTTTTTGGTTGCAAGTTTGTTCATTTTAGCATGTGTAACTAGGAGTTACACATTCATCTCTGTCTAGTGTAAATAGGAGTTACATGATAGGTGTCTAAAACACCTTGATATTTATCTATTGTTTATGCTTTCTTTGTTATGTTTTCTTGTAAATTATGTATCTTTTGTTTGATTTTGTGTTTTTAGGTACTTTGGAGCAAAAGAATAAGAAACATCACTTAAAAGGGCTAAAGTGTCATTTCATGTGCAACTGCTGTTGGAGGCAAATTATCTCTCATTATTTACTTTTATTTCTTCATCTCTATCTGAAAGGCATGTTGGCTTTAGTGATGCGATTTATGTCTGAAAATAATGACAGCCTTAGTGATGTATAAATATTGAAGAAAAGAAGTGGATATGAAAGGTAAGAGATGGCGGCTCGAGAAACTACTAAAGGAAACCAGGAACGTGTTAAAGGCACCCCCCGAAATGTCCCAGAGGAGTCGATAAAGTCACCCATGAGTTTTTCACTATGTGCAGTCCAAAATTCATCTTTGTACCCCTCAAATTGCTATTCGCAACCCCAAGAATTTCTAAACGTAGCCCAAATTACTAAGGGGACACTGCTGTTGGATAAGGGGAGGATCATCTTCTAAATTTGAAATTCAAATTTTGGCGGGAAAATGGGTTGTTAATGGCAGAATTTAGGGTTTGGAAATTAGTGGTGTTCTACTGAGATTCAATGGCTGAACCTAAATGGATATCTTCCTTAAGCCTAAACAGACTTGGTATGGTCGTTCGAATGGAACAAAATTGGCTAGAACGATGATGTGAAGCAAACAAAAAATTCACGGTTTGATAGTATTTTGGCGGGAAGATGTTCTTCATGAAACTGAATTAGGGTTGAGATTTTGATCGAGTTCTAGGGAGACTAAAGGGTTGAAATCGATTGGGTTCATTTCTGAGGCCTAAACAGGCTTGGTATATTCGTTTAAGTGAATCCAAAGTGGCTAGAACTCGGATTGAAGACAAAATAGGGGAGGTTTTATTCTTGTTTAATATGGGAAGATACGTGAAGATTTAGGAGGAGATATTGTTGTTATTTACTGAGTAAGCTTTCCATAATCCGAATATATGTTTCTCTCAATAGATGAAGACTTTATTTAATTCAGGAAACACGTGAAGGAAAATAAAAGGAGGAGAAAATATCCGAGACTTTTGGGTGAAGAAAGAAAAGATTTTCTCGAGATTTAGTGGTCATGTGGTGTTTAAATACGATGGTGGAAGGTCAAGAAAGGCATACGTATACTTTGGAGAAGAATAGGGAGGCTTAGAATCATAGAACAAGAAGTTTCAGAAACCTACCTGCTGCTGCTGCAAAAAAAAAAAAACTCAAGAATACGAAGAACATACTCGCAGAAACAGTCGTAGAAGAGTGTCGTAGTTCAACAGCAGAAAACGTGTATCGTTTATCAACAACAGAAGATGTGTATCGTTTGCAGAATCATTGTAAGCTTAATTATATCTTTTGAATACAATGATTAATGAAATTTTCTCCAACTTTCTATCCATGAGTAGCTAGATTTCTTTTCTAGGGTTTTGGAAGAAGCTATTTTTGATGAGTAATATTTAGTAATTATTTTCTTTGACAATAAATACTCCAATATTGTGTTTTTAAATTATTAAAAATTCTCTCTTCTTTTGTATGCTTCGTAAAAATTGTTTTGGGTAGTTTCTACCGTTATTTTATAAGCAAAGGAGGATTAGGCCTTAGAATAGCGACAAAAGTCATAAAAAGAGCTTGTGTTGTCATATCTTCCAAAGCATTAGACTGGGTTCGAAATTGTTTTGAGTAAACTGGAGTATTTTGTCAACGAAATTGTTATTGACTTTACTATTATTAGAAGTAGTGGAATCCAAAACCCTAGACTCTTCTCTCCTTGGTAAAAAAAAAATAATCAAATTTTAATAGTTTGTCTTAGTGTTTTCTTTAGTAATCAAAAACCAAATCTTTATAAAAGTCCGAGTGAACGACAACCTACTTACCACAATTTAAAACTACATCAGTTTTTGGCGTCGCTGCCGGGGACTTGCCTTTAGGTTAGGTTTTAGATTTCTTTTATTTTTTTGTAAATATTTTGGTAGTTTAGAATTATTTTATTTTCTTTTATTTTACGTTGGGTATCTTTTTAGCTTTTGTGTGCAGGTTTAATTTGACATTTATTGGAGAATAAAACTTACACCAAAAAGGTAAGTAAAGATATTCCAATTTTATTTTATTTTTATTTTTTCCTTTTCTGTAAATATTGATATTTGGTAGATTTTTATTTTATTTGTACATAGTTAATTTAGGATTCTTTTTTTTTTTTTTTTGTAAATATTTTATTTATTTATTTATTTAAAAAAAAAAAAACACAAGTGCACACACCAATTGCATCGTCAGACACCGAATTTTAGGAAAACTCGTGGTTTAGTACGGTGAACCCTCTGGGCGTTATCATCCGAAACACCACAAGCCTTAGCCCAGTACCGTTGACCAGTCTTTGATTGTAGGTATATTCTGCTTGAGGTAACCCGAGCCTACCAATTTTCGTCTACCCTGCATTTGCATGTGCACATAAGATGTCGAGTTGGTATTATAAAGACCAATATTATGATTATTCGACTGAGTATCAAAATGGACAATATCCGTACTATGACCGAAGTGTGGATAGTACTTGGGACCACTACCGACCTTCAGATTGTTATGGTTCTTACCATGGTGATCCCAATTACTATTTTCACGGCCACCAATCATATGAACGGGTGAATGAGCAATATTATAATGAAAGAAATGAGAGTTCTCCATCTTTAGAAGATTTAATCAAACAATTGGGACCAGTTCCTGATGAATATAGATCTCTTTCCATAGAAGATGCACTCAAACGGTATGAATTGTCAAGTCTTTCTTTACAGGAATCACTTAAGAAGATGACCAAAACTGTATGTGAATCTGAAATAAGAATGAATAAACTGTGTGAGACTCTTAATAAGCAGGAGGACCAAAATGCACCTAAGGCTATTGCTCATAATGAACTTGAATTCCAAAATAGTGTTTCCAATGTTACCCTTGATAATACATATAATTATTCACCTAATTTAGAGGATGAGGTTAGATCAGAAAACACTGAATATTTAGAAAAGGTTCAATCATCCTCGTATTGTTATGATGATGAGGATAGTGTCGATGAAGAATTTGAAATATGTAGTCATGATGATGAGGAAATTGTTACACCAATTGAGCCTTACGATGATCATGTTGTTTCTAGTTCAAATCCTAATAATATTGATGATTATTCACCTATTCAAAAGGAAATGGATTTGACTAGGTATACCATTGTTTTAGATGGTGTAGTATATTATTGTGATTATGAAGCTGATGATGGCTTAGAGGAAAGAGTTTATCCTGAGACTAGTGTTTTAGAGTCTAGTGATTCGGAAACAATAGTCCCTTCTGAGGATTATAGAAATGTAGAACCACACGATTACAACCTAGAAAAAATAAAAGATCATTTCCTAAATCTAATAATTTAGAAATTAAGGAAATTGTGACTAGTTTATCCAAGGATATTGACAACTCTAGGTTTGGGGGTAGATATCAATCTCCCCGTGGTTTACCTTTGACTCTTGTAAAACTAGACGTATGTGCCTCTACCATATTAAAAGACTATCTTCATGCACATTTTCTTGAGCCTAGTTATGTCCAAAAAGAAACTCAGTTGATAAAGACCCATCCTCTGGTTGATGTGGTTAATGCAGCCTATGATACCATAATTGACTTTGTTGTCCCATCAAGATTTTATTTACCAAACGTGGGAGTATTTGAATTTGAAGTGTGTCATTATATAGAATTTAGAACTAAACCTAATAATTTTAGGAAATTAGACTTTTCGACACATTTCCTTAAGAATGACCACCACTTTCATTATGGTCAACTTTGTGAGTCAAATCTCATTGACTTTGAGGATCCACAATTATTCAGGTTATTATTATGTGTTTCTAAGTTTTTATTTGAGTTTTTCCAGACTCTACAACCTGACCCTCCGGATCCTACCAATGAGGAAACCTGTCCCATGAAAATATTTTATCCAGACCCCTTCATAGAACCTGAGCCTGAACCACAACTAGATGTAGTTGTCTTAAAAAGGACACTAGATAAGGGTGTGCGTTATTTGTTCATTTTCTTGGCATTCCTTTTATTTGTGGTAGCTTTATTCAGTTTTGATGACCCACATAGGTTCCGACTATTGCTATATGATTTTATGTGGTGACTAATTCTACCGAAGTCTGGCTGAAGACACTAAACTTAGCGCTAATGGGAGGCAACCCACACATGGTGATATTAAGGTCCCTCTGGAGGACCCTGATGTTGTTGTATATTGTTTTTATTTTTGTTTTATTTTATTCTTTCTTGCTCCCATGGAAGGATTGTTACGCTTCATCCAGGTGCTATCTTTCTGACTTACCTCTTTAATCCTCTTGTTACTTATATTTTTGGTACTGCACTTTAATTTGAAACATTGAGGACAATGTTAGGTTTAAGTTTGGGGGTGAGGGAAAAACTTTTGGTCAGTTTTTAATTAAAAAAATTAAAAAATTAAAAATAGAAAAATTAAAACTTAAAAGCCTAGAAATTTGTGCCAATTTAGGATGACACTAACCAGTCTAAGTGGATGGAAACATCTTGGTTGTAAGAGTTAAGGAACCCATAACAGAGTCTATTCACAAAAAGACAGAGTTCAGGTGTTACAATGGAATCATCACACTACGTTCTGTTTTTATTTTAGTTTATTTGAAAAATTATACTCCCTCTGTTTCTGAAAGACCGTCCTCTATTCCTTTTTCGTTAGTTTCAAAATTGTGTCCAGCTTCTGTTTATAGTCATACTTTTTCAATGAACTCTCTAATATACCCTTGAATTCTTTATATTCATAAATCCATTTTTAACGTGACCCAATCTAAAATATTAAAGAAATTAGTATAATTAAGAAAACAAATATATCCTTCATTCCTTTTAAGAAAATATACATTTAACTCTAAAAATTAAATTCCTTATAAAGTTTATACTTCATAAATTCGATATCTTTTAAATTTTCCTTTTATATTTCGTATTTATAATTTTCACAATAATTTTGGATAGTCTTTATTACTAGCATTTTTATTAAAATAAAATAGGTAAGTAACTAAGGGTGGTCAAGTAAAATAGTATGGTCTCCTTAATATTTTGGCAAAGTCAAAGCGGGCTGTCTTTGTGAAACGGAGGGAGTATGTTTCTTTAAGTGATTTGGTGGGGCCCAACACATCGAATTGTTACCAATGTCGGATGGAATAAAGTGATTGAGTTATTAAATAATAAATAGACCAGACCAATCAGACCAAACGGAATAAAGTTAAAAATAAAATAAAAATAAAAATAAAAAAATAATAATAGAAAAAATGATGACACTTGGGAATAGCAATATGTTTGTGTTTTCCCTGTCTCCGTCGCCTAAACAAGCGTGGAATGCAGGATCCATGGGAACTATCATGTAATCTGCTGACAAGAAGCATGCATTTGGATCCAAAAGATGAAATCATGCAGTCTAAAAAAAAAAAAAAAAAAATTAAATGAAAAAGTTGTGCAATAAAATTATCAATCGCTGGTTCCCTTGTATATGTCAGTGAATTCATCTAGAATTAAGATTATCAACCAGTGGTTCCCTTGTATATGCCAAGCGTGTTGATATTAGTCCAGACCAGTATCTCAATCCATTAGGATTCATAGGTTCATCTTGGCGGCAGGCCTTCAGACAGATATGGGAAACACCGTTGACCTTTAGACAACATTGTTTTGAACTATCTATCTCTATAATCCATCTTCTTAATCTATTCATTTGTGTGATTCCGATTATTGATGTTCATAGTGCGACTATATGAATAGAACTCTGTCACTTATATATATGAATATGACTCGCATCTGGGTACTTACTTTTGTAACCAATGAGTATGCCAACCAAGGAGACTCTTTAGTGTCGTTCCTGAGTTCTTCACAGATAGCTAGGGTTTGTAATAAAAGGTTTTGTAGGTACACCTCTGGTAAACCTTCATGAGACTATAACTCGGCCACTAGGGCCACCTAGGTGTTTAAAGGATTGTTATACGTGCTAAGTGTGACCGTATCCTCGACGAGATGGAGTTGTATGTTTGAAAATTAGTTTTTTTTTATTTGCTCGAGGACTAGCAAAGTCTAAGTGTGGGGGAATTTGATAGGTGTCTCAAACACCTTGATATTTATCTATTGTTTATGCTTTCTTTGTTATGTTTTCTTGTAAATTATGTATTTTTTGTTCGATTTTGTGTTTTTAGGTACTTTGGAGCAAAAGAAGAAGAAACGTCGCTTAAAAGGGCTAAAGTGTCATTTCATGTGCAACTGCTGTTGGAGGCAAATTATCTCTCATTATTTACTTTTATTTCTTCATCTCTATCTGAAAGGCATGTTGGCTTTAGTGATGTGATTTATGTCTGAAAAGAATGACAGCCTTAGTGTTGTATAAATATTGAAGAAAAGAAGTAGATATGAGAGGTAAGAGATGGCGGCTCGAGAAACTACTAAAGGCACCCAGAAAAGTGTTAAAGGCACCCCACGAAATGTCCCAGAGGAGTCGATAAAGTCACCCAGGAGTTTTTCACCATGTGCATTCCAAAATTAATCTTTGTACCCCTCAAATTGCTATTCGCAACCCCAAGAATTGCTAAACGTAGCCCAAATTACTAAGGGGACACTGCTGTTGGATAAGGGGAGGATCATCTTCTAAATTTGAAATTCAAATTTTGGTGGGAAAATGGGTTGTTAATGGCAGAATTTTGGGTTTGGAAATTAGTGGTGTCCCACTGAGATTCAATGGATGAAACTAAATGGATGTCTTCCTTAAGCCAAATTAGACTTGGTATGGTCGTTCGAATGGAACAAAATTGGCGAGAACGATGATGTGAAGCAAACAGAAAATTCACAGTTTGATAGTATTTTGGCGGGAAGCTGTTCTTCATGAAACTGAATTAGGGTTGAGATTTTGATCGAGTTCTAGGGAGACTAAAGGGATGAAATCGATCGATTGGGTTCATTTCTGAGGCCTAAACAGGCTTGGTATAGTCGTTTAAGTGAATCCAAAGTGGCTAGAACTCGGATCGAAGATAAAACATGGGAGGTTTTATTCTCGGTTAATATGGGAAGATACGTGAAGATTTAGGAGGAGATATTGTTGTTATTTACTGAGTAAGATTTCCATAATCCAAATATATGTTTCTCTCAATAGATGAAGACTTTATTTAATTCAGGAAACATGTGAAGGAAAAGAAAAGGAGGAGAAAATATCTGAGACTTTTGGGTGAAGAAAGAAAAGATTTTCTCGAGATTTTATGGTCCTGTGGTGTTTAAATACGATGGTGGCAAGTCAAGAAAGGCATACGTATACTTTGGAGAAGAATAAGGAGGCTTAGAATCATAGAACAAGAAGTTTCAGAAACCTACCTGCTGCAAAAAAAAAAACTCAAGAACACGAAGAACAGACTCGCATAAACAGTCGTAGAAGAGTGTCGCAGTTCAACATCATAAATCGTGTATCGTTTATCAACAACAGAAGCTGTGTATCGTTTGCAGGATCATTGTAAGCTTAATTATACCTTGTGAACACAATGATTAATGAAATTTTCTCCAACTTTCGATCCATGAGTAGCTAGATTTCTTTTCTAGGGTTTTGGAAGAAGCTATTTTTGATGAGTAATATTTAGTAAATATTTTCTTTGACAATAAATACTCCAATATTGTGTTTTTAAATTATTAAAAATTCTCTCTTTTTTGTATGCATCGTAAAAATTGTTTTGGGTAGTTTCTACCGTTATTTTATAAGCGAAGGAGGATTAGGCCTTAGAATAGCGACGAAAGTCATAAAAAGAGCTTGTATTGTCATATCTTCCAAAGCATGAGATTGGGTTTGAAATTGTTTTGAGTAAACTGGAGTATTTTGTTAACGAAATTGTTATTGAGTTTACTATTATTAGAAGTAGTGGAATCCAAAACCCTAGACTCTTCTCTCCTTGGTAAAAAAAAAATCAAATTTTAATAGTTTGTCTTACTGTTTTCTTTAGTAATCAAAAACCAAATATTTATAAAAGTCCGAGCAACGAGTCTTTACTTACCACAACTTAAAACTACATCATTTTTTGGCGCCTTTGAGGGAAAAACTTTTGGTCAGTTTTTAATTAAAAAAATTAAAAATAGAAAAATTAAAACTTAAAAGCCTAGAAATTTGTGCCAATTTAGGATGACACTAACCAGTCTAAGTGGATGGAAACATCTTGGTTGTAAAAGTTAAGGAACCCAATAACAGAGTCTATTCACAAAAAGACAGAGTTCGGGTGTTACAATGGAATCATCACACTACGTTCTGTTTTTATTTTATTTTATTTGAAAAATTATATGTTTCTTTAAGTGATTTTGTGGGGCCCAACACATCGAATTGTTACCAATGTATGATGGAATAGAGTGATTGAGTTACTAAATAATAAATAGACCAGACCAATCAGACCAAACGGAATAAAGTAAAAAAAATAAATAATAATAATAGAAAAAATGATGACACTTGGGAGTTGGGAATAGCAATATGTGTGTGTTTTCCCTGTCTCCATTGCCTAAACAAGCGTGGAACACAGGATCCATGGGAACTATCATGTAATCTGCTGACAAGAAGCATGCGCTTGGATCCAAAAGATCAAATCATGCAGTTTAAAAAAAAAAAAATTGATTGAAAAAGTTGTGCAATAAAATTATCAATCGTTGGTTCCCTTGTATATGTCATTGAATTGATCTAGAATTAAGATTATCAACCGTTGGTTCCCTTGTATATGCCAAGCGTGTTGATATTAGTCCAGACCAGTATCTCAATCCATTAGGATTCATAGGTTCATCTTGGGAGAGGCCTTCAAACAGATATGGGAAACACCGTTGACCTTTAGACAACATTGTTTTGAACTATCTATCTCTATAATCCATCTTCTTAATCTATTCATTTGTGTGATTCCTAATATTGATGTCCATAGTGCGACTATCTGAATAGAACTCTATCACTTATATATATGAATATGACTCGCATCTGGGTACTTACTTTTGTAACCAATGAGTATGCCAACCAAGGAGACTCTTTAGTGTCGTTCCTGAGTTCTTCACAGATAGCTAGGGTTTGGAATAAAATGTTTTGTAGGTACATCTCTGGTAAACCTTCCCGAGACTATAACTCGGCCACTAGGGCCACCTAGGGGTTTAAAGGCTTGTTATACGTGCTAAGTGTGACCGTATCCTCGACGAGATGGAGTTGTATGTTTGAAAATTAGTTTTGTTTGATTTTCTCGAGGAATAGCAAAGTCTAAGTGTGGGGGAATTTGATAGGGGACTAAAACACCTTGATATTTATCTATTGTTTATGCTTTCTTTTTATGTTTTCTTGTAAATTATGTATCTTTTGTTTGATTTTGTGTTTTTAGGTACTTTGGAGCAAAAGAAGAAGAAACGTCGCTTAAAAGTGCTAAAGTGTCATTTCATGTGCAACTGCTGTTGGAGGCAAATTATCTCTTATTATTTACTTTTATTTCTTCATTTCTATCTGAAAGGCATGTTGGCTTTAGTGATACGATTTATGTCTGAAAAGAATGACAGCCTTAGTGATGTATAAATATTGAAGAAAAGAAGTGGATATGAGAGGTAAGAGAAGGCGGCTCGAGAAACTACTAAAGGCACCCAGGAAAGTATTAATGGCACCCCCCGAAATGTCTCGGAGGAGTCGATAAAGTCACCCATGAGTTTTTCACTATGTGCAGCCCAAAATTCATCTTTGTACCCCTAAAATTGCTATTCGCAACCCCACGAATTGCTAAACGTAGCCCAAATTACTAAGGGGACACTGTTGTTGGATAAGGGGAGGATCATCTTCTAAATTTTAATTTCAAATTTTGGCGGGAAAATGGGTTGTTAATGGCAGAATTTAGGGTTTGGAAATTAGTGGTGTTCCACTGAGATTCAATGGCTGAAACTAAATGGATGTCTTCCTTAAGCCAAATTAGACTTGGTATGGTCGTTCGAATTGAACAAAATTGGCTAGAACGATGATGTGAAGCAAACAGAAAATTCACGGTTTGATAGTATTTTTGTGGGAAGCTGTTCTTCATGAAATTGAATTAGGGTTGGGATTTTGATCGAGTTCTAGGGAGAGTAAAGGGCTGAAATCGATTGGATTCATTTCTAAGGCCTAAACATGCTTGGTATAGTCATTTAAGTGAATCCAAAGTGGCTAGAACTCGGATTGAAGACAAAACAGGGGAGGTTTTATTCTCGGTTAATATGGGAAGATACGTGAAGATTTAGGAGGAGATATTGTTGTTATTTACTGAGTAAGCTTTCCATAATCCGAATATATGTTTCTCTCAATAGATGAAGACTTTATTTAATTCAGGAAATACGTGAAGGAAAACAAAAGGAGGAGAAAATATCCGCGACTTTTGGGTGAAGAAAGAAAAGATTTTCTCGAGATTTAGTGGTCATGTGGTGTTTAAATACGATGGTGGCAGGTCAAGAAAGGCATACATATACTTTGGAGAAGAATAGGGAGGCTTAGAATCATAGAACAAGAAGTTTCAGAAACCTACCTGCTGCAAAAAAAAAAAACTCAAGAACACGAAGAACAGACTCGCAGAAACAGTCGTAGAAGAGTGTCGCAGTTCAATAGCAGAAAACGTGTATCGTTTATCAACAATAGAAGCTGTGTTTCGTTTGCAGAATCATTGTAAGCTTAATTATATCTTTTGAATACAATGATTAATGAAATTTTCTCCAACTTTCGATCCATGAGTAGCTAGATTTCTTTTCTAGGGTTTTGGAAGAAGCTATTTTTGATGAGTAATATTTAGTAATTATTTTCTTTGACAATAAATACTCCAATATTGTGTTAAATTATTAAAAATTCTCTCTTCTTTGTATGCTTCGTAAAAATTGTTTTGGGTAGTTTCTTATGTTATTTTATAAGCGAAGGAGGATTAGGCCTTAGAATAGCGACGAAAGTCATAAAAAGAGCTTGTATTGTCATATCTTTCAAAGCATGAGATTGGGTTCGAAATTGTTTTGAGTAAACTGGAGTATTTTGTTAACGAAATTGTTATTGAGTTTATTATTATTAGAAGTAGTGGAATCCAAAACCCTAGACTCTTCTCTCCTTGGTAAAAAAAAATAATCAAATTTTAATAGTTTGTCTTAGTGTTTTCTTTAGTAATCAAAAACCAAATCTTTATAAAAGTCCGAGCAACGAATCTTTACTTACCACAACTTAAAACTACATCAGTTTTTGGTGCCGTTGAGGGAAAAACGTTTGGTCAGTTTTTAATTAAAAAAATTAAAAAATTAAAAATAGAAAAATTAAAACTTAAAAGCCTAGAAATTTGTGCCAATTTATGATGACACTAACCAGTCTAAGTGGATGGAAACATCTTGGTTGTAAGAGTTAAGGAACCCAATAACAGAGTCTATTCACAAAAAGACAGAGTTCAGGTGTTACAATGGAATCATCACACTACGTTCTATTTTTATTTTATTTTATTTGAAAAATTATATGTTTCTTTAAGTTATTTGGTGGGGCCCAACACATCGAATTGTTACCAATGTCGGATGGAATAAAATGATTGAGTTACTAAATAATAAATTGACCAGACCAGTCAGACCAAATGGAATAAAGTAAAAATAATAATAATAATAATAATAGAAAAAATGATGACACTTGGGAATAGCAATATGTGTGTTTTCCCTGTCTCCGTCACCTAAACAAGCGTGGAACGCAGGATCCATGGGAACTATCATGTAATCTGCTGAAAAAAAGCATGTGCTTGGATCCAAAAGATCAAATCATGCAGTCTAAAAAAAAAATTGAATGAAAAAGTTGTGCAATAAAATTATCAATCGCTGGTTCCCTTGTATATGTCAGTGAATTCATCTAGAATTAAGATTATCAACCGTTGGTTCCCTTGTATATGCCAAGCGTGTTGATATTATTCCAGACCAGTATCTCAATCCATTAGGATTCATAGGTTCATCTTGGGAGAGGCCTTCAAACAGATATGGGAAACACCGTTGACCATTAGACAACATTGTTTTGAACTATCTATCTCTATAATCCATCTTATTAATCTATTCATTTGTGTGATTCTGATTATTGATGTCCAAAGTTCGACTATCTGAATAGAACTCTGTCACTTATATATATGAATATGACTCGCATCCGGGTACTTACTTTTGTAACCAATGAGTATGCCAACCAAGGAGACTCTTTAGTGTCGTTCCTGAGTTCTTCACAGATAGCTAGGGTTTGGAATAAAAGGTTTTGTAGGTACACCTCTGGTAAACCTTCCCAAGACTATAACTCGGCCACTAGGGCCACCTAGGGGTTTAAAGGCTTGTTATACATGCTAAGTGTGACCGTATCCTCGACGATATGGAGTTGTATGTTTGAAAATTAGTTTTGTTTGATTTGCTCGAGGACTAGCAAAGTCTAAGTGTGGGGGAATTTGATAGGTGTCTAAAACACCTTGATATTTATCTATTGTTTATGCTTTCTTTGTTATGTTTTCTTGTAAATTATGTATTTTTTGTTCGATTTTGTGTTTTTAGGTACTTTGGAGCAAAAGAAGAAGAAACGTCGCTTAAAAGGGCTAAAGTGTCATTTCATGTGCAACTACTGTTGGAGGAAAATTATCTCTCATTATTTACTTTTATTTCTTCATCTCTATCTGAAAGGCATGTTGGCTTTAGTGATACGATTTATGTCTGAAAAGAATGACAGCCTTAGTGATGTATAAATATTGAAGAAAAGAAGTGGATATGAGAGGTAAGAGATGACGGCTCGAGAAACTACTAAAGGCACCCATGAAAGTGTTAAAGGCACCCCCCTAAATGTCCCGGAGGAGTCGATAAAGTCACCCATGAGTTTTTCACTATGTGCAGCCCAAAATTCATCTTTGTACCCCTCAAATTGCTATTCGCAACCCCAAGAATTTCTAAACGTAACCCTAATTACTAAGGGGACACTGCTGTTGGATAAGGGGAGGATCATCTTCTAAATTTGAAATTCAAATTTTGGCAGGAAAATGGGTTGTTAATGGCAGAATTTAGGGTTTGGAAATTAGTGGTGTTCCACTGAGATTCAATGGATGAAACTAAATGGATGTCTTCCTTAAGCCTAATTAAACTTGGTATGGTCGTTCGAATTGAACAAAATTGGCTAGAACGATGATATGAAGCAAATAGAAAATTCACGGTTTGATAGTATTTTGATGGGAAGCTGTTCTTCATGAAACTGAATTAGGGTTGAGATTTTGATCGAGTTCTAGGGAGAGTAAAGGGCTGAAATCGATTGGATTCATTTCTGAGGCCTAAACAGGCTTGGTATAGTCGTTTAAGTGAATCCAAAGTGGCTAGAACTCGGATTGAAGACAAAATAGGGGAGGTTTTATTCTCGGTTAATATGGGAAGATACGTGAAGATTTAGGAGGAGATATTGTTGTTATTTACTGAGTAAGCTTTCCATAATCCTAATATATGTTTCTCTCAATAGATGAAGACTTTATTTAATTCAGGAAATACGTGAAGGAAAAGAAAAGGAGGAGAAAATATCCGATACTTTTGGGTGAAGAAAGAAAAAAATTTCTCGAGATTTAGTGGTCCTGTGGTGTTTAAATACGATGGTGGCAGGTCAAGAAAGGCATACTTATACTTTGGAGAAGAATAGGGAGGCTTAGAATCATAGAACAAGAAGTTTCAGAAACCTACCTGCTGCTGCAAAATTAAAACAAACTCAAGAACACGAAGAACAGACTCGCAGAAACAGTCGTAGCACAGTGTCGCAGTTCAACAGCAGAAAACGTGTATCATTTATCAACAACAGAAGTTGTGTATCGTTTGCAGAATCATTGTAAGCTTAATTATATCTTTTGAATACAATGATTAATGAATTTTTCTCCAACTTTCGATCCATGAGTAGCTAGATTTCTTTTCTAGTATTTTGGAAGAATCTATTTTTGATGAGTAATATTTAGTAATTATTTTCTTTGACAATAAATACTCCAATATTGTGTTTTTAAATTATTAAAAATTCTCTCTTCTTTGTATGCTTCGTAAAAATTGTTTTGGGTAGTTTCTACCGTTATTTTATAAGCGAAGGAGGATAAGGCCTTAGAATAGCGACGAAAGTCTTGTATTGTCATATCTTCCTAAGAATGAGATTGGGTTCGAAATTGTTTTGAGTAAACTGGAGTATTTTGTCAACGAAATTGTTATTGAGTTTACTATTATTAGAAGTAGTGGAATCCAAAACCTTAGACTCTTCTCTCCTTGGTAAAAAAAAATCAAATTTTAATAGTTTGTCTTAGTGTTTTCTTTAGTAATCAAAAACCAAATCTTTATAAAAGTCCGAGTGAACGACAACCTACTTACCACAATTTAAAACTACATCATTACACATGCATATAATTTTTGTAACTGAGAGTTACAGATGCACCTGACATGTGTAAATAAGAGTTACACATCCATAAAAGATTTTGTAACTAGCATGCGTAATTTTTTGGTTACAAAGTTTGTTCATAATTGGCATGTGTAACTAGAAGATACTATTGCATCTGTCTAGTGTAATTCAGAGATACACATGCATCCTACTTGTGTAATTTGCAGTGACACAAGAACATAACATGTGTAACTAGAAGTTACACATGCATCCTACTTGTGTAATGTGAATAAATGCGCAGTTTAGACATAGAATTAGAAACTAAAAACAACAAGAGAGGGATCTAAAATGGTGTACCAGCAAGCAAAGAAATGTCGTCTTCCCCTTCCCGTTTTCAACAAGCATAACTACAATCTGAGGATCAGCAAACTCTCCATCCATGATATGAAGCTCAAATTTTCCTATTTGCGATATGAAGTTAACGTCAAAATATGAGGAGTTATATAGAACAATTGTAAGGAAAAATTATAGAACAAAGATCACAGAAAAGTTAATGATAACCTATCATCTGTCATGTGTAATTGACAATTACACATGCATATGACTTGGATACGTAGAATATAGAATTTTTTTGTTGCAAATTTGTTCATTTTATCATGTGTAACTAGGAGTTACACATGCATGTGTCTACTGTAAAGAGGAGTTACACATGCATATATCATGTGTAACTGAGAGTTACATATGCACCTGACTTGTGTAACTGAGAGTTACACATGAATATGGGTAGTGTAACTAAGAATTACACATGCATGTTGAATGTGTAATTAGGAGTTACACATGCATAGTGGCATGTGTAACCAGTAGTTACACATATATAGTGGCATGTAAATACTAACTATATAATATTTAGTAAGAAATATTTAGCCATCATCACTTTCCTAAGCACCTTGAAGACCATACATTTCCAGTCCTAACATACATAAATTACTGCACATAATGGACATGACTTTGAACACAAAATGAACAAAGTAATTGCTGCATAACTCAACTTTTTCGCAAAACGTCCCCATCGCATGAGCATAAGAGATCATCTTTATTTGGATGAAAGTCTAGTGACATGACAGGAGCAGAATGCCCCATAAAAGTACGCAGTGAAAATGGACCCACAATTATAGTCAATATGATATATATTATATATTTGGAAGAAAGGCGAAAAGGGATATACTAACATTGTCCGCATCCCAGACCCTGACAGTTTTGTCGAATGAGGAGGTAGCCAAGCATGGCATACTTGGACTGAAGCGAACATAAATGATCAGCAAGGAATGTTCTTCCAGGGTTATTTTAGGCTTGAAGGAATCTGTGTTCCAAAGTACATCCTGCAATTGCAAATTAACGGAACAAGTTCATGTTAACATGTACGTTACATCTGGCACTACCACATAACAATAATTCCAAATACACAAGCCTACACCTTTTTATCATACCCACCACTGGCGAGTAGCTTCCCATCCGATGAGAAATGGCAACAGACCACTTTACTTGTACTTGCTCAGAAAAAACCAACCTTGGTAAATGTGAAACCTGATACAAACCAAGAGGGCATCCATCAATTGAGCTCAAATTAATAAGAATGACTAAAAAACTAAATAATCAACAACAGAATCTCGTTACTAACTACTAGCTACTCTGTTCTTGACCGTTTCTTAGAAAAGAATGCTCATGCCAGTGTATAACAAAAAACGAAGTTATTTTCCTTGACTGACATCCATACCACGGCTTACGGGATATCTAGCATCATTTTCATCACGTATGAACGACTCAACATTATCATCAAGGGATCCATCCTCCACAAAATCAGCCTGCA
This sequence comes from Papaver bracteatum, assembly GCA_023529315.1. Classification (NCBI taxonomy): domain Eukaryota; kingdom Viridiplantae; phylum Streptophyta; class Magnoliopsida; order Ranunculales; family Papaveraceae; genus Papaver; species Papaver bracteatum. The sequence continues at coordinate 264,583 of JAJJWX010001162.1, read as the reverse complement.
AATAAGGATCGTTATCATCCCATTGATAAAATGGAGTGCTCCCAAAATTCACTTTGCGAACTTATCTGCTTACCAGCTGATTTGATGGTGAGGCTAGAGGTCCAGTTCCATCGGCTCCAAACATTATTAACGCCTTTGAGGAATTAACACCATGTTGTAATGAAGGCACATCTTCTGGCGTGTGAGTTGAAGGTGTGGAGGGTGCAGAACCAGGAGAAGGACTAGCTGTGTTTGCAGTTCCTGAACTGTTGGCAGGACCAAAATAGGACACTGGTTGCTTCCTTTTTCGCCCAGTCGGTTTTTTCGAATTCTTAAAAGATACCAAATTAATCATCATTAAGAACAGTGGCCACAAACAGAAGAAAACACTAGAAATTCGACCAAGTAAAAAAGTAACAGATTCATACTAGAAATTCATATGAAGAAAAGGAAAACCTGATCATTTCCTCGGAAAGAGTTTGACATGCTAACATCTAATGATATGTTTCCTACACCCGCAACTTTATCTTGCTGGAGGAGGTGATGATTTGAACCCTAGGATTGACTAAAAAGTGCGTGTTACTGGAGATGAAGTTGTTGCTGATTATTGTTCTGCTACTGCTGTTGTTTCTATAAATAAGATGTTACTGCTGATGTTGTTCCTCCTCCTACTCATCATGGATAGCAGCCAACAAATATCATTTCCAGTAAATGTTTCTTCCAACATAATCAATCTATGGTAGAAGATTGAACTGCCAATAAAATTTAAAGCATAATTTTCAATTAGATATACAGTTTGAGTCATAAAATTGCATCTGTTGTTATTGTTTAAACAATTGAAAACAAATTTCGTCTATCAAGAACAAAATGAAATAGAAAATTAAGAGTGGTTGAAATTAAAATTAAATCTATGGGTAATAGAGACGGTGATTTGCTGATATCAAATCCCAAATCAGTTTATAGATCGGAACTACAAATTAAGATTTACGTCGATTTTGATGAAGAACAAATATGAAATATTTGTTCAAAATTCTTCAAAAAAATTACATCAAAACAACCAGAGTGAGTAGATGTTGTAGATCTATGCTCTGATTTCGATTAGGATAAGTTAATTGAAAAGAATATGAAGATTTATGTTTTGAAAACCCTAAAATCCACTGAAATCAATCAACTAAAATCTCTCAATAAGAGAAGATGATACTTATATGCATAATCATGCTCATCCTTCTCATGATTAAACATCCAAACTCTGATCAAGAATCAAACAACAAAATCGAGATTAATTCTCATTTTCTTTTTCAAAACTTCTAAAATCAAACCTCAGAGATTTTGATTTCAACTCGAGATTGATAGATTAAAGATCTCAATTAAATTAAAAAGGATATGGAAAGATTAAACTTACTTTGCTTCATTTTTGTAGATGTTTCTCTTCATTTTCTAAAATCTCTCAATAAGAGAAGATGATACTTATATGCATAATCATGCTCATCCTTCTCATGATTAAACATCCAATCTCTGATCAAGGATCAAACAACAAAATCGAGATTAATTCTCATTTTCTTTTTCAAAACTTCTAAAATCAAACCTCGGAGATTTTGATTTCAACTCTAGATTGATAGATTAAAGATCTTAATTAAATTAAAAAGGATATGGAAAGATTAAACTTACTTTGCTTCATTTTTGTAGATGTTTCTCTTCAATTGAATTGAATCGAATTTCTTTATGCTCAGATTTAGGTTCGTATCACTTGATTGATTCTGCTTCAGATCTTCTCATCACTGTTTCATTTGACTAGAGATGATAAAAATAAACCAAATCTTACTCAGATTCCAGTGGAGATCCATAAACCTCATCATTAGATATTGAATCAGAGATCGCCGGAGCACTGAAAACCCTAGAATTCTTTAGCCGAGAGAGAGAAAGTGCAAAAAGAAAATGAATCTGGAAATGAAATCTATAGCCTATTTCATTAGGTATACATATTAAAGGGCATTTTTGATATTAAGAATTTCCCCCATAGCCAAAACTTTATTACCAAGCCCTGAAATCTAAAATTCTGGGCCTAGAAATATTAATAAGTGAAAGTATGGAGTTGATAGGGGAGGATCCATTTAGTGGGGCTTCTATATATTAAACCCATATAGTAGGGGGGTTCTAGTATTTTTCACTAATAGAAAAGAATATTGCGGCACCGATTTCAAGGCTTTGCGATTCTTTTTCAGGATACAACAAATCCCTAATGATGTTATTATTTTTATGTGGAAGGAAAGAATTTTAGTAATGGAGGATCATCTTATCGGCGCTTTTTCTGTGACAATAAAGTTTAGAAATGTGGCTGATGGTTTTGTATGGTTGTATACTTCAGTGTATGCTACCTCTAATTCAGGTTATTACAACCAATGCTGGCAGGAATTAAGTGATATTCGGCTTCTTTTTAACGACCCTTGGTTGATTTCCCGAGATTTCAACGCAATTCTATCTCAGGAGGATAGAAATTTTCTTGGTGGTTGCCTTACTAATAGAAGATCTTTTAGAAGATTTGTCAACTTGCATTCTTTGATTGATCTTCCTTTATGTGGTGGAAGGTTCACTTGGACAAATTCGCAGCATCCTCCTCTGCTGGTTAGATTAGATAGGTTCTTAGTTACTGCTGATTGGGAATCTCATTCTCCAAAGTTGGTGCAATACAAACTTAAAAGGCCAGTCTCAGACCATGCACCTATTATGGTGAATTGCAAAGCTGGGGTAAAGGAAAAGTCTCCGTTCAGGTTCGATAATTTCGTTTTATTTCATCCCGACTTCTTAGAGAATTTAAAGGTGTGGTGGGAAATATTAACATTTAAAGGAAAGCAAAGTTTTGTCTTTGTAAAAAAATTTGCAGGGATTAAAGTTCTTGATTAAGGCTTGGCAGAAAGCTACGTTTGGGGATCTTCAATCCAGAATTGATCTTTTAGGGGAATTAATTTATGCAATTGATAGTATGGAGAAATTTGCACTTTTGAATGAGAACGATATCCTTACCAGAAAACAAGCTAAAGTTGAGCATTCCTCTCTTTCTCTCAATTTGGCAAGGAAACTTGCTCAAAGAGATAAAGAGAAATGGGCTAAAGAAAGTGAGAAGAATACTAAATTTTTGCATCAACTTGCTTCATTTAAGTATAAAGTTAATAGTATTAATTGTTTGAAAATAGACGATGCTCTATGTTATGACAAAGATACTATAGCTAAGGAAGCTGAGAAGTTTTATAGTTCTTTATTCACTGAACAATACCCTGATAGACCTGGGTTTGAAGACCTAGAAATTCCTTCCATTTTAGTTGCTCAAAGCATGGCTTTAGAGCGTCCGTTTACGGAAGAAAAAGTGAAGAATGTGATCTCTCACTTTGGTAAGAACAAATCTCCAGGCCCGAATAATTTCTCTATGTAATTCTTCAATACCTCTTGGGATATTATTAAGGAAGATTTCATAATGGTAGTCAAATAATTTGAATCAACTAGCTCTTGGAATGGAGATTAAATTGCACAAATCTGACGTTAATTCCGAAGTGCAGTGGTTCAGTTTCTCTCAACAATTTCAGGTCTATTAGTTTAATTGGGGGAGTCTACAAGGTTATTTCCAAATGTTTAGCAGAGAGGTTGAAGCTTGTTCTACCTTCCATCATTTCAGATTTTCAAGGGGCATGTGTGCATGGAAGGAAAATTAATGATGGTATTCTTATAGCACCTGAAGTCATTGATTTGAGGAAAAGGAAGGAAATCCAGGCATAATTTGTAATGTGGATTTCGAGAAGGCGTTTGACAATATTAATTGGAACTGGATTGATTTAATGGTGTATCTCTTACACGATATTTGCAGTGGTTTTGAATGGTGAGGCTACTAAGATGTTTAGGAGTCAGAAAGGTGTATGACAGGGCGACCCTATTTCTCCTTTTCTTTTTATTATGATTGATGAAATTTTATCCCTTATGAATAAAAAATCTGCGGCTTCCGGACTGATCTTGGGTTTTCAAGTGGCTCATCAAGGTACTATATCAATCATTTACGATTTGCGAACGATTTAATAGTTTTTCTGGATGATTCTGAGGAGAAGGTGGAAAATTTAAAGAATATTCTTTTGGATTTTGAGCTTGTTTCTGGGCTAAAAGTCAATTTTAGAAAAAAAGTGTGGTAGCTGGTATTGGTATTGACCACAATGGGGGTGCTTGTGCTACTATTTTTGGTTGCAATTTGGTTGACCTTCCTATTAATTACTTAGGTATTCCATTAGGGAGCAAATCCAAATCCAAATGCAAGGTTGTATGGGATATTATTATCCAGAGAGTTCAGTAAAAGCTTTCATCTTGGAAGAGGAATTATTTATCCATGGGAAGAAGATTGATTATGATTAATAGTGTGTTAGAAAGTTTGCATATATATTACCTAGCGGTGTTTCAGGTGCCAGATTCAGTTGTGAAATAGCTCGAAAGAATTATGCGAAATTTCCTTTGGGTACTACTTCAGTAAAGAAGAGAAGTTGGATTAAATGGTCTAAAGCAGCTTTGCCTAAACGCAGAGGAGGTATTGGAATTAAAAAGCTAAAGTTGGTAAAGCATGCCTTGCATTTCAAATGGGTGTGGAGATATGGGAACGAAAAGAGAGCTCTATGGAGGAAAATTATCCATCAAAAATTTGGAGGTAATTTTGATTCTTTTCTTCCTAATACTTGATCTAAATCTGTTGGTTCAAGTTTATGGGCGGGCATTTTAAAGGATAAAGATCATGTGAAACAACACACTACTTATGTGGTCAAGAATGGTGATGAAATTTTATTCTGGAAAGACAAGTGGATTGGTGGGAAATCCCTTCAACATACTTTTCCTTCTCTTTATAGGTTTTCTAAAAAAATATAGTTATTATTCGACAAATGATTAGTTCAGAAGGTGCTTGGGATTTGGACTTCAACAAACACTTGAATGAGACTGAGGTAGGTGAGATTGCTCAACTATTACAGATGTTGGGTGAACCAATTAACTTTATTACTGAAGGCCGAATGGAAGTGGAATCATCACAAAGTTTTCTCGGTGGAAATTTTTTATACTTCTCTGGACATTGATGCCTACCTCTCTTTCCCACATAAGCATATTTGGAATCCTAAAGTCCCTCTAAAAGTCTCTTTCTTAGTTTGGACTCTTTGTCACAAAGGAGTGCTAACTTTGGACTTTCTATTCAGGGCTGGGAAGGTGGATAATCTGAACTGTCTTTTTTGTACGGTTTATGTGGAATCAAATGACCATATGTTCATCCATTGCAAGGAAGAGGCTAAAGTTTGGAACTATTTCTTAAACAGTTTTGGAATCATTTGGAACTTTGCGGAAAACGTGAAAGCTACTATTTTGGAATGGAGGAATAAGAAAGGAAGGAAAATGCTTAAGAAACTTTGGGGTTTGTTACCCTTTTCCATCTAGTGGACAATATGGAGCAAAAGGAACAATCATCTGTATTCTAACAGGTATAGACATACAAATGAACTTATAATCTATGTTAAGTGTACGCTTTTCAATTGGTCTTTGCACACCAAATTATTTGAGGCTTATTCTCTGTCTACTCTAATTAAAAATTTGAATGATGTAATTGGTATGATCTAGCCTTGTTAGATCAATCTTTGAAGCTCACTGCTTTGTGAGTTTTCAATTTTTATTCTAATTTTCCCTTTTCGTCAAAAAAAAAAGAGATTCAAGAGTTGTACTCCCTTGACCCAATTAAGAACACGTAGTTATGAGATTCGTTAATGTTTAGAGAGAAAAAAAATCATAGATTTTTTTATGATGTTATAAAATGGGAGAAGGCTTCGGGATTTATAGAGGTTTTCTCGTATCAATGGTGTCTCATGGAAGAACCACATTATAGGAAAAGATGCGTCTTTAAAATTTTCTAGTAAACAATTAGTTTTTCAAATTCAAAACCAGAAAAAATCTATATTGAGAAGTCAAATCTTGTCGGGAGGGCTACCGCCACCCGGATCCTCCTTTCTTACAGGCAACCATTTATGAAAAGATATAATATTTATCCATGTGCTTATTATTTATGAGTCTTCTTTAGAGAGCGTTTTTTTGTGTGTCAGAAACAACGTACTTGATTTCCATACACTCATCATATAGGTAAGTCTAAGGTGCTTCTGAGATACACCTGTAAACAGGTATAGACTCATTAAGGATTTACATCCATTATATTTCTTGCAGAACCATTGGTTTAATTTGAAATGGGAAGTTTTATTTTTGTGCTTATTAACCACTCCCGTAACTTTCTGGTACCACATTGAATGTTGTAGCACGATTTCAAGGCTTTGCGATTCTTTTTGGGATACAATGAATCCCTAACAATGTTATTGTATTCAAGGATTGTACTCCCTGATCCAACTAAGAACACATAGTTATGAGGTTCGATAATGCTTACAGAGAAAAGAAATCAGAGATTTTTTATGATGTGATAAAATGGGAGAATGCTTCGCGATTTATAGAGGTTTTATCGTATTAATGGTGTCTCATGGAAGAAACACCTTATAGGAAAACATGCGTCTTTAGAATTTTCTAGTAACCGATCTAGTTTTTCAAATTCAAAACCAAAAAAAAATTATATGAGCAGTCGAACCCTGTCGAGAGGGCTATCGCCACCGGCCCCCTCCTTTTTTTAGCGACAAACATTTATAAGAATATCTTTATTTTTTTATTTTTATTTTCAAAAGTGAAAAAACACAAAAACCATGTAAAAAAAAACTGGAAGGGCTACATCATTCAAGTGACTTCCTACGTACCCGAGTGGGATCAAGCCAACATAGTTCATGTACAGTTGGGAAACAAGCGTCATCGTAGAAATAAATACATAAATAATAGGTATCTTTTGTATTTGAACCTTCACTTATTGTAAGAAATTCAAAGCCTTATCGAGGTTCAGTGGTGAAACTAGTCTTGAACTAAGTACCCCATGTGATAAAAATGGAATCACCATGTACAACTACTGCTTTTAGATATTGTGTGTTATGTAGATCGGCACGTTAATATCCATGTGCTTATCCTAGATTTATGAGTCTTACTTAGAGAGAGGTTTTTTTGTCTTAGGAAACAGCTTGATTTCCATATACTCATATAGGTAATTCTAAGGTGCTTCAGAGATACACTTGTAAACAGGTATAGACTCATTAAGGATTTACATCCATCATATTTCTTGCAGAACCACTGGACTAATTTGAAATAGGGAGTTTTATTTTTGTGCATTTTAATCACTTCCATAACTTTTGGGTACCACATTGAACCTTGTTTATCCATTTCAAAACAAAGGTCGGGGTTCTGCTACGAGAGATGAAATTTCTTTCACTGACTTTAGTCCGTTTCCCCATATTTTATTGAAAACATTGTCTTTGGTAGATTTTAGAGCATATATATAGCTCGGTTGAACTCGCCAAGCGTTGGTTTGCCAAGGTTGATTGTCATATTTTAGTATCAAAACTCAACTAAAGTCATTTGATTAAATACTAGAGTTAACTTCATTTAGGTTAGACTAGAAACTTTAGGAATGTTGAGATATAAAATTATTACTCTGAAGACATGAAGAATGAGAAGAAGTAACGAACTACAACGACGACATCATCCTTCCACTTGAGGTTAGTAATACTGACTTAAACTTGTTTCATACCTAACGTATCTTTCAAGTCGTGCTATATTGAAAACATAACATGCAAAGATGTATATATTGTATATAATAATCTAGTAGATAAACATGATCATTATAGTATGGTCATAGTATTAAGTAATTATATTACGAAGTATAACGCTTATCTTTTGAACTTCGTAGATATGACATCAACATAATCTTGAATATAGTTTTATGATTATGTGTATGGGTTATGGTGAATATTTCACCCTAGGAAACAATGTTTTACACTTGTTTAAAGAAAGTACATTCATGAAATTATTTCATGAATCGAAAAGGAAATCAATAGGTATAATTTTCTGGCTATTCAATGCATATTCTATGGATGACCAATATGTGTGAGTTGGTAAAACCGATCTTAACTCAGGTAATGTATCTTGGTATAACCGATCACTATACCTAGACTTATGGTTTGGTATGACCGGTTCTGGTAATTGGTGTAACCGATCCTAAGTAATCACCATGAGATGGTATGATCGATCCTTGTAATTGGTGTGACCGATTCTTGTAATTAGTATGACCGATCCTTGTAATTGGTGTGACCGATTCTTGTAATTAGTATGATCGATCCTTGTAATTGATATAACCGATCCTAGTGACTGGTGTGACCGATCACAAGTAGATACCATATGTAGATGGAACTGATCCTTGTAATTGATATAACATATCCTAGTGACTGGTGTGACCGATCACAAGTAGATACCATATGTAGATGGAACTGATCCTTGTAATTGGTATGACCGATACTAGTGACTGGTGTGACCGATCACAAGTAGGTACCATGTTTAGGCAGCACCGATCCTAGTGATTGGTATAACCGATCTGAACCCATGTATGTGACTTGGTAGGACTGATCACAACTAACCATTGTGACTAACTATGACCGATCATATAGTAGTCTTAGAATACTTTTATAACCAATTCTAAACTTACTTGAAAGTGTGGTAGAGCCGATTCCAAGAAGCAAATCGATGTAAATACGAAATAAGGATTTGATAAGTAATGATGTCAACATACTTTGAACGTGAGCAGCAACTCTTATTATTTATTGTTCAAATATATTCCTTGGTACTCAAGGTGATCATGTACCGAAATAAATTGAGAATCTTTTAATTAAGGTTTTTAATTTTATATGCTTTAATTACCATCAATTAATGCATAACTCTAGAGAATAAAGACTAATAATGTGCATTTATTAATTGGAGATTTTCTATGAGAGATTTCGGAAATATCGGAAAAATATTTATTGGAATTAGAAAAACAAAATTTAGGCATCATTGCATATCTTGAGTATATTTTCGGTGTTGGAAATTCCTTTTAGTTCAAACATCCTTGGTCTATAAATACCTAAGTCTACATTTCTAGCAAACTATCCTAAGAGCCAGGAAAACTTCATATTCTTGTTTTTTCTGGTGGAGCCGTCTATCTAGAGAGGAAAGTGTCTTAATTAGGTGAAATCTCTTACGCCCGCTCGTTTAAAGACTTATGTGGGATCAAGAAGCTCTACGAGTACCGATGGTGTGAAACTAGATAATTGCAATATTATTAGTTTTCGATTTGATTTGATTGACTAACGATTGTTGAAATGTTGATTGCACCTAGTTTGTTTATTTTTGATAATCTTCTATTCTGATATAAGAATCACCCAGACTAAATCAAAGTATCGAAGAGATCTTTAGAACTGTTGTTAGATGTAAAGACGTCTTGTGTTAATCCGTTGTTAATAGACTTCATTTTGTGTGTGATTTATCACAAGAAGATTCAAGTGGTGTTGTGCAGGTTTTTGAAGGCAATAGAAGATTTGAAGGCGAAGAAGAATTCTTAGTAGTTTTCGTATCTTCTGGATTTAGTTGACAAACCTTGATCGGCTGGGATCCAACTAGAATTGATTTGTTATTGATAGATATGATTGATTAGTTGCGTGAGATCGACATCACTTTATAGTTTCTCTTTGAGATCTATATCGACTGATTGCGAATTTATACTTGACTATTTCGGTAGTTATTTAATAGATTGATCTAACTAGACAAAGGAGTTTATCAGATTAAACATCAGAGCCTTTGTCAACAACTCATCATAATCTTGTAGCAAGATTGATTAGAGTGGTTACTAAATAGATTATTCCTCTGCTATTTGGAATATGATACAAAGGACTTGCTATTCATGTGCGTGACTCTCGAAGTCGAAGGCACAGGGATATTGAGGGAACTAAGTATTTAGGGGTAATTGTTGATGGTAGTTTTTAGTCCAGGGTTAAATTTGTAAAACCTCTCATTTAATATGTTGTCACTCTGCAAAGAGACAGATCCATGTAAGAACGATGAGTGTTCAACCTTTCCACTGGCGCATTTATTGAGCAACACAATATATACACATGAAATTTATCCAGAATGGTGCATGTAGCAACAATCCCAGATATTATGTAAATTTCGGCACCTTACCTGTATTATTAAAATTAATATAAATTTCTTCAAATGCTTTTTGTGTTATGTTCCCCGGCAGAACCCTTAATATTGATATGGCATGACAATTTGTGTTCACTCGCAACAGAGTAGAACGAATTTCCAGGTATCAAGGTTAAGGTCCTTGCATAAAGTATTCAATCGGAAGGCATACTTCTCACTGGCAATGAACTTAAAGAACTCTGTGTCAACACATAGAATTCAATCAATTTTGTGATAATTCACAAGATTCATACGTCACCTTGACTAATTTGCAAAAATTAGGGTTTTGCGCTCTGCGTAGTATATTAGACCTTGCCTGTCGAAATTAAACCTAGGCGAACTAGGTAATTAATCTTCCATGGATTAGTAGATGCAAAATCCTACCCAAAATCAGAAAACAAGGAATAAAATAATCCGCGGAATAGAAGCAACAACAAAGGAAAGGTGGCCATGCCATAGGCCAGCCTGCGCCACTTGCAAGTGGCCACACTCCATGTTGCTCGACCGGCCCCTATTTCCTGTCGACCAATCAGGTCGCTCTAAAGCCACCACACGCACACCATAAGTGTGGCCACGCCCATGTTTGTCCGGCCCCCTATTTTTCGACCAATTAGGTTGCTCTAAACTTGCCACAATATTAAAAGAGGCAAAGTTGTACCAATACCAAATTGGCTTTCCAAAAGTTGTGCCAATGCGCTAATTGGCATGCCAAACGTGCCACTTTCCCACAGAAGCATGCCGAATGTGGAAACATGCCATAAATAGCATGCCAACGTGCTAACCTGCTTCTTGTTCATGGCCAAACGTCATAACATATTCCAATTAGGGTATTCCACGGCTCTGCCTTATGGCATTAGTCAAAACCCTAATTTCCAGTTGTGGACCAATTACGCTACTTTGGCCTTACAACATGCCACGAGCCTTGTGGGACCCGAAAAATCCTAAAAATGGCGTCATTCTATAACCACCCATGGTCATCCTTGCGCCTGTGGCTATTCCCATATTATGGCATGCCATAATTCCTTTAACGTGGCCATGGCACCGATTGTATAAAATGCCACCGTGCCGCAGGCCGCAGCCATGCCACACGAGCTAATTAGGGTTTCGATATGCCAAACCCTAATTTAACTAAAAGTTTCCATGACAACTAAGTCAAGTAATTATCCTAAGGCCTTAAGTCTGATATAGCAACAAGGCCGATGTTGCTGGAGCCATATTTGGGTTTAACACCAATATGCCAAAATAGTCGCCATGGCTACGCCAGGCGCCACTATTCCACCACGCCATTGGCATGTGCCAAAGATGCCACGGTACTACCATCAGGTGCCAACAGAATGTGGCCATAATCCATGGCCACCCTTTCTCATGAGTTTCAATCTCAGTCGTCCAAACTCTCCACAGAATTGACAGACTTGTGGCAAGTCTTAGGCGACCATCTAAGACAATCTTAATAGCATCACATGCTATTTTCCTGTGGAAAGTCTCTTGAATTTGACTTGCTAAAAAATTTGCACGAAATTACTCGAGACATCAAACATGTTACAAACTGGGGGATACTCATCAGGGTATTGGTCAGGCGGTTTACAGCGTGTGGCGTGCAACACGCCCATTATAAGAAAGTGTCAGAAATCAGGGCAGCTAGTGGCGCAAAGAAGCAGTGGGTGTAAACTAACCCGTCTCCTTCATAGTGGGAACGTGGTTTCTAGGATTTACACATGAACCCACTTCTCCATAACTCCATCATTCCCACTTTCTACGAGATCAGGGTGCGTTCAATATGTCTTGTATAAATAGGTTTTACCTATTTCAACCAGACAACAAGTTTTGGTTAGAACAAAAAACACAGTATCCATAAAAATACCAAAAAACTGATAGCTTACATTCTGCAAGCCAGTTCCAAATTCTGATACAAGTTATAAAAATAGCCACACCTTCAGAATTAACCATTCTGGTTTCAACACCTTCTTCGCTTCCCTCCCTAAGACCAACCCTTCTCCTTCACTTTGTGACCGAAGAAAGATAGGAATGACCATTTCTTGGTTTAGGCCATGATTGCACAGACTGATCTCTCAAATCTAAAGTACTCCCATGCAGTGCATTTGTTTTAGGTTTGGATTTGTTTCTCATTCACACACCCAAATTACCTAAACTAGTAGAAATAATTTTTACCTATAAACAGTAGTTGGCTTGGTCTCAACTATACGAACTTGGTATTAGATTTTGTATAACGGCTTGATTCTGAGAGTATTCAAATCTGGACAAGGTCCCAGGGTTTTTCTGTATTTGCTGTTTCTTCATTAACAAAATCTTGTTGTGCCATTTACTTTACTTTTCCATATTATAATTGTTTTATTATAATTAAAGTAAATTGCACTTGTACGTTAATTCCTAATCACTTGATACCGATTCTATAGTAATCGGTTTCGGAGCGTAACTATTATCAAGTGAATATCAAGTTGTTGTATTATCTCGACTTTGTCCCTAGACAATCACACTTGGTATCGGACTTATAAGTTGATATAAAAAGAATTTGTTGTATTTGGGTACCCTCGTCTTTTCAGTATACTCTTTGTAAATGGGTCTTCCAAGTTCTTCTTTGATTCAATAAAGTGAACTATAATTATTCCTCTATTGAGTAATTGTATTACAATTTTATGTCTAAAATTGCATGTATTGACTTCTCATTATATGTCTTGTTAGAGACATTAAAAATTGTAGCATGATTATTACAATTGACCAAGACTGCGGAAGTTGGCTTCTTCCGAAGTGGAATCTCAACAAGTAAGTTTTTAAGTCATTTTGTCTTTACATGGATCCGTAAGTGCTATCAATTCTGACAACATTATTGAATCAGAAATACAGGTTTTCTTTTTGGAACTCCAAGACACAACGGTACCCCCTAATATAAATATCCATCCACTAGCAGACTTGGATATGGGTTATACATTATTCTAGCTAGCATTACTATATCCGTCTAATACAGCGGGATAGCCTTGGTAATGCAAAATATAATCAATGGATCCCTTCAAGTAAGCCAACATTTTTGAATCTACTCTCTAGTTTTCAACTCCGAGATTAATTGATAAACGACATAACACTCCCACAACTTGGGATATGTCCAGTATTCTTCACTAACTTTATATTAGGATCTAAAGAAGTGATGGTTGGGATGTCATCAAATTACAATACTTCTTGATAAACTTCTTAGTGTAATGAGATTGGGTTAAAGTCAACGTATCTGCCTTTCTTAGATTTTAATTCCTAAGGTCACATCAGCCTCTCCTAAACCCTTCATATCAAAGTTAAAACTAAGAAACTTCTTTGTTTCTTCCACACGAGATATGCCTGATCCAAAAATAAGCATATTATCAACAAACAAACAAAGAATTACACATCCATAATCATCATGCTACTTTGTCAAACTTTTCATGGCATTGGATGGGATCTTGATTCAAGCCACAAAGAGATTTTACCAACTTGCTAACCTTATTTTCTTGGGCTGGTAATATGTAACCTTTAGTTTTTCCATATATATCTATTCTTCTAAATCACCATTTAGAAAAGAAATTTTGACATACATTTGATATATTCTTGTGAACAGATGCAAGTGCAATTAAACGACGAATAGATGAGATGCGAGCAACATGAGCATATGTATCAAAGTAATCAATTCCATGTCTTTGTTTACAACCCTTAACAACTAATTTGTCCTTAAACTTATCAATGGAACCATCGGTATTCAAATTTCTCTTGAATATTTATTTGTATCCAATAGACTTGGTGCCTAGAGGTAAATCACGAATTATCCAAATACAGTTGGATAAAAATGAATTCTTTTCATCGTTGATGTAGTTCTTTCCAGAAAATAGCATTTTTTGGAACTCATAGCCTCAACGTAAGTTTTAGGATCATCATCAACATGCATAACATACTTAGTTATACTAAGAATTTCATTTTTACCACCTTTTACAAGATATGTTATAAAATCTGGACCATAATCTTTCTTTGTTCTTTCTCTCTTACTCCTCCTAAGTTCGATATGTTCAATAGGTACTAAATTATCTTATATGTCTTGTGTAGGAGCAAAATGTTTATCATTGGTATTAGTCTCCGCAGGTTCTAGACTTAGTAATAATGGGTATTATGTGGGTTGAATTTGGTAACTAGTCCTATTTAATTTCTCAAAAAATGCTACATATACATATTCTATAATCTCAAAAGTTTCAAGGATTAAAAATCTGTAAGTAATAGTGTTAAGTAAATAACCTACCAAAGAACATTTGTACGCCTTATTCCTTAACTTTGGCCTTTTAAGATCAAGCTTCCTAATATATGCTAAACAACCATAGACTTTAAGTCTTTTCAAATTTGGTTTTCTTTTAAACCAAAATTCATAAGGATAAATAGTGTTCATTTTCAAAGGAATTCAAGTCAAAATATACCATTCTGATAACATAGCTTCATCCCCCCCCCCCCCAAGAATTAGGCAAATTAGAACTAATAAGCATAGCATTGACCATCTCAACTAAGGTTCTATTTTTCCTTTCAACAATACCATTTTGTTGAGGTGTATAAGGTGCAATAAATTGATGAATTAAACAATGCTCTTGACAGAAGAATTTAAAGTTCGTTAGGATAATTACTAACCACCATAATCAGAACGTAAAATCTTAATTTCATGTCCTAATTGTGTTTATACTTATCTTTTATATATTTTTAAAATATCAAAGACACCATCCTTAGATTTAATCAAGTATATAAGCATACCTAGTACAATCATCTGTAAAAGTGACATAAGATTTGTTTCCACCACGAGTCATATGATTTTTTAGATCACCAACATCATTATGTACTAATTCAAGCAATGCAGAATTTCTTACTACAAACTGAAAATATATTATATACTCCCTCTGTCCCACTATTAGATGACCTACTTAGTTTAAAATTTTGTCCCACTATTAGTTGACCTATTTCATTAAACAAGGGAATACTTCTAAAATTATCATTTTGATTGATTATCGGTAGTATAAGAAATATGTATAATTTGATATCCATGTTTATATTCGTTACGTAGGTGTTTTAAAATGCTTTTCAATGATACAAAGTTTACGAAAATCCATGGTATAGTTTGAGAGATAAATAAATTCTAAATTTTACAAATTATTATCCATAAGGGTATAATTGTAAAAAATACTCTATTTCATTCTTAGCCTTAAGAATTATGCAAACTTGAACTAGGTCATCTAATAGTGGGACGGAGGGAGTATTTTTTTTCTTGCACACAGATTTCACATTTAAAAACATTATCAAAAGTGCTATCAAAAATCAATCATAATTTTTTTCATGTTTCTAAGAGAACCATAATTCACAGGTTCTAATTTACCATGCCATAAACAGAGTCAATTCTATAAGCATAAACATTATTTATTAAATTAAGCTTAAGCATCCCACTACAAGAGTATCCTTGTCCAACAAACACACAGTTTTTGGACAATACAGACTTATCTAACTCATATGTTTTCTTGACAAGGTCTCCGGAAACAAGGTTTTTACAATGTCAGGGACATCGTAAAATTTTAGCAAGAGTAAAAGTATTTTTCGAAGTAAACGAGAGTTCAACAGTGCCTTTTCCAATCACTTTGATGCATAGGTTGTTTGCGAAAGTAACTTCGTTTCCTTCTCCAGTAATTACTTCATATGTCTTGTAAATATTTCTATCATTAAATATGTGAATGGTTGACACACTATCAAACCACCATCCACTATAATCATAAGTTTGTCATCGACCATATTCGATTGCCTCATTTTTCTTTTGTTTCTTTCTTTGACGGTAATCACGAGATTAATGGCTAGGTTTCTTACAAAAATAGCTTTCAATTTGATTCTTATTTTTCTTATTGGAATTTGGCTTCTTAAATCGAGTATGATTCTTAGGTTTTAAAGAATTATGTGTCTTAGATTCTTCCACACTGTTAACTTTAGCATGATTTTATGTTTGTCATGAGACCACTATCTGTGCATGTCTTTTCTGTCTAGACTCTCAATATTTTGCTTCTCGGAAATGTTGATTTCGGGAGATGCCCGCCTAAAATACCATGGACCATCACCAAAATACTTTGACTGATGATTGAAAGAATCATGAACTAGGTTGAAGTTTTTAATATGATTTTGCGTCTCTTTCTTAACTGTGCAACTAATTTTTAAATTGCAATGTCTTCCCTAGAATTAAAAAAATATTTTTCCTACATCGTGAGAAATTCAACATATCAACTCTTCCAATAAAAAACCTATTTATATTCTGATGTAATCATTAGGTTCTAATGAAAATACTAATTCTCATTAAACTATATAAAAAATAAAATTTAAGGGAAGACATCCAAGAACCGCTCATGAACTAATATTACATATAAATACATAATCGAGTAAGATAATGTAGGAGAAAGATAATAATAAGAAAATATAGTTACCATATAACTAACATATAACCAACCTTAGAGCATCTCCAAAGGAGGATGGTGATATTTTATTATAACGGATAAAACTATTTTTCCTAAAAAATTATCTCCAATGGGAACCTAAAGTGAGAATGTGAAAAATTATGCTTTGATTTTAGTGATATTTATGTAATTTTTTCATTTGTTTAAGTCTACCTCTGGTAAAACTCTTGTGCATTCTTATTTTTTCAATATATCTTCTCTTCTTATCAAAAAATAAAATAAAATATTATGTGGCAAGCGCTTACATTTTCATCCTTTAGCTCATCCTGTTGTTTCATATGATCTCTTAGGGAATGTAAATCATCCATATCACTATTTAGTTATAGAATTATTATTTCTACATTTAACTTTATGAGATAAGAACAATTAAAAAAATATGAAAAATTCTTATGTCCGTGAAAGACCCCAAATTTTTTGTTCTCCAAATATATGATATGAGTATAATTTTTTTTTGTTCAGTGAGATCTTTTCTTAATGAGTATTAACAATAAAAAAATAAGGTTATGTTAGTTAGGACAACTAAATGTCAGAAGGTGAGGAAACTTTCGAAAAATAAAAAATATCACCGATAAGGCAAATTACAATGATTGCTCGAAGAATCATTAACATATGTGCCCTAAGCTTGAATATATTCCTTTTTAATCAACAATAAAGGATGATATAAATGTTGTTTCCCTATTTATTTACAAAGTTGGGTGGTTAGATATTATTTTATTGAACTTCCTATAACCAGGGGAAGTTTCGATACACATCAGCGGAGGATGTGAAAAATTTGGGGTCTAATAACCACACCCAATATTTCGTTTAGGAAATCTGTATGGACAAACCCCAATATAAATCCAAGAGAATCAACTAGACATCCAAACTCAATCAATGGAAATACATCCAAGAGTTGTATCCCCGCTTGTCAATGTAATCAGCAAATCAAACATATAGAAATCAACGAGCCTGATTAATATGAGAAACAACTTGAACGGTACCAAAGACCAATGTTCAAGTGTCAATCAATTTATATCAACAACTAGCGGTTGGACAATCTAATTGATTGAACTACACACAACCTGTGATATTTCAATTATGTAGAAAATATAATGCGAAAAAGAAATAACACAGACACCAGAAATTTTGTTAATGAGGAAACATCAAATGTAGAAAAACCCCGGGACCTAGTCCAAATTTGAACACCACACTGTATTAAGCCGCTACAGACTCTAGCCTACTAAAGTTAACTTGAGATTGGAATGTAGTTGAGCCCTAACCAACCTCACACCGATTAAGGTACAGTCGCGTTCCTTATGCCTCTAAATCCCAACAGGACTCTACGCACTTGATTCCCTTAAATGATCTTACCCATAACTAAGAGTTGCTACAACCCAAAGTCAAAGACTTGATTAAAAAATATGTCTCCCACAGAAATACTTACGAGTTTTTGTTCCGTATTTTGATAAATCAAGGTGAACATGAACTAATTGATACACCATACTTATATTCCCGATAAACAACCTAGTAATATCAATCACCTCAAAATGATCTTAACCATATGGAAGCGGAACAAGATATTGTGGAATCACAAACGATGAGACGAAGATGTTTGTGACTAGTTTTTATCTTACCTATCGGAGATTAAATCTCGGGCAAATCTTAGATAAGATAGTACTCAATATGATAAAACAAAGTTAGATCAGAACACGTAACTACAAAGAAAATAGTTGGGTATGGCTTCAGAAACCCAATGAAGTCTTGAAGTCGTTAACCTATAATGGTTTTAGAACCTAGGTTAAAGGAGAATTGACTCTAGTCGCAACTAATATCAAACAGGAGGTATGGGGATTAGGTTTCCCAGTTGCTAGAGTTCTCACTTATATAATCTTCAAATCAGGGTTTGCAATCAATGTTACCTTGGTAACAAAAAATTCAATATTCACCATTAGATGAAAACCTGATTAGATTCAAGCTGATATCTTTCAACCGTTAGATTGAACTTAGCTTGTTACACTCAAATAAAATGTGACTTCATTCAGATATGGGTAGCCGTACCTAAACGTGTACACCTTGTTGGCTCAACAATAGTTAACCGAATTTAGCCATATGAAAATTTTCATATCAACCTTATTCATCTTAATCACAACTAGTTGAAATGACTCAAATGAAACTAGTTATAGAGTTGTTTAATTGTTTATATTCTCATAGAAGTATACAACACACAATTGAATCAAAATCGATTTTGATTCGCTCGAATCAATTCATGAACATTATAGCAACGGTTTACAAAGATTGCATTCCTTATTAAATAAATGTATTTGTTCATAAACAACTGATTTTAGAACATAACCCACTCAAGTATGCAAACGGGTACGCATACTTAGAATTCCGAATTGGTATGTCCGCCAGTATTCGAACGGGTACGCATACTATCGTCCACAACCAAACTCAGTTGAATTTCCGGACTTGAACTGTTACACCGGTACACATACGGGTATGCATACTAAGTTCTCGTTATTCAACTATTAAACCAGTATGCATATGGGTACGCATACTAAGTTCCCGGACTTGGGAATATATCTACAACAGTTAGCATAGAAGTACGCATACTATGCTATATCCAATCAATGGTTAATTGTTCTAAACTCCATTTTAATCATCAAAATATTCTTAGAAGATGGGGATAACGGTCTCACACAAATTATTAGCTTCAAAGCAATTTTCAAGTGGTCAAACGATCAATATGAATCATTCTGAGTCTATTTCAAATGACTGTCTAAAACAAATCATGTAAGATGTTACCAGGCGATTTTCACATGGTCATCTTTTGACTTTCGTCAAGAATAAAAGATGAACTTGGTTAAAGCGAAATCTTACCAATACATATTTCGAGAAATATGTAAGCGAGTTAAACCCAGCTCGAAATATCAAATGTCTATAAAGTAAAGTCTATATAGCTATACGACTTTTGTCTCAATAGGAGATAGAATAGAAATAGACTTATGAGTGATAGATGAGTTCAAGTCTCCACATACTTTTTGTTGATGAAGTTCCACAAGCTTCCCTTAGTAGTTCTTCGTCTTCAATCGATGAACGTCTTGAATTATAAAGCTCAACTACACATTTTATCCTAATCCGAGACATAGCTATAAGTAGACTAGAAATCAAGACTTATAGTTTTGACAACTAAATTTGACACACAAGCTTGAGATAGCCTAGCTTGCGAGTTTGACCGAGCAGTGCTCTAAAAATTTCCCCTTTTGTCAATTTTAGTGACAAAACTATCAATACATATAGATTACAAAATAAACAGACTTTGCAGCTTCTTTTCCAAATGCTTGATTTCCTTGGTTCTTCAACATTACTCGAAATCTTCATCACTTCCATGTACTCCAGTGATTCTGAACGTGTTCAACTCAGCATCATAATTTTTGAAGATCCGTAGCCATAAGAATGAGAAAACAGTTGCTCTCAATCATTTTTATACAATGTCATAGCATTATTACACAGCATCAAAGTTCAATTGTATAACAACTTTGAAAATAATACTATGGCGATATGTATCATTCCCCCTTAGTTAATACTTCATCTCATAATGAAAACCACTCCCCCTTACATAATGATCCGTAAACCATATGTATTTGTAGTATCAACTACACAATAATTCTCCCTTTTTTTATCAATATAAATTGGCAAAGGTACGAAAACTAACAGGAGCATAATAAAATTCTCATAGGGATACTTTATGACTAAAAGAGAACACATCAACTATGTTTCTATGATTTCACATAGTCAAAACTTGATGGATTCATCAAGGAGTTTATAAAGATACAAGATAACTCCTACAATATTCAACAGCCACACTCCCAACAAAGATTTGTCAATTAAGCACAAGTTCAATTAAGAACTCTCACCTATAAAATGTCATTCCCGAAAGAATAACAAAAGCGACCTTACTTTCACAAGAAAATAAGGATTTATTTGGACATAAACAAATCTCATGAAACATGAATTTGTATCCAGAAAACTCAATTAAATTAACAACAAAGGAACCTCAATGATTGATTTAATCGAAAATGCTCAACATAATAAAACTTACGGAGCCATACGGTACTTTCACATAGAAGTGGATCAGAGAAAGATCAATACTACGGAATATTCAAAGATTTATTCTATTTTTCATCAATATTTGCATAATGACACAATAGACTTAATCTTTAGCATCAAAAGTGAATTCTATTTTCCATCAATATTTGCATAATGACATAATAAACTTTAACTTTTGACATATATGAGACAATTATAGTTCACTGACATAAACACACACATATCCCATAACATTATTTGCAATATATAAAACCAATAAAGATTAATACTGCAAAATCATCTTCCAAATAAACTTTAAACTTTAAATAAACAAATCTAAAAACATTGCAAGATGAAAATTGTTGGCAATAGCAATGTGTAATCACAATATAGGCTATTCCAAACCCTAGTTATCCTTCTTAAAACATAAGAATAAATTCTCATAAGAAGTTTCCTAGACATTAAGACCTATGAAGAATTATTTATCGTCCCTGAACTTCTTGTCGTCAACAATCATTGGAGCATAAGGTTCATGAAGAAAGGAGTCAATTCCAACAAAACTTCTTGACTAATGTCGAACCAGGGCCATCTGAATTTCAAGAGTTCTTAGAACAATAGCATTTATTTTTTGAATTTCCTTCCTAGTTTCTTTCAACTCTTCAAGAACACCAGAAATCTTCTGAAGATTAGAGGAGATAGCCCTTGGTTTCTTCATATTCTTCCTTTTTCTCTTTAAAGTTGTATATAAATGAGATTATCTTTTTCCTTCATGATTGATGGCTTAACAATCATATTAACATCTTTACTATCAGCAGACATGATGCTTGGAGTCTCCATTCCAATATGGGATTGTGAGAATACACAAACCAGACTCTACAAGCGGTCTTATGATAAAAAGAGTTTTCAAAGAAGAAAAAAGGAATGTAGGGTTATGAAACCTTTATACAAGCAAAAGGATTCACGTACGACCAATTCACATCCCTAGAAAAGGCTGAATTATCGAATGTAACCCTCATTTAATGATCAAAAAAAGGGAAAATCCTTTTCAATACCAATTTATGATATGAAGAGATCAACAGAATTCCAGAAAAACAAAACAAAATAAAACAAAAACATTTTTCTTTTCTTAAAGCCTGATTTGTGCTCAAGCGGTGTTTGGGTGAACAATAATATGTGCACCATTCAATTCATGTATGGAATTCTTAATACAATTTCTCACAGAATGTTTAGACCTTGTTCTTTTCCGGAGAGGTCTAATTAATTCTTTAGAAATTAACTTTTTCGGAGAAGAATTAAGTTTACTTACCTAAGATGAATTAGACTTCTGAAAAAGTTTGAGCTTGTTTGCTAATCGATTTGCTCTCCGTTGAAGTTTCTTGATATATCTTATTTTGTGTTTGTACTTGTAACACTTAGAGAGTTCATGACCCTTAAAAGTACAATAAGAACATGTCAATGTGGAGGGCGGTTCAGACACCATAGCTGGCCATGTTGTTAAACAAATTGAGGTATCTGAAACATGTGAAATAGAATTTTTAATAGACTGGGAAAAATCCATTTCATCCTCTATAGTGGTCAACGAAGTTTCTCCATGAAGAATATCAAAATTGATGTACGTGTTGCTATAATTATCAAAATCAATATTTTCACAAAGGAGTGCAACACTTGACTTTTCATCTTCATCTGAATTATAGTGATCAGACATTTCATCATGCAGCAAGACCTTTGTTCCCATTGTATTTTCTGCGATTTGGACTCTCATTAACAAAATGACCAAAACCTTTACACTTGAAGCACTAAGGCATATCCTCATCATTAGTATCGACCGTGTCCCTGTTTTTAGGTGGAGCACGGTCATGCTGATGAACCGTTTACTTCTCTTCAAAAGAATATATCTAAACTGTCTTGTGATCAGTGAAACTTAGTTGTCAAGATCTTCATCTGATGAATCAGTCTCAATAGGATCAACAATAGAGTTGCCAACACTTTTACTTTTGTCAAGCAATTTAGTGTTCTTTTATGCTTTGAAAGCAAAATCCTTCCCAAATTTGGATGTATGCTCATGATGAAAGATCTTTAACTTCCCAACTAGAGTATTTCTGGGCAAAGTATTAAGGTTATTTCCTTCAACAATAACATATTTCTTAGAATCGTATTTAGCTGGCAAAGATGTGAGAATTTTCATCACAATGTCCTTTTCAGGAGTAGTCTTACCCAATAAAAAAATGCATTAACAATTTCAGACACTTTGTGGTTAAACTCATCAAATGAATCTTCATCAGCCATACAAAGGTTTTCCCAATCAGAATTTAGGTTTTAAATCCTAGCTTCTTTCTCAGAGGAATTTCCTTATAATACAGTTTCTAAGATATCCAGAGCTTCTTTTGACTTAGTGCACGTAGTCACCTGGTGCTGAAGTTCTGGGGTAATGGCATGGATGATAGCATTTAATCCATAATAATTTTTCTTTGCAATGAGAATCTCGGCAGGATCATATGTACCAATATCCTTTGGAACTGTTACATCTCCTTCTGTAACAACCGGAGGAGTATAGCCATTAACTACATGAACCCATGATTAAAAATCAGCGCTTGAAGAATAGAACACATAGAAATTTTCCACCATAAGTTATTCGAGCCATCGAAGACTAGTGGTACGTTTAAAGAGATAGCGTTTTTATCCATAGAGTCAGATTGCTACAAACACAGACTTATGAGGTCTTAAACGTGTTTGCCTGCTATGATACCAATTGAAAAATCTAGGGTCTAACAACCACACCCAATATTTTGTTTAGGCAATCTGTATGGACAAAATCCAATATAAATCCAAGAGAATCAACTAGACAGTCATACTCAATCAATGAAAATACAACCAAGAGTTGTATCTCTGCTTCTAAATGTAATCAGCAATCAAACATATAGAAATCTTCAAGCCTGATTAATATGAGAAACTACTTGAATGGTACCAAAGACCAATATTCAAGTGTCAATCAAGTTATATCAACACCAAAGGTTGGTCAATCTAATTTATTGAACTACGCACAACATGTGATATTTCAATTATATAGAAAATATAATGCGGAAAATAAATAGCACAGACACCAAAAAAAAAATTTACGAGGAAACCGCAAATACAGAAAAACCCTGGGACCTAGTCCATATTTGAACACCACACTTTAATAAGCCGCTACAG
This sequence comes from Papaver bracteatum, assembly GCA_023529315.1. Lineage (NCBI taxonomy): Eukaryota > Viridiplantae > Streptophyta > Magnoliopsida > Ranunculales > Papaveraceae > Papaver > Papaver bracteatum. The sequence continues at coordinate 240,716 of JAJJWX010001162.1, read as the reverse complement.
ACTCTAGCGTACTACAAGTTAACTTCGGATTGGAATCTACTACAGTTCGTTCCTTACGCCTCTGAATCATAGCAGGACTCTACGCACTTGATTCCCTTAGCTAATCTCACCCATAATTAAGAGTTGCTACGACCCAAAGTCGAAAACTTGATAAAAAAATCTGTTTGACACATAAAAGTCTATTAAGTAGCTAAATCTATCTCCACAGAAATACGTACGAGTATTTGTTCCGTATTTTGTTAAATTAAGGTGAACATGAACCAATTGATACACCAGACTTATATCCCCGAAGAAAATCTTGGTAATATCAATCACCTCACAATGATCTTAACCGTTTGGAAGTGGAAAAAGATATTGTGGAATCACAAACGATGAGACGGAGATGTTTCTGACTACCTTTTACCTTACCTATCAGAGATTGAATCTCAAGCAAATCTTAGAAAATATAGTACACAATACGATATAACAAAGTAAGATCGGAACACATAACTACAGAGAAAATATTTGTGTCGACTGGCTTCAGAATACCAATGAAGACTTTAAGTCGTTAACCTATAATGGTTTTAAAAAAAACCTAGGTTAAAGGAGAATCGACTCTAGTCGCAACTAGTATCACACATGAGGTATGGGGATTAGGTTTCCCAGTTGTTAGAATTCTCCTTTATATAGTCTTCAAATCATGGTTTGCAATCAATGTTACCTTGGTAACAAAGCATTCAATATTCACTGTTAGATGAAAACCTGATTAGATTCAAGCTAATATCTTTCAACCGTTAGATTGAACTTAGCTTGTTACACACAAATAAAATGTGACTTCTTTTATATATGGGAAACCGTACCTAAACGTGTACACCTTGTTGGCTCAACAATAGATAACCGAAGTTAGCCGTATGAACATTTTCATATAAACCTTATTGAATCAAATGACTCAAATGAAACTAGTTATAGAGTTGTTCAATTGTTTATATTCTCGTAGAAGTATACAAGACACAATTGAATCAAAATCCATTTTGATTCACTCTAATCAATTCATGAACATTATAGCCACAGTTTGCAAAGATTGCATTCCTTATTAAAAATATATATTTTTTAATGAACAACTGATTTTAGAACATAACCCACTCAAGTATACAAACGGGTACGCATACTTAGAGTTCCGGACTTGGTATGTCCTTCAGTATGCAAACAGGTATGCATACTGTCGTTCACAACCAAACTCAGTTGAATTCCCGGATTTGAACTGTTACACCAATACGCATACGGGTATGCATACTAAGTACGCATACTCTGATATATCCAATCAATGGTTAATTGTTCTAAACCCCATTTTAATCATTAAAACATTCTTAGAAGACGGGAATAGTTATCTCACACCAATTATTAGCTTTAAATCAATTTTCAAGTGATCAAACGATCAATATGAAACATTCTGAGTATACATCAAATGACTGTCTCATACAAATCATGCAAGATGCTACCAGGTGATTTTCACATGATCATTTTTTGACTTTCGTCAAGAATAAAAGATGAACTTGGTTAAAGCGAAATCTTACCAATACATATTTCGAGAAATATGTAAGCGAGTTAAACTCAGCTCGAAATATCAAATGTGTATAAAATAGAGTCTATATAGCTATACGACTTTTGTCTCAATAGGAGATAGAATAGAAATAAAATTCTGAGTGATAGATGAGTTCAAGTCTCCACATACCTTTTTACCTTTTATTGATGAAGTTCCACAAGCTCCCCTTAGTAGTTCTTCGTCTTCAATCGATGAACGTCGTGAAGTATAAAGCTCAACTACACATTCTATCCTAATCCGAGACATAGCTATAAGTAGACTAGAAATCAAGACTTATAGTTTTGACAATTAAACTTGAAAAACAAGCTTGAGATAGCAACGCTTGCGAGTTCGACCGAGCAGTGCTCTAACATGATGTTTTCTTTACACATCCGAACATGAAGAACATGAATGTCCTGTTGGAGGTGCTCTTACAAAGCTAAAAACACTTTTCCTCGAATGCTAGCATACTGATAAGTTCACCCAAAAGTATTTGGTTTAAAAAACTTACATACCCCCAAACATCATTCTCAAAGTAAACATGGACATTCTCAATTTTCGCAATTACATGGAGGTGCTCTTACAAACCCTTCGGTCTTTATTTGAAGGGTTATATTCGCAGTTCAGAAACTTTATATATATATATATATATATATATATATATATAACTTGAACGATAACAATTTGAATTTAATATTTGGGAACATGTTCTTAGTACAAAGCGTTATATACATACCGAATATGAGAGCATTGTGAAAATACCAAATCTCACTATCTACCAGTCTTAAGTAGTAGATGGTGGTGTTATACGTCTTGAAATTTTCTCATTTTTTGTAGGAATATAGAGCTTTGTAAGAGGAATATATCCCTAAATATTAGCTTCAAATGCGTTACTGTAGGTTTTATAAGAATAAAATGGTGTCCAAAGTTTGAAATAGGGTTTGAATAAAAATGTGAGTTCATCCTCCATCTTATTTGAATGGGTATTATTAAGTGCATCAATTAAGTGTTGGTGGTTTCTTTGGACGACCTTTTATCTATCCATTTGGTTTCAAAATTGTTGTTTGGTTTTTAAAACAAAAAACATATGATAGACCAAAAAGGGGAGCCCAACAAAGTACCAACCGCTCTCCCAAATGACTCACCATTCCTAATTTTAACCTAGAGTTTAGATTGTTTGTTCGCATTTGGGATCCCTTTATTGCCATGAGTTGAAATTATCTTTCAAAAGTGTAAATTGATGTCATCGTTTTAAATAATTTCAGAACTTAGATTATTTTTTTTTTGGTACATTTAGGTTAATCCAGATTTTCCTATAGTACGACGGTAAAGTCGTTGGATGATGATTCTGACAAGACAACCTGAGTTTAAAATTCGTTAGCACCCGAATGAAAGGGGGGTTTCTTTCTTTTTCCCCTATCTATCCGGGCTCGTAGATAGCATACCTCCTTTAATAAAAGAGGTTTATAAAAGTAAGAAATTTAAAAGATGATTCAGATGAAATGACTTGAATTCAAAATTAATTAATTCCGTGAGGGGAAGGGTTTTTCTTTGTTCTTTACTTCTTTCACATAAATTTCTAATAAAAGTGGTGTATAAAATTAGAAAACAAAAAAAAAATAGAAGAAAAAAAAAAATTCCATAGACAATCTTATATAGACACTATCCATACAAGATTGAACCAATTTTTCTTTAGAGTCCAAATGAAAATGAATTTAAACCCACTACTTTGATAATATATTCCTCTTATGGAACTCTAGATTCCTACTGCAAATGAACACAATCCGAGACATAACAACCACCATCCACCATTTTGAAAATCAACCCTTGAAAATTTAGCGGTTGAAATCAAAATCTCTTGATGATGAGGTTTGGTATATTGAATTATGCTCGTTTTCCGTAAGAATCTAGAGTTTAACAAGAAAAACATATCATCAGAATATTAGGTTCAAATTCATTGTTATTTAAAAAATTGGTTCAATCTTGTACGAAGGTGTCTATATAAGATTTTCCATGAATCCTCCCAACACTTAACCAATGTAAGGATATTATCTATAGGCGAGTACAACGCCGACGAGTACAACGCGGTTGTTAAAAAGATTGTTCTCAAAGCCTTACCTTACGTCCAACTGATCGATCAAAAAAAAAAAACTTACGTGCAACTGTAGTTTAGTTACAAATATGAACTGTGGGATGATAGATCTTCTTACTAGATATGTACACGACATGTACTCTGTCCAAAGCCATGAAAATATTGGTATTTTTTTTTATTAGCTCTGCCCCGTAAGGGCGTTGCTTGAATCTTATCCTTAGAAAATAGATTATGTACGAAAACGCGCACCTCCTGCTCGAGTTGTTCAAACCCATACATCCCATATATAGAATAATAGACAGAAGTCAGACCCATATATTCATAAAAAATACTACATTGGTAAATGCATCTAGATGTATAAATACATAGAACGTCTACACAGGCTAGAGCAGCATCGACATGGATGATCTTTTGTTGAAGATATCTGTGATTCTACTGTCTGCCTTAGTCTTTTTGCTGTCTCTTTACTCTCTCAAGTTGTTGCAATCCATTCTCATAAAGACTGAGCTGCATGAGGGAACAACAGCAGTCGAGCCTCCTGGAACTACAGGTTGGCCCATCATCGGAGAGACTCTGGATTTCGGTCGAGCAAATCTAAAGGGTTTTCCAGAAAAATTCTTTTACGACAGGGTTCGTAAATACTCTTCCAAGGTCTTTAAGACTTCATTAATCGGCGAAACTGTGACTGTCCTGGACGGTCCTGCTGGTAACAAATTCTTGTTCTCCAACGAATACAAACTCGTGACGATCTGGTGGCCTCGAGCAATTCAAAATATTATACCAATTACGGAGGGAGTAGCCTCTCCCTCGGGAATCCAAGCATCTAAGAACCTCCGCCAGAAGATTTATCCTTTAATCCTTAAACGAGACGCACTCCGTAAGTATGTAGACATGATGGATTCTTTGACGAGGAAGCATTTCGATACTCACTGGGATGACAAGGAGGAAGTTGTTGTGTATCCTCTAGTCCAGATTTACACTTTCTCAATGGCTTGTTGGTTTTTGTTGAGCATCGACGATGAAGCTCTTGTCCTTGAGTTACTCAAACCCTTTAATGTGGTGGTCGATGGATTCGCAAGCTTACCGATTAATTTACCCGGGACGCCGTTAAACCGTGGCATCAAAGCTTCCAAATTTATCCGTAATGAGTTCGAAAAGATAGTCAAGCAGAGGATGGATCAGATGCATCTTTTTGAGGAGGACACGGAGAAGGAGACTAAATTGGAGAATTCGCCATCACCTGCACAAGACATGTTGTCGCAAATGATCATGTTCAGCGATAACAATCCTGGAGACGATGAAGCTAACGTCACTGATGATAATAACAACCAGAAAACAAAGAAGTTCATGAGTGCAACATACATTGCGGATTTGATTCTCTGTCTTATGGCAGCTGGCTATCACACTTCAAGTACTGTTATCACAGTCCTTATGAAGTTCCTTGCTGATTTTCCGGATGTCCTCAATGGGGTATTGCAGGGTAAGTGCTTAATAAACTTTACAATTTGGGGCATATAATTTAGTTACATGTACTAATTGTTATTGAAAATCAAAAAAGTTACTACTTCCGTATTTTTAAATAAGCTAAATTGAGAAAGTGAAAATATCTCATTTTAATCATCTTTTCATATGTTTCTAACTCAACAACGTATATAAACAACAGAGCAAAACGGAATTGCCAAGTCCAAAGCACCGGGAGAGCTGTTAAACTTGGATGATATATATAAAATGAAATACTCATGGAATGTGATTTGTGAAGTACTGAGACTTGCACCGCCGTTCCAGGGAGGTTTTACTGAGGCATTGACAGACTTTACGTACGCCGGATATTTCATTCCAAAAGGGCGCAAGGTAAACATTATTATTATTATTTTTTGATTGAAAGGTAAATAAAGTACAAGTCAAAGCCAAGTTGTATATAGCTTAGTTCTTCATACAGGTCGCTAATTTTTAAAAAGTTACATAACAATTTGATGCAGTTATACTGGACTGGAATTTCAACACACATGAATCCAGAGAATTTTCCGGACCCTGAAAAGTTTGATCCGTCTAGATTTCAAGGCACAGGACCTGCTCCATACACATTTGTACCGTTCGGAGGAGGACCTGGGATGTGCCCTGGATACGAGTATGCTCGAGTAGAAATACTTGTTTTTCTGCACCACGTTGTGAGAAGGTACGAATGGGAGAAATTGATTCCCGGTGATATTAATGAAAGGTTAAAACTTAACCCCTATCCACTGCCGCCTAAAGGGTTTCCGATTCGTCTTCAACCACGGACGACCTAGTCAGTGTCGGGTGTTGGTTTGCTCTATCAAATATGGTTTGTATTTTGGCCATCAGTGTCTCTATTTATATATGTTTTACCAGCTAATTATGATCAGCAGCAAGGATAATCCCATAAAAATCCGATATGTATCACATAACTAAATGATGTAATGTACAGTTCTCCAAGGGCAGTCTAGTTCTAATTAGACTTTTTTTTGGCTCGTATCATTACTGGTGCTGGTTGTACTTTCTATTTATCATTAACTATATACTAAAGCCCCGACTGTCTCACACTTATACTTCTGCTTGTACGATAATCATAATATGTGCCGAACCTAGTACATTTATAAGGTTTGGCTCACAATTGAGTTGTGTTTTTATCCGAAGTAAACCAATTCAATCAATCATAAATAATAAAATAAGAGATGGGTTTGTGATAAGTACCTTCTAATTCCATTTTTGGAGTTGTTTTTTCAATCAGTTGAATTTTTGGTTCAATTTCAGATTCTGCACATTCAACTTCTATTTGTTCTTCGATTGATGGATTGGAAAAGGAAGAAGATGAGATGTATATAATAGGAAACTGATTTTGATTTTAGATTTTTTTAAGGGTAAGGACATATTAGTAATTTAAATTGTTTGAGGATATATAATTAATTACACTACCCCTTATAAAGCCACCCTGGGTGGAAAAATAAATTTGTATGCCCAAAATCAACAACCTAAAAACTCAATACCATCCCTCACTCCAGAATAAAAGTAGCACTGGTGGAGCTTACCCTCTCTCCTATTGGTTGGTGAGCGTAACCTCGCGCTCTCATTGGCTAATTGAGAAACCATTCGTATTCATCAGATGAAATTTTGTTAGATATGGTGCGTTGATCTGACAATGTGCGGTGTAGATTGGATGGATTGTTGGGACACACGCGACGGACGACCCTCATTATTTAGAAAAATTGCTATATTAATTTCGGATATTTATGATTAAAATAAAAAAACATCAATTCAACATATTTATTTGGAATAAAATAAAATAATTTATATTTTTTGAATCTTTTATAATCTCATGTATTTATTATAGAAAATCAAAAAAAAAAAAAACTATATTAATACTTACATTTATGAATAAAATAAAATAAAATCAACTCAACGTATTTATGGATAAATTAATGAGATTTTTATTTTTAAAATCTTTTTTAAGGAAAAAGAAGAAAAAAATATAGAAATGACAAAAAGATTACTATATTAATCTTTATTAATCTTTTTTTTTTTTTACTTCTAACCTTATAATTTATTAATTTATCAAAATATTGTTTATTCTAAAATAATAAAATAGAGTTGTAATGAATCACACAAAGCTATTGCTTGGCAACCTAGCGACAAGCTGGCCACCAACCCCCCTCTGAACAGCAATGCCTATTCTATGAAAAACAAAACTACCATAACCACTACTAGCGTCATTATTAACAAGCTGGGCACCAACCTAGTATTAATCTTTTATAATACTATATTAATTTCGTACATTTATGACTAAAATAAAAAAATCAACTCAACGTATTTATGGAATAAAATAATAAGTTTTAAATTCGTAGAATCTTTTATAAGGAATTTTTTTTCTGGAAATGGTAAAGAAAACTACTATATTAATTTTGGCATTTATGATTAAAATAAAAAAAATAATTCAACATATTTATGGAATAAAATAATAAGTTTTAAATTCGTAGAATCTTTTATAAGAAATTTTTTTTCTGAAAATGGTAAAGAAAACTACTATATTAATTTTGGTATTTATGAGTAAAATAAAAAAATTAATTCAACATTTTTGTGAAATAAAATAATAAGATTTATATTTATTGAATCTTTTATAAGGAAAAATATCTAAAAATGACTATATTAATTTTTAATATTAATGATAGACATCTAAATAAAATTACTAACAACATCTAAAAATTACTATATTAGTTGATATTTTAAATTAATATTTATGTTTAGAGTATCTGAAAAAATCTAATTATTTACCTGAACACAATCTTTCGGGTTCCATTAATACAGTTAATTTACTAATATAAACAAAGGAAATGGTTAATATGGTAAAGTTAAATTAATATTTATGTTTAGAGTGTCTGATAAAATCTAGAAATGTGGTGCGTTGATGGAGCAACGTGTGGTGCACATTAGGTAGGTGGTCGATACACACCCGACGGATGTCTCTCATTATTTGTTATGTCTAACCACTAAATGGCCAAGATCTTTGATTGGATGACCAAAAATTATTACATATAATTACACCAAGTTTACATGATTTTTTTAAAATCATGACCGTCGAATTTTTCTCAATAAATTACTATATTAATTAGAGTATTTATGATAAAAATTCAGAAAATAAAAAAATACTATATTAATTTCGGATATTTTGTTTTTTGGATATTTATTATAAAAATCCAAAAAATCGATTAAACATGTTTATGGGGTAATATATCAGATTTATAATTTTTGGATCGAGTGAAAAATCCAAAAATTACTATATTAATTTCGAGTATTTTGATAAAAATCCAAAAATTAATAATGTATTAATTTCAAATATTTATTATCAAAATCCAAACATATTTATGGGTAAAAATATCAGATTTATATTTTGTGAGGTAAAAAATCTAAAAATTACTATATTAATTTTGAGAAGTTATGATAGAAATCCAAAAAAAAAAAAAAACTATGTTAGTTTCGGATAAATATGTTAAAAATCTAAAAAAATTGTAATCAGATTTATATATTTTGGTAAAAAGATCTAAGAATTACTATATCAAGTTCGAGTATTTATGATGAAAAAAATATATTATATTAATTTCGGATATTTGTGATAAAAATTTAAAATAATCAAATAAAAATGTTTATGAGGCAAAAAAAATCAGATTTGTATTTTTTGGATTGTTTGTAGAGTAAAAAAATAATCTAAAAACTATTATATTAATTAAAATCCGGAAATAATATTTATATTTTTGAGTATCTAAAAAAAATATCTCTCTGTATAACAACTATGTTTGTACTTGATATTTCCAAATCAATATTTCTTTTTGTGAGATTTGTGGGTTTGGCCACTCTTATATAAAACATTCCAACAAAATATTTTTTCTCTGCAGGTTGCATTCTTCGGCTAGGGTTTAGTTCTGTAGTTTTTTTAATGTTTGCATTAGTTTTCCTATTCATCTTTCTGATGCTTCTCTTTCACTTTGCAGAAACACAACATCATGTGAACTTTCCTTTTAACTAAAAAAGTACGTGATGTGTGCAGAACAATCGGTATATCTGGAACGGTTGTGAATTGAGTTTTGATTTGTTTAATTACTCTCTTTCATATGAATATTTTAAAATTTGTATTGATTAAGGTTTTACCAATTTATTGCTTTAGCAGTTTCTTTATGTATTTGTAAACAGGAGCAGAAACTAAAAATTATGAATTTATCTCTAATTCTCTTTGCTTTTGATTTTTTTGTTTTCCGTATGTGTGATAGGTAAAGAAACAGTAAGAAAATGAATTATGAGTCTAGGTTTTCTTTATCTGTTTCATATGATGGTATGTTTAGTTATTTTTCCCGATTTTCCTCCAAATACCCCCTTCCATCCATGCCATATGCAACACTAACTTCAGTTATCCCAACATTACAGTGAAACTAAGAAATGTTATTGGCTAAAATTTGGGCATTGTGCACATTGCTACTACTCTTGATTTTACTGGATTTGACCAGACATGTTTAAGAATATGCTCATGAAGTTGTTGATTTGCAGATCCATGAATTGTCAATGGAAATTTTGCTGAAGAAGTTGCAAAATGCGGGTAACTCAATCAGAAGGTTAGAATCATATTTTTTGAATATTTTACTTCCTTTTTCTTTTGCTTGGAGTTGTATGTTTGAAAAGCATATAGTTTTGCATATTTATGGGGTATTCATTAGATATCTGTGATGAGAAACATAAAAACTAACCTAGATATCTAAGCCACGAAAATTAAATTCATCACAAAAACTATATCCACACGTACTTAAATTCATTATATCATCTTAGAGGTCTTAAAACATTTGGTAATCCTAAAGTTTTCAAATAATTCATGGTAAAATAATATTAGACGGTTTATTTGCGGTAAAAAATCCATATAGATATTAATTTTGGAGGATAGAAAAATCTTTAAATTAGTGTTAATGTTATTTTAAAAATTGATTAAAATGTAAAGTTAAATTTTCGAAATTAATATACGGATATTCTAAAATATATTTTATTTTTGAAATCATTGGCATATATATCCGGGTACTTAATATAAGAAAAGAAATAACTAATTTTTGGGATAAAACTATGATATTCTAATCTTATGCGAAAATCAACCCAAGGACCAAGACGTTCGGAAAAAGAAAAAAGAAATAGGTTTAATTTTTTCCTTTTCTTTTGTTTCCTCTATAACTCTATTTATATGCATTTTTTTATTCTTTTTACTGGTTTAAAATTATTTATCTATTTCTTGCATCTTGCAGAAAGGTGAAACTGTTTATCATTTCTCGGCAATTGAATAAAAATGGAAATCAATGGAAAGATAGAGGAGTTGAAGATTTTTTGAACAAAAAAGAGATGGAGAAAATTCAGTTAGTAATGAGACAACCTAAGACACTTCTGATGCTAATCATCTAGGTTTATTTTTGTGTTTCCCTTTTTGTTTTTCTAAATTAGTTTCCTTTTTTTTTTTTTATGGTTTCGATTTGTGAGATTTGATTCAGAATTTTTGTGATTTTATTTATAGTTCTACCTAAAAAAAGATTACATCACGAATTCAAAGCATGGGTGTTTGTATTAGCATTCATTGACATTGCTGGTGATCTTTGTTTGTATTAGTATTTTTTCTCCACGAGTTTTGGGAAATAGTATGTCAATTGATGGGTAACATCGCCGCTGATTATATTCTTTCTCAAGATACACTGGTGCCACTGGGCTTTATCCACCTTATGTCGTGGAGATCCACTCGAAAAAACCTATGTTGAGGACTGCTACTGGGATTTATTCACCTTATGCCATGGAGATCCATCAGTAGTGCAGTACATTTGATGAATTGAGCAAGTGAGGGGGGGGTCGTTTGGAGGGTTTTTTTTCCTGGTATTAAGGTGGTGCTTAACTTTATTAATTATTACTTTATCTTCTAGATGTTTTTTTATCTCACTATTATCTTTAGCACCTTATACATTCAAAGGGCACCATGGGCATAGCGAGCCGGGACTTTTAGGAAGACAGAAGAAAGTAAGGACATTGTTAAATTTATCCGAAATATTATCAAGTTTTGTTTTCTGAGATAACCTTCACAGCCATTGAATTTTGGTTTTGTTAATCACTAGCAGAAAATTTGAATTATTAATTTTAAGAATTCTGGACATATTTTGGTCCAGTAATGTTTATGTTTCAAGTAAATTTTTGGAACTTTGATATCGGGTACTGCTCCAGTGTTCCATTTTATTTTTTGTAGGAATATTGCACAGTCAAAATGTATTTCTCTAGCTTTAGGATGAACTGATAAACTATTCGAATACAACTAGAATCATTTAGAAAATTCTTTGGTTGTCACCCGAGTTTAACTATGTGACCTTCTAAACTACAATAGCACGGGCTAGAAGAAATCAAGAATACTTAACTATACTTAACTTACAGAAGTAATCAAGAGATAAATACTTCGTCATCATTTTCCCAATCTATTTTTTCCCGTAAGATAACTGATTAATGTTGGTACATAAAATAATTGATTAAATAATTAATCCTGATCCATGTTTGAAGTTATTTCAAGTAGATGTTTGCAAAAAATTTAATATTGCATCTTTAATTACTTTCCAAATCAGCAATTTAGACTACGTGCCTTTGTGCCCTATCAATAAGAGTCAAATACTTGACAGAATTGCCGATCCCCCCCCCCCTTCTTGCAATATTTAGGGCAGTACTCTAATTATCCTTTTTTGGTTTGTGTTGCAAAATTCAATTCCAAGAAACAACAATTTTACGTGGACGCCCAATCCCAAGCGTTAAAAAGTAGGTCCCTGCTGTCTCTCTCTCACAATAATAATTTCAAGAGAAAATATAGGGATACAAAACAGTTTCGTTAAAGAAAAAAATTGCATATATGATTCAGAATGCAAGTATATGATTTCTGATGAAAGATATATCAGTGCATTTCCTTCATTACGACTTCCCGAATAATTCTGAACGTAAGTATATGATTTCCAAAGAAATATATATCAGTGCATTTTATTTATTACGACTTCTTCAACGGGGAGCAATTCATATGCATTGCATTATTTAGAGTTTGCAATCTATTGTATATTGATATCATGTGTCTTTTTAGTATCTCCAATATAACTAGGTACAACTATATAACTAGCGTGATTTTTTAACGAGCAGTTGAGTTGGATGCTTGATTCCTAATGTAAGTATATGATTTCTGAATAAAGATATATTAAGGCAATTCCTTTATTACATTTTATTTAAAGGGAAACACTTCATATGCTTTGTACTATTTAAAGTTGGAAATTTATTTTATATTAATATCGTGTTTCTTTTTAGTGTCTCTAATATCATACATTGAATCTACTATATCGTAGGTGTGATTTTTTGTTTAACTACAAGAAATTGGAGCACTGATATATCTTTCTTCGACGGGAAGCACTCCATATGATTTGCACTTCTTAGAGTTGGCAATCAATTTTATATTAATATCATTATTTTATTGTCTCTAATATCAGGTATTGTTATAACTATACAATGACTGTGATTTTCAATTAACCAACTCGAGTTGAGTTGCTGCTTGATTCTTAACGCAAGTATATGATTTCTAATTAGATCTTCTTCGACAGGAAGCACTTCATATGCTTTGCACTATTTAGAGTTGGTCAATCTATTTTATATTGATATACCGTTTATTTAGTGTATCTAATATAACAATCGATACAACTATATAACAAGTGTAATTTTTCATTTAATTACAGAGAGTTGGAGCCTGAAATAGTAATTAAGTTGGCCGTTTGATTCTTGATGCAAATATATGAATTATGAAGAAAGATATATTAATGCATTCCTTGGTTACATCATCTTTGACGAAAAGCGCTTCATATGCTTTGCACTATTATTTAGAGTTGTCAATCTATTTTATATTGATATCATGTTTTTTTAGTGTCTCTAATATCAGATATTGATACCTATAGTTAGTGTGATTTTTCTTTTAACTACAAGATGTTGGAACCTAGAAATACAGTTTTGATTTGTTCGCTTGATTCTTAACGCAAGTATATGATTCTGAAGAAAGATATATCAGTGCATTTCCTTGATTATATCACTTCAACGGGAAGCACTTTACATGCGTTTCACTATTTAGAGATGGCTATCTATTTAATATTAATATACTATGTTATTCTGTGTCCTTAATTTCAGATATTAATACAACTATATAGCGAATGTGATTTTTCATATAACTATCAATAGTACTAATGTTGACAATGTAATGAGATATTGAATGATTTCAAAGGATGATATAATTTTTCAAAATTTTAATATGATTTCTTAATCTCCAAAACATTAAAAGATATCTAGTTTGTGAATTTGGTTCCCGTTGTTAATTTATAAAATGAAAAAGAATTACACTTCAGTTTTTTATTGGACTCCTTTAAGGACGGGTGCGGGGCGAAGCCTCGCCTCACCAAATGGACGCCAGTTCCCATCACACCCGGTGCGTAGCACGGGTTACATGCTAGTGTTTCTTGTATGCCCAAAAACAGCTTTCTTTGCTAGGGGTGTGCAACGGTCCATTTGCATCAAATTTTTGAGGACTCCAAGTCAAAGCCAATTTAGTTTTCGTTGGGCTTGGGTTTCGTGCTATAACTATTGATTGATTTTTCAACAGCAAACGGTTTGCAACTTTGGATAAGAATCCTTCATAAGGGATTTGGTCACTTTTCTTTTTCCTTTTTGGAATGACAGAATAAGACAAAATAAGAGAAGCAAACTTGTTTTAAAAAAAAATAAGAGAAGCAAACTTAATACACTTATATATTATTAAAGTTACCCTTAGGAACAGTAAAGTGGTAGACAATAAGTTTTTTTTTTTTTTTTTTTTTAATAGGAAAGGAAAATTTTATTTTTTTAACTTAGAATTTGAGTACAAAGTTTCTCATTAACGAGATTTCTTAGCCATATAGGCAGATCAGTTCCCCAATCTATATCATTGCTACTAATTCTACCATCTTTGTCTAGAGTATCTGCCACTGAATTAGTACTCCTTGGCACATAAGTGCATTCCCAATTTGAAAAGTTTTTAAGTAAATCTAAACAGTCTAAAATGATGGCATTATTTGTCCATCCTACAGTGCCTATAGCACCTTTTATTGCTTTCACTACATTAATAGAATCCCCTTCTAATTGAAGTTGCTGAACATTGGCTAGTCTTGCACATTTTATAGCTTCATATGCTGCCAGTGCCTCAGCTTGCTCTTCATCAGCAGTTATTCCCTTCTTACTCCAAGCTCCTGCAACATTACCTGCATCATTAACCATAATCATTCCAATGCCCATAGATTTATCATCTTTAAGAAAAGAAGCATCAAAATTGATCTTTTGGAATCCTGGTTTTGGAATTTCCCATCTTGTCTCTATTCTAGAAACAGCCAGACTAGCATTTTGAGATATTTGTTTGGTTAAGTGATCATTCCAATCAGTCTTTTCCTTCTGAATCTGTCCCACTATTCTCACTACCTACAATTCAGTTTTATCAAACACAGTTGAACATCTGGCTTTCAATATGTTCCATAAGGTTATACCTGCAGAAATTATTAATTGATTAATTTCATTAGTACTATTAAACCAGCTTGCTATCCAGTTTTTCAGATTATTATCTCCAAGCAAACCTGCAAAGTTACTTTATGTGGCTTCCCAAATTTCCCTAGAAACAAGACAGTTTAAGAGCAGGTGATCAACAAATTCTGGCATAGATTTACACAGAGGACAAAGATCATCAATGTTATGAACATGCTTAGACATTATTTCATTAACAGGCAAGCAATTATGCACACATTTCCACATAAAATGTAAGATTTTAGGTGGCAGATTTGCTTTCCAGAATTTTAACCAAGGAAAGTTTAATTGTTCAGCACAGTAATCAGCATCACTACTAGCATCATTTATCACTCTATAAGCAGATTTAATAGTAAAGAGACCATTTTTAGTTGGAATCCACCTTAGCTTATCTTTCCTTGTCCTTGGGATTTTAATCTTTTTAATTTTTTCAACAGTATCACCATCAAACAAAATATTAAGCAAATTAATTTTCCAAAATTTTTGCCCCTGTAGCATTAGTTGGTCCACAGTATTCATATTGTTTGATCTAAACCTATTACTGACTTTTTGGTTCAAGTCGGGCACCCATTTATCATCCCATATAGACACACTTTTACTATCTCCTATTTCCCAACAACTATGATTTCTTATGTCTTCAACACCCATACAGATACCTTTCCAGATATAAGAACCATTTTCATAAACACAATGCAAAGGATTGGAGTTATGAAAATATTTATGTTCTAAAGTTTTAACCCAAGGGGCATCTGGTTCATGAAGCATCCTCCACGCAAGTCTAGCTAAAAAGGCAACATTCATATTAGCAGTTTTCTTAAGCCCTAATCCACCTAGAACTTTTGGCTTAGTTACATTATCAAACTTTTTTAGATGAATTCCCTTTTTTCCTTACTTTTATTCCACCAAAAGTTCATCTGAATACCATCCAGTCTATCAGTTAATTTTTTTGGCATAGGGAAAACCGCTAAGTGGTGAGAGGCTAAAGAACCTAAAACTGACTGAGACATAACAGTTCTAGCTGGCTGATTGACATACTTGCTCTTCCATATAGCTAACCTACTATGGAATTTGTCTTCTAAGTGGATAAAAGTTTCAGTTTTGTTTTTCTGAATAAGCAAGGGAACCCCTAAATACTCATCACTAAGAGCAAGCTTTTTAATATTTAGCAGAGAAGAAATACTAGCCTTTATGGAATTATCAAGTTTAGTATTAAAGGCAATACCTGATTTATCAAAATTGATAGACTGGCCTGAGTAAGTGCTAAAATCTTTGATAATACTCTCTAATTGCCTAGCATTAGCATTATTAGCTTTAGTGAAAATGAGACAGTCATCAGCAAAAAAATAAATGGCTTATTGCTGGACTGTCTCTAGTCACTTTAATACCCTGCACCAAATTATTGCTCTCAGCATCAATTAGTAATCTAGAAAAGGTTTCCATACAGATAATAAACAAATTATTGTCTCCCTGTCTAAGACCCCTTGAGGGATATAATAACTCACATGGTGCACCATTCAGCAAGACAGAGGCAGAAACAGTGGAGACACACTCATATATCATCCTACACCAGTCATCATGAAAACTAAGCCTTTTAAACCTCTCTTAGTAGCCCTACACTTTCTCATAATGTTGACCAATTCATGAGCCATGACAATATTGTCAGTAATCTGTCTAGAAGAGAGAAAATCTGCCTTATAAAGGCTAATGAATTTATCCATAACTTTCTTAAGCCTAGAACATAGAAGCTTAGAGATAATCTTATAGGACACATTACTTAAGATAATAGGCCTAAAATCATAGGCAAGTTCAGGACATGTAGATTTTGGTATTAAGGAAATAAAACTATGATTCATCTGCTTCAACAAATGTTTAGAATGGAAAAAAGCCTGGACCATTTTGACAGTATCTTCACCCATAACATCCCACATTTGTTGGTAAAAACCTGGAGGGTACCCATCTGGACCTGGATAAGTCCATGGATTCATCTGAAAAACTATGTCCCTAATTTCCTCATGGGTGGGACATCTAATTAAAATCTCATTATCCTCATCAGAAATACAAGGATTGATTCTATGCAGAAAACAGTCAGGGCTAGGAGGGTTGGAAGTACTACTTATATGAGAGAAATGACTTCTCAATTCATCAGCTATATTATTCCTATCAGTCAACCAAATTCCATTTTTATTTTGAAGATTATCAATTTGAGTCATTTTTTCCCTAAAGTTAACCTTATCATGAAAGTATTTTGTGTTTCTATCATCAAATTTGAGAACATTTTCCTTAGCTCTGCATATAATAATCTTTCTGGACATCATACCAGTAATTCAAGCTAGCCTCATTGTCTCTAATCTCATTTAGGTTAACTTGATTGACAACATTACTATTCAAAACTTCCAACTGACTTTGAAAGTAAGTAATTTTTGATTGGATATTCCCAAAAGTATTAATATTCCTCAAAGAGGCTCCAATATCTAAGGACATATTTAACATATTTCAAAGACCTAGAGTGAAAATAAGCATGGGAGCCTCTTTCAGAGGTCTTACAGTTATCTTTAATAATGTCCTTACAAGAGTTATGCATAAGCCAACACCTATTGAACCTTAGAGGTTTCTTAGTAGGGTTATCCTCCTTAGAACTAACCAAAAAAAATAGGGCAGTGATCACTCCCTTTAGGAAGGATATGATACACAATGCAATTGGGAAAAAGATTGAACCACTCATTGTTTCCTAGACCTCTATCTAGTCTTTCTAAAATCAAATTGGTATTATCTCTCCTATTAGACCAAGTATAGGGATTTCCCATGAACCTAATACTACTGAGATCAAGGAAATCAAGATGATCATTGACAACATTAAGTTGAATTTGAGAGACACTATTACCTCCTAATTTCTCCTCATTGCTAGTAATTAAATTCAAGTCCCCTATGACTACCTAAGGACAGTTAAACCTACCAGAGAGTTTAGTAAGGAAATACCATTGTCTAGCAATCCCTTCCTCATCAATGGCGCCATACATACACACCAACAAAGTCCTCCACTTCTATTATCAAATTGCATAGAGCAGATAATGAAATTTTGGTTATACTCAACAATGTCAAGGATAATACCATCTTTCCATAACAAAAATAACCCCCCAGATAAACCAATATGATTAACATAACAGTAGTAGGGATAGTTAAGTTGTTTTGTGTATTTCTTCATCTTAGTGTCCTTATTTTTAGTCTCATCTAAGAAAATAATGTCAGGATCATTAGATCTGACTAAGTCTCTTAAATGATACCTAGTATGTTTGTTCCCAAAACCTTGGACATTCCAAGACAGAATTTTCATTTTTCTCACAGAATAATCACTATACTCACAATGTTTCCAATCTTTTTCCCCAAGGATCTTATGCGAAAAAAGACAATTAGAAGAACAATCAAAACAAACACCACTAAAACTACTAATAAAGCTAGATGAACAAAAATGGAAAACAGTAACCCTAGAGAAGAAAATTGCACCCAAATTAAATCTATTTGTTAAAACGAAATTAAACCTAATTATAACCCCAGAATTAACAACAATTTGAAAACGAGTTTGAGTATAAAGGAAAACCTGATTTGTAGTACTCGTGTTTGACTCAATAGCAGAAACATGGTGCGCCTGAATTGGTTCACTGGCTCCATTCTATACATCCTCCATGTTCATATCATAACCTCAATGATCAGCAGTCTCACTCCCTAAATGACCACCTCTACCATGTACAAGAATTTGGGAAATTTCGATAGCTTTAGGGTTCTGAGAATTCGAATTTAGAAGAACATAGTTATCCTCTATACCCGAGTCTCTACTCCTTTTTATTTTTCTTGGGTCAGACTCCTCTTCATCCACTTCTGTAAGCCCATTATGCTCCATATTTTCCAGCCCATTTGCCCCTGCAGCACCCTCTGCACTATTTTGCATCTCCTCCACCATGTGAGCATGCTTTGCATAATATTCCGCAAAAGCTTCATCAGTTAGACCAAAGATGAAAATATTCCAATCTCTCTCATCACACATAGTATCATCATGATCGATCACAAAACATTCAATACATATCTTCCTTGGTTTCTTTTCAAAGTGGTATCTAATCCAAACTTTTTGTTTTGATGCATTAAGTAACCAATTTCCTCTCTTCAATGGTTGTCTGATGTCCACTTCTACTTTCGCAGTCACAACTCTCCCTCTAATATTGAACCCTCTTGTTCCTTCTACAATAACTTTCCTCCCAATATTTGCACATAACTTATCCAAGATCCCATCATAGACATGTTCCAAAGCAAGACCTTTGAACATAACCGAAAAAACTTGATGATTAAACTCATAGTTTTCTAACGGAATGGTATTATCATAATTTTGCAACACCACCAGATGTTCATGAATAATCCATGGTGCCATCCTTAGGACTTCACTATGATCCTCAGCGGCCTTGAATTTAAAAACATACAAGTTTCTACCCATAGTGTGGATATTAACCTTTATGTGTCTTCTCCAAATAATGTTCACATCTCGCTGCACCTTGTCATAATCGATATCATCCTTAGAGATTATCTTCCCAATCAAGCTATGACGTCAGTTGTTTGCTGCATCTTCTATTTGTGCTTCATTGATTAGACCACCACTGGCACGACTTGCCTGAGCCCTTCCCAAATCTTGGAAACGCCTTGTGAGAGATGCCATTTGAATTCTTGAACTCTGAGTCATTATGGAATTGGAAGAGATAAACTTTTTTCTTTTCTGGTAGAACTTGCTTTGAGTATATTTTGCCTTATTCTTGAAGCATACTTTATAAAGGAATTTGCAATTAGGGTTTAGTTGATTGTTTCTCAAAATAGAAGATTTTTTTCCAAGATAACCATAATTTGTTTTTATTCTCATAAACAGCCGTGGAGAGAAATATGCATGGAGAATTGGCTTTATTTTAGGATAGTGATATTCAAATTTTTGAAGTTCCCAAAATTGCGCCTTTGAGAAAACATTTTTCCCAGAAATACCCCTGAAGCCTTGGACGCTGAACAACAATATTTCTTGTGATTTGATCTTGATTAACTCAGAAGATTGATTTTTAAAAACAATGGTAGTGAAACATACTGTTTCATGGATCATCCAGTATAATAATAGAGTTGAGAAAGCCACTTTTAGAAAAGTTTTCTTTCCCTTAATGGAGTTGAACATGTTCATATCTTAGATATGAAGAACACTAAAGCTCTTAATGAGAAAACGTGAACCAATAAGAAACGCACCACTGCTCCCTTGAAGACCACAACTGGTACACTACTGAGATCAACAAAAGTACTACAATACAAACCAGATTAGCTGCTCATATCTATTGATTGATAAAATTGAAAGAAAATAAAAAATACATAGACAAGAATAAAGAAACGCAAAAACAAAGTGAAGAGATCAGGAAACCACTGCTAAGTTATAATCATGATCAAATATGCAAGTTTAAAACAGATAATAGAACATTTGATGCAGAAAAAATCAAGATAGAATCAAAAATCACCGATTTTAAAATTGAGTCAACTCAATTTTCACCCGATCCTCAGAGCAAAAGACGTTCGATAGACAATAAGGGAATCATGCCTGATAACGAACATATGTAATTCACCCCTCAGAACCACTAGTAACTGGAGAGACTGATAAAGTCCCTAATAATGCCAAAATGGTTCCTGAAAAGTATGATTATGTTCCTAGGTCCCATACCCACAAATACCAGTATCGAAAAATAGGGAATCCAATTTTAATGATATAATGGAGATTTCTAAGTAAGTTACCATCAATCTTCCGTTATTAGATGAAAATATGCAGATTGCTACTATGCCAAGTTCCTTAAGGACCTTTTTATGCGAAAACGAAAGCTTAGAATATATAAGAAAGCCTTTTTGGCTGATCAGGTAAGTTCAATCCTTTTAAACTAAACACCCCTAAGTATATAGACCATGGATGCTCCACATTATCTTGTGCAATCGGTAATCACTTGGTTGATAAGGCATTGCTTGACTTAGGAGCTAGTGTTAACTAAATTCCATATCATGTATACAGCCATCTAGGTTTTGGTAAGTTGAAACCGACCAAAATGACACTACAATTAGTAGATATGTCAGCCAAAGTCCCTCATGGTGTCATAGAGGATGTTCTGGTTGAATTTGATAGGTTTATTTATCCAATGGATTTCGTTGTTCTATATATACCTCCTGTTCAGGACCAAAATGCTCATATACCGGTGATTTTAGGTCTCCCATTCTTAGGAAAATCTAATGTCGTCATCAACTGTAAGACCGGACTTCTGAACATATCCTTCGCTAATATGACCACTGAACTAAATCTCTTTTATGTTACTAGACAACCTTCTGAGATTGATGATTTAGAAGAAGTGAATATGATTAACATTGTAGTTCAGGATCTTTGGCATGTCACTTTATTTGGTTATTTCTTAGATTAATTTGATGATGGCATTCTCTTAAAGAAGATGTATGTATAAAAATCTCTCGAGTATTTTTCAGACTCTAAGGACCCTGAAATTCAAGCAATAGTTTTAGGTCTTTCCGAGAGTAATGATTACCCTAAGTTTCGGGTTAGTGATGGTTCTTGTGATCGTCTAATATCCCTAACTAGAGTCCCTAAATTGGGAATCGAGCTTTGTTCCTCTAAGGTATTACATGAGTTTCTTCAGACTCCACAACTCGATTCTTCTGATATTGTCCAGGAGGAAATCCAGGTATTAGAGACCCATAGTTTGGATGAATTTGTTTATCCAGACACTCATATGAAGACCAATTGGACACCCTAGATAAACCCATTGTCTTGAAAGAAACCTTAGATAAGGTTATGCTCCATCTTTTTATAATCCAGTATAATTGTCTCATATTCGTTGTCAGATTTATTTAGTTATGAAGATCTGCAGTTGTTTCAGCTATTGGTATATGATTTTGAAAGGTGACCAGACATTTTATGATAGTGAATGTCTAACTAAAGAATTTAAACTTAGCACTTTCTAGGAGGTAACCCATGCTCATGTGACATGGTAATATCCTTCCTTATTTCGTTTTCTTCAAGTGGTAACAATTTGTCCTTGTTCATGCTTTTAATTTCATCTTTAGAATATATACTGAGCATAATGTTAGATTTAAGTATGGGAGTAGGGGAGAAACTTTTAGTTGCATTTTGGAACTCCGTAGTCTAGAAACTTGTGTTAATTCTTTATAACACTAACCAATCTAATTGGATGAAAACATCTTGATTGTACGAGTTGAGGGAGCCAACTAAATGGTCTATTCATAAAAGGACAGAGCTCATGTGTTAGAATTAACATGATAATTGTCACCATATCTCGGAGTCTTCACTATATCACCTTATGTTTTTATTTTATTAAATTTATGTATTTCTCTAAGTGATTCAGTAGGGCACTAGTATCGCCTTGTTGACGCTGCTGGGATGAAATATAATATTTGACATCAAGCCTCATTTTCGTATTTTATTTATTTAGACCGAAAAATACAACAAAAATAAATAATATATATATATATACACACTTGATTATCGACACCTGGATATCAATAAGTGTATGTTCTTCCTTTCTTCATCTAGAGTGGAATGCAGGATCCAAGGGAACTATCATGTAATCTGTTAAAAAGGAGCATGAGCTTGAATCCGAAAGACCTAATCATTTTGTCGATTCACAAAACAAAAAATATAAAAAAATAAAAATAAATTATTGTTCAATAAATAATTTGACCATTATGGTCCCTTGGATATACAAGCTATGACGTTCATAGAGATATTCTGGGAAACACCGTTCTCCTTAGTCAACATTCACAAAACATTTATTTCCTTATCCATCTTCTTAATTTATTCATGTGATTATGGTTTGTGAGATTCCGAGTATTGTGATTTTGTTCGACATTATGAGAGTTTTGTTTTCTTAGATATGAATTTTAGTATGCTTGAGTGCAAATTCATGTACAATAATTAGATTCATAACAGGGAAATTCCTTCAATGGCCAATGATTAAGTGTGCCATCTAAGGATATTGTTCAGTGTCACTCCTAGATTCTTCACATGAAGAAAGAGTTTAGAGTAAAGGTTTTGAGGGTACACCGCTTGTAAACCCTCCCAACCTCTCGAGACAAAACTCGGTTACTAGGGACACCTAAGGGTTCAAAGGCTTGGTTCACACGTTGATTGCAATCACGATGCTTGCGACAGTGAGTTATGAATTTTATTTTCGATATTAGATTTTCTCGAGAACTAGCAAAAAATAAGTTTGGGTGTATTTGATAGACACATTTTTGTGCCTGATTTGTTTCAATTCTCTATAATTATTAGTGCACAATTTTGTACTTATTATGTTATTTTATATGTTTGTAAGTGTTTTTGGCAGATAAACTTTTGTGGAAAAATTAGCTCAAAAAAGTGTTTAAGGCACTCGGAAACTTACTAAAGGCACCCTAGGATGTGTTTGATAGGGTCATTTCACTTTCTTCAACTTTGGCGAGGAAAATTCAGGTTCAAAACAGAATCGTTCGCGTAGTTTCCTGGAAGAGATCTGGGAGGGTTTTACTCGGATTTCTTTATAGTTTGGGATTGCTATTGGTTGGTTACAATTAGACAGAGAAGGTCATCTTTTCATAATAGTAAAAAGGGGAAGTTACCATATTTTTCTCGAGAAAATAAAGAGGGAGATGGTTTCGGGATTTGGTGTTGAAAATGGAAATTTCTTGGAGGAAAGGGAAAAGTGTCTCCTCGGGTAGACTTTATTTTATCTTTGGAAGTGGTTGGTCCAATCAGGAGAGGCTGGAAGAAGAAAAATATGAGAAAAGTCCTGACACTTTTGATCGAAGAAAAAGGAGGATAAACAAAGATATTCTCGAGAGATATCAGGTATGTGTTGTATATAAGAGTTGTTGGGAGTCACAGAAATCTATACATAGAGATTAAGGAGTTACAAATCTCAAATCAAAGATTTGTAGAGTGAATCAGCACCAGCAGGAAGAAGAAGAAACTGAAGAACAGAGAATTGCATAGAAAAGTGTCTTAAACAGTGCCTGTAACAGTCTGTTTGTAATATATATTTTGAATCTGCAATATCTGATTTGTGACAACGATTCTGTAAAGACAATACAACGTTGCATAATCTCAGAGTTATTATTTTTCTCCTTTTCTTTAAACTTTTGAGCTATGAACCGTTAATTTGAGCAAGTGTATAACATGAGGAGATAAACCATATTTCCTGGGCCACAAAGGAAGCTATTTTTACGATAAAAAGTGTTTAATTAATTTTTGCAATTCTTTTAGTGGAATCTTAGCCTTAGACATCTTTGTGTGAGTTTTCTATCTTTAGTGTGAGAATTTAAGTCTAGAATCAAATATTTACAAGTCTTGAATATATCTTTATTTTCCACCATTATAAATCACATCAATTTTTTTGGCGCCGGCGATGCATACTTGTTTTTAGGTTAGGGTTTTAGATTTATTTTAGGTTTTCTTTTAGTTATTATTAATAGTATTTTCATTTATAGATTTTTATTGTTTTGTTATGTTTTACGTGTTTGTTGCATTTATATTTGTGCTACGGGCTTTGGATTGAAAAGAAAGTTGAGCCACGGATTTCAAAGCTTAGTTAAAGACTTGGAGTCAAAGGTAAAAGGTAAAAGCTAAAAGAACGAAAAAAAGACAAATATTTTAGTTATTTCCATTTGATTTTGTTTTCAGGGTTTTATTACTTTTTCTTTTTTATTAAAATGTATTAGGAAATCTCTTATTAGTTCTGTAATTTTTCTTTTCTTTTTGGACTTTTTGGATTTCATTTTTGGACATTACTTTATTATTCTTAAGCACTACAGAAGAGTGGTATTGCATATAAATTGCTACAGGAAAGGACGAAAATTACGATATTATCTATGGACCTTGGGTTCGTACACTAACATAGGAGTCGGTGTCCCAAGTCGACTATAATTAATTCTTCACCCGTTTGGTACGGGAGGTAAGACTCTAACCACCCACGAATCCCCTATCAGTGGGTTTTCTTGACGCCTTCAAAATGCATATATGTTGAGGTATTAAAAACGAATTTAGTTTTCTAGTAGAGGGCAAGGATTGGCTATATAAGATAAGGACTCAGATTTCATCACTGTTTCCTTCATTACCGCCTTAGGAAAATGTTATCAAAGCATAAAACTGGACTAGAAAGAGGCCAATAGGGTAACAAGCTTGTAGAAAAGTCATCAAAAAGTATTTTAAGTATACGTTACTTTATTATCTTAACTGAAGGTTTAGGATGATTAGTGTCATCTTGTAACTCAGCGAAACGTTGGCACATAGGTATGGTTATTCAAGCTCCTTAGAGATTATCCTGCTTCTCTTTGACTTACTTTAATTCATATCGTTCTAAGAGGTTTTCTAAAACTGTAAGTAGTTGCCTTTCGGAATAATAAAAGTTTTCTAGAAACAATTTAAGTGGAGCCACATGTTTTTTGTTTGCTAGAAATCAATATGTTTGATTTGGTGAGTCAGCTTTGCTTGTGTTTGCTTAGATTTCCTTATTATTAGGATTTGTTTTATTTTTTATTTTCATTTTAATATATACCAAAGCCACTCGAGGCCATTACTGAGAGAGCTTGGAGAGGAGACCGTCTAGTTCATTTGATTAGTAAAAAACCTAGTGGTTCTGTTCCTGGAAACGAGGATCTTAAAGATCTTTCTAGAAATGCCCTGTTTTTGGACACTTTAATGGAATCTTGACACTGTGTGAAGGAGTTACTCCTAGTCCTTTGATAGTGCCATAAATTCCAACTTTAAAAGATTTGTTGAACCCAACTAGGATCACTCGTCCCTCATGTATCAAGTTGGATGACACAGAAGATAATTATGTACTGAAACCTGGGATCATACATATGCTCCCAGTATTTTTACGGAAAGAAAATGAAAACCCATATTTTCATGTTAGAGATTTTGAGGAAATTCGTAGTACTATCATAATGAAAGACTTGGGTTAAGAAGCATTGAAACTTAGGTTATTTCCTTTTCCCTGAGAGACAAATCCAAATCTTGCCTATATAGTTTGACTTCTGAGTCAATTGAAACATATCAAAAACTTACATCTGTCTTTTTCCAGAAGTTTTTCCTTAGGCATAAAAATCATCTATTAGGCAGCATATTTGCACTTTTGCTCAACAAGAGGGAGAATCTTTATATAGGTATGTAGAAAGGTTTCAATGATTGACTAACACAATGTCCTCATCATGGTTTAAAAAAAGAAAGGCTAGTTCAGATCCTCTATGACGGTTTATATTATTCGATAACAACCATGGTTGAGTCTTTGTGCACAGGGGGGTTTGAAAAACAATTGTTGATGGTGCGATGACATTTTTGAATGAATTTGAAGATAAAACTAGCAATGGAAAAGTATTAGGAAGCCCAAGAAAATAATTCTTCAAATTAGAAGAAATATCAATAGGATAGAAGAAAATTTAGTCAAACTAGTGGTAGAATAGATCCCAAGTCTTTTTAGGGAAGGACAAAATATTGAAACCGAACCCATACTCTTTACAATAACACTATATCCGATAACTGTCAGAAGTTAGACCCATATTCATAAACCTATAATCCCGGTTGGAGAAACCATCATATTCATTCAAGTTCTAAGGGCCAGAGTCAGGGTCAGTCTAGTAACACCCATATTCCCCTGGGTTTTGGTTATACTAAAAATCCTTCAAGTCCAGCATATTTTCAGAATTCTTCAGATAAGAAGATCATAAGTTTAGAGGAGTCTCTTTCCATGTTAGCTCGGAACATTGAAAAGTTTCAACAATCAGTTTAACAATCTTTACAAGCTAATAATAATATGGTACAAGATAACACTCATACTATTTTATATCTACAAATCCAGGTTAGTCAAATAAATAAGTTTTTGAGAGAAAAAAGGCAAGTTCCATAGTCGAACATAACCCAATCCCAGAGGAGTTCATGAAGTATGTAAAAGGAAATATGATCAGGTGAATGATACCCTTAGGAACGGTAAAGTGGTAGACAATAAGGTAACCATGCCTGATGGTGAACATATTGTAGTTCATCCCTCGGAACCACCTATAAATGAAGAGACTGATAGAGTCCCTAATGATGCCAAAATAGTTCCTGAAAAGTATGATTATGTGACTAGGTCCCCGTACCCAGAACTACTAGCACTGACAAAGATGGAATCCAATTTCAATGATATATTGGAGATTTTTAAGCAAGTTACCATTAATCTTCCATTATTAGATGCAATTAGGAAGATTCCTAATTTATGCCAAGTTCCTTAAGGATCTTTGTATGTGAAAGCGGAAGTTTTTTTGGCTGGTCAGGTAAGTTCAGTCATGTTAAACCAAATACCCCATAAATATGAAGACTTTGGATGCCTCATAATATCTTCTGCGGTCTGTAATCACTTGGTTGATAACGCATTACTTGACTTAGGAGCTAGTGTTAACTTACTTCCATATCATGTATACAACCAGATAGGACTTGGTAAGTTGAAACATACCAAAATGACACTACGGTTAGCAGGTAGGTCTGTTATGACTCAATAATCTATTAACAAATTAGATGATTTTGGTACTTTCGAGTTTATTACCTTGGGTGATCTTGGTATTAATACTGTAGATTTTTTGTTAAGATTGAAAAATATCATATCTAGGCATGATATTAATATTAAGGTTCGTAATTTCCTTTTCATTAAGTTAGGTTTATTTATTAAAAATGGGGTTGGGGCGTAGCTTGTTTCTAGGCTCCCAACTAGCGTCTTGTAAATTTAATAAATTTTCTTCTTTTAATAAATTCCTTTATATAATTTTTTTTTTTAAACGAAGGAAGTTTTAGTCGGTAACCGAGCAACAAGCTGGGCACTAACTCCCTTTTGAATAGCAACACCCAATCTGTGGAAAATAGATCTACCTAACCCGCTACCAGCGTCATTACTAAGCATACAATTTCTAAGACGCTTGAAAAAACAAACAAAATCATCACTAAGCTCCCCTAAAGTAGTAAAAGCCAACACCCCCAATCCCAGACCATGAGAATCACACTCCTTCAAGTATTTATTACGCTTACGCGAAATGGCTTTCGAGATATCCTGGCCTGGGACAAAGGTCTGAATGCCGTCACCAGTAAAAGGCGAAACTCATGTGATATCCATACAAACATCTCAGCCGTTTTCCCAGTTAAGAACCAGGATATTTTCAGGACGAAGATCTTTGTTATCTTCCGACACCAATCCCAAGGCCGCTTCTTTTGCGGGCAGGAAAACTGGCCTTGTAACAAATATCCGCAGTTACATCCCGAACCACGTCATGACAAAACTTAATCCCAACGTCCTTAGTACAGTGAAGCGCATGATTGCCGAAAATATCCATAGGTCTATCACAACAAGAACAAATCCCGTCTTCGACAAACAAAGGAATACCAAGACGATAACAAACCACTTCTCTGAACTATCTAGGGCCAAGAAATTGATCTAAACCACTTATGGGGATAGCCAAAACATAATCTTGAGCATGCTTAATCTGGTTGCAGTGCCACATAATGGAATCTCTCATAGAAAATGTAAATTGGACAGGGATTTTCTTCTTAATCTCATCAAAATAAATGACTGCCAGGGAATGCATGGATGGGGGGGGGGGTAGTTTCACTGACACAATAAGTAGAAGTCAAACCACATATCTGAATGAATTTCTGGAGAGCCAACTAATAAGAAGCACCAAAGTCTGATGAGAATAGGCTACCAAGGATGGTCCTTCGCACTGGAGTAGTCTGGCTCTGAGAGACAAGATAACAGTATGCGTGGGTGTCTGACATGGTGTAAATGCCAATACCACCATCCTTAATAGGAAGGGTAGCTAATATCTGTTACAGGGGCCCAAAACCAGCTCCATCACCCATGATTAAAAGACTCAAATACTTGATTAGATGATCATCAAAGAGGTCAGAGGACTGTTGAAGGGCGGCAGGATTGGTGGTACGCATCGCAAAATATAACCTGAATAACCCGACACAATTACAAAGTAGCAACATCTCACTCTGAGGGTCTTTGAGTTTTTTAATGGCAGACATTAATTGAATAGTCTTGTTCACTCTTTTCAACACCATCTCGCTCATGAAATCCAAATCCAAACTCACAGGACCACCTAAAAGCTTAACTCCTTTGCTAGGCCTACCAATATCCTCAGGAAAAACACCAACGACAGTGCTACGAGGATCGAAAGTAGGCCAAAAAACTTCAGTTTTCTTGATGTTGAGATGTAAACCCCTGCTCGGACCTTCTACCTCTATAATTCTTAAAGCTTTGGCCACTTCAAGGGTGTCACCAATTATAGTGCCATCATCGAGATACCAAGCATGCAGATCAAGCTGGCATCGAGAAGCAATGGACTTCACAAAAGGATGAAGCGTCAGAGCAAATAAAAGGGGACCGAGTGGGTCCCTTTGCTGAACACCAAGAGCATAGGAGAAGATGTATTGATCATAATAAAGTCTAGCAGGCCTGCTATAAAAAAATTCGACCCAACGAGAAATACATGGGCAATGAAGCCGAACTTCCCTAATAAGGTGAGACCAGCTCACTAGATTAAAAGCATTCGAAAAATCAATAAGCAGCATAGACATCCTGTCCGAGTTCCGTCTTAACTCTAACAAACCGTTTACAGCGTGGAGTATACTTTCACCTCCAACAGGCATACCCACCCCAAATTGGTGATCACTCATGGCCTTACCGACGGAGATGGCAGCTACCTTAGATACCAAATGGCGCCAAATAGTACCAACAACAATAGGCCTAATCCCACCACCAGGTTTGAGAAGAGGCGTAAGTGGTGCGCTAGCAATAAGTTCTCCTAAAACCTTGAGGCACTTGCCTGCCAACCAAAGGTTAACCACCCCTGCAATCGAAGCCAGCAAATCATTAGCGACTGCAGTAGCAGCTCCACTCATCGCATCAACTAGGTGTTGCGCATTCAAACCATCACGACCACAAGAGGTACCTTTGGGGAAACTCTTGATAGACCCCAGGACATCTCTTGAATCCACCGTAACGGGGTCGCAAACAAAATCCTCCTCCGGGATGGAAGGGGGTGGTACTGTCGAGTGTTTAGATTATAGATCAGAAAATATATCCTCTCTACGAGGAGCAATCCCATTCGATGACAAAACACATATCGCAGCCGCATAATTCCCAAAGCCAATCTTATTCCTATAAGCACTAAGGTTAGCGACTTCCGGTTTCTTCTTGCTATCCCGTTGAGACCGCTTATGGAAAGGCTGGCGAAGTAGCTTAGTGACAAGCATGTAACAACCCGAAGTCTCCTTCCAAGCCAAAAGAGCTTGCTGAATTGCAGCGACTTGGATGCGCTTTCTGTTGCTATACCTTTCCTCAGCAGAACGCGTAGCTCTAAAATGCGCAAGGGTGCATATATGGAGGAGGAGTAAACGAATCCAACCAACCAAGTCAGATGGTTTACGAATTACTCTGTCCAAGCATTCCTTCAAGGTACGGGAGAAACCAAGAGATGATGGCCTAGGGATTTATTTTATATTCGATATTATGCAGTATTGTTACCTAGTATCTTTTTCACAGAACTTACACCTACAGGAGATTATACACAAATTTCATACTTTCCGGTTAAAATTTTAGCATATCAAACTTTTTTTGATGATTTCCTTCAGGTTAGTGGTATTACTTTGTCGCAATGTTGCAATCTTATTATTGCCTGCCATCCTATGCATGCATTGGCAGTTCAGTACTTTGAAGGTGCTACTAAGGAAATGAAGTCTCTTTTCAATATTTCAAGGCGAGATTTGGAATTATGGCAGTGTAATAAAACTATACATGCACATGATTATCTTCTTGTTATTCCAGCTGATACACTTGGACAGAAAATTGGGGTACGTCAGTTTTGTGCAGTGCTTGGTTATAGACTTGGTATTCCTTTGTTTACTATAAATAGTTCTTTTCTTTGATGCAACGGGTATATGTGTGTATGGTGATCATGCCCTTCACCGTGCTGGTGAAGTTGGTCTTAATTTTAGACATGATCTTGTTAAAAATACTTTTGCGGATGTTTGTTACTATGCTACTGTACCTTTTAGAATTGAGGCAGCTTTGGGGTTCCTTTTACATGATTGTGGCGATGCTAGACCGGCTGACATCTTGTTTTACAATTGGGAGGAAGGTCGTGATATGTGTTTTGATGTGATTGTGGTTTCCCCTTTTGCTGGGGGTGGTGTGCAAGCATTTACACCGGGTCTCGCCTTGGCTAAAGCCATGGAGCGCAAGAGGGTTGAGTACCTTGATGTATGTAGAACCAGTGGATATATTTTTGGCACCTTAGCTTTTACTACCTTAGCTGAACTTGGTAATGAAACTATTGAACTTTTGAAAAGACTACGTAGATAGGCATGATGTAAATAATATAGTAAAAATAATTATGTTTATTATTTATGTTTACTTAAACATTAATAAAATGTGAGTCGATTTTACTATTATTAGATGACAGATAAAATCTACTTCCAAACTGCTATGTTCAATTTAGTCATTGGTAACTCCTTCGTCATGAGTCATGACATTTTGTTTAAGATAATTTATAGTTTGTTACTCACACGACACTTTACACTAGTTTATTAAGCATTCATTTTTTAATTTTACACCTCAACAAGACATAATACAACACAAAATATTCCTTAAAACTCATTGCAATTCCAAATTCACTTCTTTGATTTTTAGACACAAAACTCAACTTGTATTTAACACGCAAAGTTGTAACCGTAGATACCCCAAAATTATGATAAGGGTAAAAAAAGAATTTTACTATGAATAAGAGACCTAGAAAATAGAGTGAAGTCAAGACTTGATTGGAGAAACTCAAGGTGGAGAAACGAGGATGATGTGTGTGATGAGAGGTTGGTGTATGTGTACTAGTGTTGTGTGGCATGTTGTTGTAGGGCAAAAATTGATTCTGCTGAACATAGTTTTTAAACTCATACGATTCACGAGTCAAATCATAGGAGTCGCTTCAATCTGGTGGAAATCACTTTAACTCGCACTCAAGAATCGAATTTGCCCTAAAATCGGTAGATTCCTCAAGAATATGCGATCTTGAGCATGTTAACTAGTCAACTCACATTTCTTGTTTGAAAGAGATAATAAAAATAAACCCTGTTGACCACCGTGTCATATGAGTTAGGCTCAAACCACCATGTCAAGCCGCTTACTGTGTCCTTAAACTACGACTATTGAATTTATTTACATTTTAATCACACTGAGTTATGAATACACCATCATTACTTGTGTATATGTATATTTCAATAATGCATATGCCACTAGAAAACAATTAAATCATTAATCTTACCAATTATTAACTAAAAATCAAAGATAATAATATTTTTTTATAATAAGTGGTATATATTTATATATAATTAATTTTTAGAGGTATTAAAAGAATTGACTGGGAATCTACGATTTACGATTCAATATACGATTCGATTCTTAAAATGAAAAAATGATTTACTTTTTGATTCACGATTTAAAAACCCTGCTGTCGAAAATGGTAAAATGTGGTAGGTTGATGAGAAACGAGTCTAAACCCTAAATAAATGTACTTCACATGAGCACTTCAGATTCGAGAGATCAATCTGTATAATTCTGGCCTAAACCAAGAAATGGTCGTTCAAGTCTTTCTTTGGTCACAAAGGAAGGAGAATGGTTGGTCTTAAAGCAACTGCAATAGTGTGATCAAAACCAAAGAGCAAAGACTAAAAAAATGACCAAATTTGAGTTTAGTCTGTGGTGTCACGCTACCATACTGGAGTATATTTAGTCGAGCGGTAGTATTGCCTTCGTCTGCTGCGGAGAGAAGTTATAAAGTTCGCAAATATTTTTGCAAAAGATCACATTATATACACGCCTAACAAAAGATAACATTATATGCAAGCCTCATCAACCGGGCATGGAATATATATCCGACCTTTAACAAACATAAAGTATACCATCGCCTATTAACAAATGAACTTTTTAAGTTTGCTCGACCAAATTTGGTTTTGGTCCAGGTTCGAGACCAAATATAGTCTGATATTTGTTTATAGTCTTAATTTTAATCTTTAGTCCGTCCCACTGCATGCGTGTGGTTTCTGGATCGAAAATTTGATTTTAGTCGTCCATTGTGGATGCTCTTAGGGAGGGAATCAGATGAAGTATTGAGATCATATTAGTAGACTCTGTAAGGTGTGATGGTATATAAATCAGAAGATAGAACTCGCTTGTCGACGATAAGCGTTGTTTTATCTTTGTGTTTCTAGATACCTATGATGATGATACCCCTTGAATAGATTAAAGAACCTATTCTTATAAAGTCATAAATGCATCCCTGATCTGGTAAGAAGTGGAGGTTATATAGTAGTGAGGTGGCGGAGATAGTGTGAAAGTGATGAAACTGTGTCCCAATTGTTTAGGGAAGACAGAATGGTTGCACATCCATTACTCCTCTATTCTTGTTAATCGTATGTTCTTCTTGAAACCTTCTCATAATAGCTGTATTGCGCACCTCATTTCGTAGACCGCCAGATCAATATCCTAGTGAACATCCCCCATTTGTGACATTATTGATGTCTCGGGTGTTTTAGTAGAAAATATTAATTTGATGTGAAGTCAGAGTGACCTGCATGACTAGGTTGACCTGCATGACTCTTCATACCTAACTGATGAGGGTGACAAGTAGTGAGAGTACGTCATGTCACAGTTTTGAGACTTTTAAACAAGTCGTGAGAGTTCATCTGTGTCAATCAATATTGACATGATTGGATGAATAGGTGATGCCGAATGTGAAAATTAAGTAAGTAAAGCACTGTTTTCATGATATCAACGAGAAGTGATGGGTGGTCATGAAAGAGGGGATAAAAATATATATGAGTATGGAAGCAGTCACGCATATGTAGAGGACATATGGTCACATAATCGCATTAACACACCTCTTGAATGAAAGAGTGAATGGAAATTTATGTTAATGTAGGAAAATATTCGTGCAATTTCGTAGTCTGAAAATTCAAATTTAAGACCCTTCACTAAAATTGTTGTAGATTCTTCATATGAACTCAGATTTTGTTGATTGACCCCCACCATTTTGATCAGAAGAGAATTTGTTATCTTTGTACATGGGAAGATTTAGGTTTTGAGCTCATTTAGGAGGTGAAAACAACCCGACAGTGAAAACTCAGAAAGAATTCAGGAGAAATTTTGTCAGTTTTCAGCTATGACCTAGCTCGCTTTTTAGCTTGTCCATCCGATTGTTGTGGTTTTTTAGTATGTTATACTATGTCCCCATACAAAACTTTTGGCATATAACTCATGCTTTATTTCTTTATCAATTGCTCCCAGCTGTTCGGGTAACCTTGAGTGACCTTTTGTATGTCGTCTGACCAAGTTGAAGATATGTGATTGGTTGAAAGAGAAGGAGAATGAGGGATGTCTGACCAAGTTGAGGACATATGATTGGTCGTACATGTGAATTGGGAGACCGACCAAGTTGGATATTGGTTATAGATAACACGTCCGACCAGGTTAGAGAGTTTTGATTGGTCAGTGAGAACGTCAGGTCAGCTTCGAGCATTTTGATTGGCCAAAATAAAAGAGGGGTGACAGTTCAACTCCACGAAACCTGATTGGTCGATCATGGAAGGTGAGAGTTCGGTCAAGTTGTCCGACCAAGTTAGGTGGTACTGACTTGGGTAGGCTAACCCTAATTCCAATTTTGTTTGTTCTCGACCATGATTAAGGTTTTATTGTAACCAATCATGGGAGGTCTTCACTCCATGCTTTAGCAATCTAGCCTTCGACCAATAGGAGTCAAGCTACTATGCTTCACGCCAAATGAGCAAAAATATAGAAATTCATGTCTTCACATGAAATTAAGTAAAACTAAAGAATTTTATATTTAGGAGTTCAGCTGAGGAATATAGCACTAAATATTTTGACAATTAAGTATCGAGGGAAATATCGAGAGAAATTCCAAAATGACAATTTTACCCTTTTCGCTCGATTTTTTGTAAAATGACTTTTTTGCCCATGGTCCAAAACTTGATGAATATTACCTTCACATTAAATTATTAAATGACCATTTAACGCTTATAGTATAAAATTTCCATTTACCCTTGGTATGAAAAGTCAGCCAAAATGATTGTTTTACCCTTTGTTAAAAATCCACCATCAACAACTAGAAAAAGTAGGAAAGAAGAAAAATAAGAGAAGAAAAAGGAAAAAAGAAAGAAAAAGAAAGAAAAAGAAGAGAATGAAGGAAGAAAGGAAGAAAGAGGATGGAAAAGACATTTGTGCATGACCAAGCCCTAGTCGTGCACAAGAGAATTAAGAGAATATGAGAAAAGAAGAAGAGAAAGTGATGAAAGGTTGGGAGTGCATGACTTCGGACTTGGTCATCTGGTGGGATATGTGATGGATTATGACCGAGGTTATGTTGGAAATTTGAATAGAAATTTAGTTACAACCAATTTGTGAAGGGTTGTGTCTATTCATATTAACCCTTTTCAAGGGATGTGTCTCTCCACTAAGGGATGTGACTTTTCATGAAAGGACTTCTCCAAAAGTCACATATAGACCTATATAAACCCCACATATTCTCCATTTCAAGAATATGTTTTTTAGATTCATAAAACTAGTACTAGAAATTTAAGAGTTTGCATGTGTCTTCAAGAGTTAAAGAAGAGTTTGTGCTACATCCATTCGCGTTCGCTGTTCGGTGTTATCGAAGTGCTGCGAAAAACATCGAGGTATTGTTGAATGTTGGAGACATGTGCCGCTAAATCTGCAACAACATTATATACAGGGCATAAAATGTCTTAAGCAAAGAGATTACTCGCCTCAATACACCCAAGTAATTCCGTTTAAGTTTTATGATTGATCATCTCTTTTCTATCATTCTTTTCTTGTTTTGTTGTTGGTATTACGAGATGTAATACATAAGTGAAAACCGTGTTACAAGGAGTTGTAACGGATCGGTAGGTAATACACAAGTTGTATTATTGGAGAATCGGTAACGAAGATATTTATCCAACAGGTTATTATGCGGAGAGTCCCGGACAGGGTGACCATATAAAAAATGAGTGCCCCAAGAAATGGATATCATCAAGGACATGTGTATGGATCGACGTGAAGATCCGAGAAAGAAGGCGAGAAAATACACGTGTCTATTATCAGGAGATTCACTATTATCATAAATATTCCCTGTGTAAACTGACATCTATGTGTACTATTTTCTGAATCAAAATCTGTAACCTTTTCCATATTTGGACTAGTTTCAGTAACATCTAATCAAAATTATAGCTCTATTTTCTTTCGGTTTCTTTTATGTTTTATAGTTGATGCAAATATTAATCCTTTCTAGTTAAGCTCAATTAGATACCCATAAATAGCTCAATCTCCATTTTTTTAGGAGATTTTTGTGGTGTTTTTGTCTTTTTTACCTGTGTCTTCTCCTTTAAAGAGATTCTATATGCGATGCATTTCTTGTGGTTTTAATGGAAATTTAAAACTTCGAGCATATTTTCTTTATATGAGAAAATCTTTTTTCTAGAAAAAAAATTTCTATCAAAATGGTCGGAATACCAGCAAAATCCATTCTTTCAATTTTCAATTTATTTGGTGCACTTATTAGTTTTGTTTAGAACTCTTGTTAGTATTTCGTTACTTCTTTTCGCGGAATACTCCTTCGTAGTACCTTTTGAATGTATTTTGATCTTTGATCTTTTTTTTTGGACAATCAACATATTTCAATTCATTCAAATCAAAACAGTGATTACATGTTCTCTTACAAGAATGACAAAAACATCAAAATAAGAGATAATAAAAACCCTAATACAAATAAGGACATCAATTACATGTAGATCGCGAAGAGAAAGAGAGATAAACCGCAAAGATATCCAAAGAAATTTTATGTATAAGGGAGAGATGATGGTATATCCGAAAATATATTCCGACCATTTAATATGAATGTATTCTTCTTCTTCTTCGATAAGAGATGCTCCAAATATAATGGAGTACTTTGCCCATAAATTTGTCGATCCACACGAACACGGATGCAGATTCAAAGCGGTGTCGTGATGAATCGTTGATGTTTTTGATGCAAGAATAGCAAGCCACGAACCAGCCATAGAAATTTGAAGAACTCGTCCCACAACGACGAAGAAAAATCGTCCCAAAACGACGAAGAAATATGCCAAAAGACACAAAAAACGATGTAAAAACATCTTATTCAATTATCTACTACCAAAAACTTTAAAAGAAAACAAAATCTTGCTCAGATCTGGTCCAAAAGGACCAAATCTGAGAAAGAAGGCTCTTGGGTTTCTTTTCTTTTTTTTGAGAAAGGAAGAGGAAGAGAGAAAGGAGTCTTGATCTTTGATCTTGATATTGTTGAATCTATATTTTATCATGAATGAATTCTTATAAGATTTTAAAAAAAAAGACAAGAAAAGAAGAAAGAAAAAAACTGAAAATATATGACACGGGATCTTTGATCTTGATATTGGGTCCATTATACTTGTTTTCTATTTTATTGTTTTTTGGGTGGTCCATCATAATCATATCTTTGAGGGAAAAAACGGTTCAGTCCAAAACCGCTCAAAATAGTACGCTTTAGTCCAGACCTAGTCAACTAGGTACAAATTAGTCCAAATATATGGAAAGTACACTAATAACCCTCATTATTTACTATTTAGTCCAAATATTTTCAGTTTAGTCCATAGTGACTCGTGATGACGTCACCGGTTTTAAATAATATAAAAAAAAATTCAAAACGATTTATCTTTCGAACCCCTCATCCAAAATTCACAAACTTTATATATTTGGAAAGCATTTTCCGAGAGCTACAAAAAGAGTACCCATATGACTATATAATTTTCATTTTTAATTTTTTTTAATTTACATTGGTGTGTACAATTATGTACACCGCTACAAAGATCCAAAAAATCCAGAGTCCATGATAGCCAAACTGCCACCCTAATCTACACAGACTGAGAAAAATACCAGCCACGCCAATCTCTAGTTGGATAACGTCCAGATTTGCAGAGGTAAGTTTAGCAGATAACCTGCATCGAGGACAAACCAATGAAGATAAGAAATCGTAGCTTGAAAATAAAGTGATTATCCTTTCACTAACATCCACATAAGAAAACAAAACAAGAAAACGATCAAAATAAAAAGTTACTCAGTTTATGGTTAGAGACACAATCCATGTGGGCAATACTACACAAACTTAATATGCCTTCGAAACATCCCAGTATAGTGATTTATTGCACTTTACCAAAAACGAGATTACTAAAATGCACAATAGATCAATCATACTCACACCCATACCTACTTTTTCATGAGAAGTATATTGGTGCATCAATATATTCATCCTTGTGAAACATTCCTAAAGTCGATCCTTCATAGCCACAAATAAACCTACTTTTTCATTGAAAATACATTGGTGAACCAATGTGTACACCCCTGCAAAACATGCATAAAATCGATCATTCATATTCACACTCGGACACACTTTTTCATGGGAATCATACAGGTGCACGAATGTGTACACCCCTACAAAACATGCAGAAAAACGATCATTCATAACCACTCACAAACCTACTTTTACATGGGAATTACAGAGGTGCACCAATACGTACACCACTTCAAAACATGCATAAAGCTAATCATTCACAACCGCACACAAACCTATTTTTTCATGGGAGTTACTTCCCACAGGTGCACCAATATGTACACCGTTGTAAAACAATAAAAACATACTTTTTCATAAGATTTACACATGTGCACCAATATATACACTAATACACTCCTGTAAAACATGCACAACACCAAACATTCATATTAACAATCAAAAAGTGTACAACTATATACACATTAGCTATTTACATGTGTATAATTATGTACGCATTAAGAATCAATATGGTATTTCATTAAACGAAGGTTGTACTTAACGAGTGTACAACTATATACACATTCTTAATCTTACCAAGGAACTACGGGTTTAGTGCCCTAGGATGCACAAAATATATCATAAAATTATGAGAGAGCATAATGGTGTACGACTATGTACACACCTATAAAAATCCAACATCCATACCCCTAAATCATGCCATATAATAATGACACAGCACAATGGTGTACAACTATGTACACACCTTCAAAAATGCAACTAATCCAACATCCATACCCACAAAACAGAACATAAAATCATGAGAGAGCATACTAGCGTATAAGTATGTACACATCTACAGAAAAATAACAAAAATATAACATTAATTCAAACAAAACAACCCATGCATTCATCACACACAAAGTTTTAGTATATAAATGTGTACGCATCTCCCAAAATATGGATGAATACTCACCATGATTCAAAATAGCATACACAATAACCTTCTCAGATATATGGTTGATACCTAATATATTACAAAAACCATATATCAAAAGCATATACGGTGTGCATCAAAGTGCATGAACATGCTATATAAACTGAAACAAAATTTTGTGTGCAAACATTTACTCTTCTACGGGAAACTAACAAATCCTAGCATCATACCTACTGGACATGCCATGCATTCATCAAAGAGCATCCTAGTGTACAAAACATGTACACTCTACAAAAACCTAACAAATTATAGCATCCATACCCACATGACAAACCATATATTCAACACTGAGCATTTTAGTGTACAAACATGTACACATCTACTGAAAATACCAAAATCTAGCATATATACCATCAAAACAGATCATGCATCCATCACAGATCATACTAGTGTACAGAGTATGTAAACGTATTTACAAGAAGATAACAAAATAGAGCAATGGTTCAAATAAAAAAAACCATGCACTCATCATAGAGAAATTTACCGTACAAATGTGTACACATCTACCAAATAGGGTCGAATGCTCACCATGATTCGAGATAGGATACGCAATCTTCCCAGACATGGTTGATACACTACATTTTACAAAAAACATATATAAAAACACACATAAGTGAAGACATCAAATATCTAAACCACATGCAAAAGATCTCAAAAGTAAAATTCTTAGGTTTAATCAACACACAAATGATAAATCAAAAAACTAATAAAATAGATCCGAGTCACATCTAAAAAATCTTAAAATTGAATCCACTAACACAGAGATTTAACATCAAAAAGATCTGAATCATATTTAAAATTATATGAGAATTACTTTTTCGATTCAACCTTAAATTCACAATAAATCCAAATATATATAGTGTACAAGAAAGTACACATTTCGTACAGTCAAAAAATGAAAGAAATAAACTACTCTATCAGTTAATAACAATGAATAACTTTCAACTCGATTATAAACATCCAAAGAGTTCAATTATTTGAAAGAAGAAATCGAAAATAAAAAATAAGAAATCAAAGATCGAATCGATTTCATATCATACATCAAAAAATAAATAAAATCAAAACCATAAACATAAACCTAAAGAGTTTCATGAAAATCAAATCCTAACAAATAGCAAAATCAAAAACAGAAATCAAAAGACAAATCGATTTCATATTACGCATTTAAAAAAGAAAAAGAAAAATGGGATTGAAATCCAGGAAACAAACCAAACCGAAAAAAAAAGGACTAAAATCTGAGATCTCTAACCTGGAATCGAAATATGATGAAGAAACGATTGAATCCAAGAAATCTCCTTGAAATCTCTCTCGTCTCTCTCTGAATCTCTCCTAATTTGAAATCTTAGATCTAAAACTAAAAAGTCTCATTCATATCTCTATATCCTTTGAAGAAAGGGTAATTAAGGAATTGGAAAATTCTGAGTCGTTAGGTGTTTGGACTAACTCGTTCATGTTCGGACTATTTTGTACCAAGCGGGGTTTATTTGGACTAGAGAGTACTAGGCTTCAGATGAGTGGACTAAAGCGTCCAAAGCCCACTAATTTTGGGACTAAACGTCAATTTCTACTATCTTTGATTGTTGTAAGTAAACCCCTAACTTAGTGGGTCATGATCATCAATTATTCACCAGTATGATGTTGCTGTTGCTCTGCTTTGCGTGGTGGGACGTCTTTGGAACGACCACACATACTAAATGAACAGACCTTGGGTTCAAGTTTTCTGAAGATTTGGTCTTGTCATTGATAATCCTTAAAGCTGATACTTCCTATTAGCTTCATGTGGTCCTCTGTCTAGGAGAGTTTGTCCACTGAATTTGGTGCTCATCGCAGGGCCAATTGATGTAGTGATTTTTCTTTTTCATCTTTTAGTACCTGACAAATCTGAAGCCACGGAATCTGCCCGCTGAGCAAATCCAGCCCAGTCCCTCTAATGAATTTTACGCAAAAACTCGCATTGTTTTCTCTTCCGAATTTACTTCTGCCACAGTAAGTCAAGCTTCACACAACAGTGTACAAAAATCAACAACACTGTGCTTCTGGAACACTGTTGGCCAACAATGTCCTGATCTATTGATCGAATTGGCATTGAGAAGCATACGATCACCTTCCATGGGAAAGCCTAGTTTCTCAATGAAAACCCTACTACTATTTCTTTTTCGGCTACTGATTAAATATGAAATGAGATATGGGATGCACGGACGCACCGATTTTGGTGCAGTGTCCGCGTCCGACTCACGTCGGACGCAGGACGCGCGTTTGACGCTGATACGACGCGTGTCCGACGCACTAAATACGCGTCCCGTGCACGTCTTTTTTGGACGCACCGATGACTTGGGTTTGAAGCATTTTTTTTTCCATTTTCATTTAAACTTCTTCCTTTATTTTTACTATTATTAACTAAATGAAGAAAGACTAACATTTAGATCAATCATGTAACTCTTTATTAGGATTTTGTAATTGGAAATACATCACATATACCCTTGGTTGGGCATGTGTTGTTTTAAGAATGCAATTTGATTGTGTCATGTGTTTAATAGTGATTGATTGCTTGACCTTCGGCGTGTATAAACAAACGATCTTTTATTTTCTTTTGAAATTTATACACATGTAGCATTATTTTCTAATTTTTAGAATGGAAATACTTGACTTTGCTGTATAAATACATAATTATATATATAAATAATATATAAATAAAATATATATATACGCGTCCGCGTCCTAGTTTTTTGAGAATTTTGTAGTGTCCGCGTCCGCATCGTGTCGTATCCGCGTCTACGCGTCCGCGTCCGTGCAAATGAAACCAAGAAAAAAAAAAGAATTATTAAAAAAAGTCAAGTTTTCCCACGTCCACGAGGCAGCCAACATCTGTTGTTTCCATTTCCACACTGCCTGGGATACGAAAGAGTTGTGGATATTGGAACCCACGCCACAAATTAAATGTTTCCATCAATCTCTAGCCTACCCTACGGTGAGACCCGTGATTTAATAATTTAACCAAGATTTATTGGCAACTTTCTAGAAAGGAAAAACTGGTGAGTAGTGAGTACTTTGGGACACCTTGTTTTCTCAAGTATCATGACCACGTACGTGTCCATAAGACTTGGGTGCTTTTCTATCAAATAGGAGTCAGCGGTCACCTATTTGAGCCATCTTATGCACAAAAGGAAAAGAAAAAGAGGTTTGGAGTCAACTCAGCAGTCAACGTAAGTATCAGGGCCAAGTTAGGTATTTTGGAATAGAAACTTCCTATATGCTGGATGTCTAGTTTCTTTCGATAACTACCGATTTTTATTTTTTTTTATAAACAAGAACTACCGATTTTAATGGAAATTCGAGATTACAATGGGTTTAAGATCAAAAATAAGAGAATAAAAAGTAACAAGGACATGTCGTAAAAGTAACAAGGACTACCAATTTTATTAAGAAGACAAAAATTACAATACTGAGAATTGGAAATAAGTTTCTTCTCAATTTTTCAAAACATTGTCTTTTTGTTTCACTTGGAAAGATTTTTGTAGAGTTACTTTTAACACTAGATGACCGTTGCCACGGTGGGACTTCCGACCGAATAAATCAACGCGGAAGTATCAAAAGTATTGAAAGTATCATTTTTCCTCACACGGGTCGAAAGTATCATTTTTTCTAATACGGGGTGAAAGTTTCATTTTTCTTGACATGGCGTGAAATTATCATTTTTCCTGACACAGGGTGATAGTATCACTTTTCCTGAAACGGAAAATTAGTCGATGCTTAAACCAAAATATGACTGCATAATGTGTTATGCATCATTTGTGGTGTTTTGTATAATGATTATGCAATCAATTTTCAAAAATTGTGCTTAAAGTGAAAGTATCATTTTTCTTGAAACGGAGGTAGTACATCGTTTTATTAGTTGCAACAGAAAATAAGTCGATGCATAAACCAAAATATGGCTATGAAAAGTATTATGTATCTGTTTGTACCCAAAATCACTTTTGGGCACGAAACACGATGAATTGCTTATTTTCTATGGATTTAGGGTTAGAGGTTGATTTGAAGAACGGAAGGAAACACAGGGTTTTAACGTGGTTCGGCATAGTGGCCTACGTCCACGGGTGAATCCCCTTGGGGAGAATAATTTCATTCGTGTTTTGTATTACATTGTCTTTTTCCCTCCTATTGGCCACCTCCTCTTATTTCTGCTCCTCTCTCTTTTATACATTTTTCCATCTAAATTTAATTATCCCCATAAATTACATTAAATGGCTCATTTATGCTTTCATCATCAATTCATATAAAACTGCCCTCTTTATGCCTCTTTCATGAATTCTACATGTAACTGATGTCTTTATGCTTCCCTCATGAATTCTGTATGAAACTGTCCATTTATGTCTCTATGATAAATTCTGCATGGATGAAACTGTTGGAATTCAATGGCTTTAAATATTTGGATCGATTGATTGGATTAACGAAGCAGATGGAGTTGACTCGGTGTGACATGAACATGCATAATGGCAGCATGGGTGGAGACTGGCCGGCTGGGTGGACGAGTTTTTGGCTTGGAATTAGTTAGCAGCATTGCTGGCTACAAGACTGAAAATTGGCTGGAGGTGCGTCTGACTTCGATAGTTGACCGACGGTTGACTTTGACCGTTGACCTTGACCGGATGTTGACTTTAGCAGTTGACCGACTTTGACCATTGACCGGTCTGTGCAGACTGGTGGTCCGCCTTGGTTGACTGGTTAGTGGGCTTAGATGGGGACCAAAGGATGATTCAAGTATCAATTCGGCCCATTAAGTGGCGTTTTTACTTATGGTACAAACAGTATCTTTTGTGGTGGTTTGCATAATGGATATACATTTAATTTTCGAAAATTGTGCCTAAAATGATAAACACCTCTGAATTTTTCATAAAAATTCTAAATTTGATATTGTTGTTTGTACTCATTGCGAAAAAAAGTCATGCTTCACATTGACATAAAGTCACCATATATAAGGTCCTCCCTCGCTTCGCTCGATCGGCGCAACTAAACACTTTAGTTTTTTTTGCTACTTTGTCTGCAGAAAACAGGAAATTTCTATGTCTAAACTTAAAACACATTTGACTGAAAGCTAAATACTTTTTTGCATTTCGAGATAGTATTCAGTACTCTCCAATGATACTGAGAAGATTGATCTCCCTGCACAGCCGAGACGAGATTTTGACAATCATTGACAAAACAACAAGAGTTTATCTTCATATCCTTAATACACTTGAGCGCTTCAAGAAATGCCTTGGCTTCTGCATCTAAGGGGCATGTTGCCTATCCTGATCCTGCCTTGAGCTCATTTCTGTTGCCTGATTTATTAACAAAAGGATAGTTCTGACGGCTTTGGATAAAATCTTAGCCTTCCAGCGTTGTAAAGCAGCATAACATTTACTAAGTAAAGATTCAAAGTTGTTAGTTTTGTTCCCATTGA
Source organism: Papaver bracteatum (assembly GCA_023529315.1). Classification (NCBI taxonomy): domain Eukaryota; kingdom Viridiplantae; phylum Streptophyta; class Magnoliopsida; order Ranunculales; family Papaveraceae; genus Papaver; species Papaver bracteatum. Next base: position 196,027 of record JAJJWX010001162.1, on the reverse strand, counting down.
AGAATAAAGGGGTTCCTAAATATCTATCATTTTTTGAGATTTATCTAGCTTTTAAAATTCTGCTAATAATTTTGCAATATCTGTTATGAAGTTTTGGGGAAAAATAAACCCCGGATTTTTGGAGATTTATCACTTGACTCGACATATCACAAAAAAGATTAAGGATATATATCAAGTTCTTTGCTTCAACTGTACCCGCCTTAGAGAAAAGGAAACAGTCTGTTAGAGCATTGCTCGGTCGAACTCACAAGTGTTGCTATCTCAAGCTTGTTGTCAAAACTATATCTTGATTCTAGTCTACAATTAGTTAAGTCTCGTATTAGGATAGAAGTGTAGTTAAAAAACGGATATCGCGGCAGTCATCATTGCGTTTTACCGTTTGAAGGCGAAGATCAACCGAAGCCTTTGGAGAACTTCTTCAACAAAAGGCAAGTGAAGACTAAACCACCTATTTCTCAAGTTATATTCATCTTTTTATCTATGAGACAATGTCGCATAACTAATTAGACTATCATGCATATACAAGAATTTCGAGTCAACTTTATCTTGGGAATTAGTTCTCGAATATAAAGACTAAGCTTGAATTTCGGTTAAGGACAATTTATTGTTCGCAATCAAAATCATGATTCAAGTTTTATCATTCGAAAATAGCCTGGAACAGTGATATGTGTCATTGATGTTATTCGGGAATGTTTCGAATCGGTTTAGAGAGAAATATGGAACTACTGTAGATTCGGATATAAGACAATGTTATCAGTCTTACAAACTGGGAAAACTGTTATAAGTCCGATCCGAATTACATGTACTCGTACACATAGTGGAGCAGCTATATGTTGATAAGCATATTTTTGGTATGCATATCATTATGCACATCTTGTAAAAATCTGTTAACTCGTGAATCGGATTGGTACGCATACCCGTATGCAAACCGAAAGGGAACTACGGTCAGGGAACCGGTTTGGTATCCATACCGGTACACGTACCAGAAAAGTTTTGTGTTCCGTCGGTTTGTGTATCCATACTAGTACGCATACCAAAATAGTTCAGTGGACTCCGAAACCGGTTATTCTCTTAAGGTACACATAACGGTAAGCATACCTAAATAGTACTATGAACTCCGAAACTTGGTTGTGATTAATAGTATACAAATCGGTACACATACTGTGTCTGACCTGACTCACGAACGGTTATGATATTTGTACTTTTTACATCTACTGAAATAAAGTACCTAATATCATGTCTTAGTTATTATTGTTTTGTTTATGTCAGTCGTGCAGACAACCAAGTGGCTGATGCAGTTTCTAAATCCATTAGAACTATCAATCTAGAAAACTATGGTGATTATCCATTGACTATTTGTAATTTGTTAGTTAATCATCGAAGCTCTGCACGATCCTAATCAATAAAAAATTTATATACTAAGAAAAACATATAAATTTTATTAATGGGTTCATATCATTCAGATATGGTCCATGATTTTCGAGCAAGAATTTATCATTTTTCTTGTTGGGTCTGGAAGGTTATCAGGAATTTCTTTCTCCATTGCTTGTCAAAAACTATCCTTTATGTAGGGATATCAATTTATATCTGAAATCTGATTGTTGTTTCTGATAATCCAGATTCCTATAAGATATTATTCGATATAATGGTTATCGGAGTCGGAATAGAAAGTATCGGAAATTATTGGGTTATAGTAACGGAACCATCTGAGCCAGTTTCTATTACGATAAGTTCCGATACTGGTAGGTTTTATTGAAAACCTTTTTGCATTTATCCCATTATTTTTCACAAACCCAGATTTCCTTAGCTATCCCAATTACCAGTGGTAGTACTAGTAGAAGAAGAAAAGGGCTGCTATTGTTGTTGTCTTAAATCCCTAATATGATCAATCCATTGTGATTCAAAAACTTGATTACTCCAATCAGGAACAAACCCTTGTAATGAAATCCCATGCATTACTTTCATGATTCGATTTGAACTCTCAGAAGTTAATGGAGCTTTACGATGATTCTCATCTTCAGTAAAAGCTCTTGAAAGTTATTAATTTGTAGCTTCCTCAATCACCTCTTAGAGGAAGAGATTAGTTGGTAGTAATCAGGATTATCATCTAGTTGATTTCAGAAATCATTGTCATCCGCATCTTGTACGAACTCATTGTTGGATATTGACATTGTAGGAAAAGCATTATATGAGTAAAGAGAAAACAAATTATAAATTGGGTTGAGAAAATGTAATATAAAATTGAGTTTCTTAAAAGAATTTATCAGAAAATTTTCTGATATCCAATAACCTTAACGAAATGGTATCAGTTGAAATTTTTCGCCCCATCATAAGTTATACGATGTCGAAATTCCTGTAGAAGTTATCAACCTAATACAAACAGCCGGTTTCCATACTGATAAGTTTCCTTGACAGCCATAAGACCTTTAGGATTTTAATACTGCGGAGTGCATATAGGCTTGCTGGATTGCCAAGTTTGCATATATGTGAATAAAGGAAAAAGAAATGAAAGGAAAAGTATATCATTGTCGTAGGCCGTTGAGATATAATTACAATCACGTGACATATATACATACATAAGCCCCACGTTTATTTTTTTCTCCTTCGTTTGCTTATGGATGAAAATGTCTTAATCAAATCAACGCGGTCTGATAGACTGTTTTTATACTAGTGAAAGTACGGTTCAGATGGTTTCCTCCGAAGTATCCTACAAACCATGTGTCAAAATGACACCTCTCCTATCTATTTCTCATTGCTTTAAAAATTCCCACTACTTAAAGTCTTGCAACACTTCTTAGCTCTCTCACTCCTCGCCTGCAAAAGAGAAATCTCAAAGACTCTACCAGTCAACAACACAAAATGGATCTAATTGATGAAGAAGATTATAAACTCTACTGGGAGACAAAAATGTTCTTGCAAAATGAAGAACTTGAACTTGGCAGGTAAATGTTTTCATCAACTACTAGTACTAGAGTTGATGCATTTTTTTTTCCATGAAATCAATACAATTCGAGCAAATTTTCTACCTTTTAAGAAACCCCATTTTGAAGATTATTTTTTTTGGTGCGAAATTTTCTAGATGTACTAATTAAGCTATGTTACATATGGTTTATTGTTCGAACTGCAGTTGGGGATTTGATGAACCCATTTCCGGCTACTACGATTCGAGTTCGCCGGACGGGGCAGCTTCGTCGTCTTCGGTGACTGCTAAAAACATAGTTTCGGAGAGAAATCGAAGGAAGAAACTGAATGACAGATTATTTGCTCTAAGAGCTGTAGTTCCTAAGATCAGCAAGGTAAATTGAATTTTACTCAATTTTTGCATAAAAGTAGTCACGCCAAGAATGGCCTAAACTAATAACATTTTGGGTGATTTGTGGTTATTATTAGATGGATAAGGCCTCGATCATTAAGGATGCAATTGAGTACATTCAAGAATTACACGAACAAGAACGAGCAATTCAATCCGAAATAGCCGAACTCGAGTCCGGAAAATTGAAGAAATCAATGTCGGATATCGATCTCGAACATATGAATTTATCGAAACCAAAGAAGAAAAGGATCGAACTTTCGGACGATTCTAGCGGATCACAAGCATCATCTTTCGAGTCCCTTGAAGTAAGTTCTTGAAAACATTTTTCATTTCAAGTTCAACAAAAAAAAATGTTTACAGTTACAAGTCAAGTAAAGATTAATGTGATTCTTGTCATATTTTTGATTTTTGCAGCTTAGGATTTATAATGTGGGCGACAAGACAATGGTTGTAAGCTTAACATGCGATAAGAAAAATGATGCGATGGTGAGACTTTGCGAAGTTTTCGAGTCTTTGAAGCTCAAAATTGTCACTGCCAACATTTCTGCCGTGTCTGGGAGGCTATGGAAGACAGTTTACGTTGAGGTGCACAATCTTTTCCCATTCAATTCCATTTTTGCCCCTATTTTTTGTCCCCCTATAAATAGAAAAACACCCAATATGATTTTCCATTTTTGGCTTGTAAATGATGAATTTGGATTATATTGAAATCTCACCAAGAAAGAAAATCAAATAGTATATAGAAGACAATTAGTTGGCGTGAATCATCATGAAAACGATTTAAATAATTTTTTTCTTTATTATATTTTTCAATAATTGATTTGTTTATATTATATAGAACGGTTAGAATTTCGTAGATGATCAAAATCAAATTTAATAGTATTAAAATAATTTTTAAAAAGTCTTATCAATTTCACTAATATATGTTTGATGTGACAATTCTTAAAATAACATTATCCTTGGTTCTAATATTTATATTTATTTATGTTTTGTGTAGGCTGATGAACAAGAGAAAGATGAACTGAAAATGAAGATAGAAGCAGCACTTAATGATCCACAAAGTCCTAATATGAGTTTCTAATTGCCCCATTAACTACCATCAGCTTATAGATTGGACGTGCTTCTTCTGATTGAAGAAAAAGTTTATGTAGTTTCGAGTCAAGAAGTGGTTTTATGCAAGCGCCAACTAGTTTTAGGTGTTTTAATCTGCTTTATCCATTTCGCCTTTTTTCTCATCTTTGGCTGAGAGTTCTCTCAGACAATTGCTGAATGTAATTTTCGGTTACACCGTTCTTTGTTCTACGAATGGGCAGTGTTTTTCTTGCATACAAAAACTTTTGCACTCAAAGTGTCGCAGAAACAGTAGTTAGCATGGACTTGGCCACTGAGCTAGCTTCGGATTAGCTCTCCTTTTAAAACTTTCACACTAAGTCGTTGAATCCAAAAGCATTGGAAAAGAGGCTCTTCTTGCCATCCCAAGATGCAGGTCAAACTCTCTTGGCTTGGCGATATGCAAATAAAATTCGCAATTGCCCCAACATTTTGGGGTAAAGACTACTAATCCGCAGAATAACAAAAAACTTGGGAACGAGTTTGCTCTAGCGAGTTTCTAACTTAGATCAAATGTGCGTCATTGCATGTTTTTTGTCTTCTCATTCTAACCATTAGATCCAACGGTGAATGTGACGTCAAAAAATGCTCTAGCATGTTTTTCCAAAAAACTTGGATAAAAATGTTGCACAATGAGAACAACTTTCTTGGAAAAGCAAAGCCGGATTATGTTGGTATTTAACAAGGATTAATTGGGGGTCTGGAAAAATTTATACCCACACCCAAAATTTTAGGAGGCTTCCAAAATGAAGTTGAAAGTACTGTTTTACCCTTCCCATAAAATTAACCCTAAAATCCTATTAAGACTAAACCTAGGCTCCCTTCTTCTTCTCCTCTCCCCCTCCCTCTATCAGTTCCTCCGTTAACGACCATTTATTAAAAAAAAAAAATAGGGTTTGAATCGTAGAAATTGATTTCTCACAATGGGAGTCGTTAATCATCCCGTTTGAATGTCCAACGATTTTTCATCTTTGCTTAACGATTTTTCATCTTTGGTTAACGATATTTGATCTGCATGTTGGACTTTGGAGAAATCGTCAACATCTTGGAGCTAGGGTCGTTAATGTTTTATTAGGGTCGTCCTTAAGTTTGCGACACCACTCTGTTCAAATAAATGAATGAGTCGTCCACATAATAGGGGAAATATGCTTGAATCGTTAAAATCATTGTTTGGGGTCGTTAATGTTTTATTAGGGGCGTTAATGTTTAATAGGGTTGGTTCATTAGGGTCGTTAATGTTTACCTGGTTGTAAATTTAGTGAGTAGGGTCGTTAATGTTTAGGATCGTTAATGTTTAGTACTAACATTTAGTGAGTAGGGTCGTTAATGTTTAGTACTAACATTTTCTTCATTTTAAATTTAAAAGGGTCGTTAATGTTTTATAAACATAATGACGATTTTTCATAAGTCAACATTAGAGTCGTTAATGTTTTATAAACTTAATGACGATTTTTCATATTGCGAATCAGAGTCGTTTACTGATGTGCCAATTAACTAACGACTATTAAGGGTCGTCAATTTCTTATATTCCCGACCAAACGACTCTCACACTGAGTAGTTCCATAGTGACCATCAATCGACCACTTGGAGCACCATTCATGCGATTTGAAGAGCATATGAAGTTTACCTGATTGTTTTGAGCTTGGGGTTCCTCATTTTGAGGGTTGGTTCCTTCATTTTGAGCAATGGGATCTTCATTTGCACCAATATTCATGGCTTCCTCTATTAACATCTCTTCATCAAACATCCAATCCATAGGATTAGATGAGACAATCTCACTATCAACACAATCATGTATGTTGGTTGAATCTTCACTTAACTCATTTCCTCCACTATAATCACTCATTTCAAATAACCTAAAATTTCCAAAAAAAACTCACTCTTTTCCTCTCTATTCAACCAATTTTTTTTTCCTATAAACTCAAATTTTACCCAAAATCTGATTTAATCTAACTTAAAAGATTAACAACTAATCTAACTTAATCTACTCAATTAACATTAATTATTTTAGGGGGTAGTTTAGGCATTTTGAAAAATTAGGATAAGGGGTAGTACCAAAGTGCTATTGGGAGACCAACTATTCAGGCCCCCAATTAATACTTCTGGCCCCCAATTAATCCTTGGTATTTAATCGGCAGTGCTGTACACCTCCCTACTCTCCTCCCTGATGAGGTGTCTTCACATGTGGCACTTGATAAATAAAATCAATGAAACATGTCATCCACAAAACTTAGAGAATTTGTCACCCAGAATTACTCATCTTTTTTTCACTGTATTTCTCCTCTATCTTTTCTGTTCTTTCCTGCTATTTCTTATCAAGTTCTTTTCCAGTCAGAAATGGATGAACTTCATCATCTTTTATCGAAATCAATGATATTTCTATTACTATCAAATTTCGCACTGGAATGTAGTTGAGACCTAATCTACCCTCTAAGCGATTCAGTTACTGTCGCGCTCCTTACGTCTCTTGAACCTCGCAAGGCTCTACGCAATTGATTCCCTTAGCTGACGTCCTTTACAGCCTAAGAGTTGTTTCAGCCGAAGTGAAGAATTTTGATACCAATGTGATTTTAACAGATAAGCCTATTTGATTTTCTTTAAATCAAATATCAAGGTGTGGAAATCTGTTTTAAAAAGACAAAGTCGACAAACCTCACAATCCGGAACTTTTAGGACTCCCGATGAGCATCCTAGATTCTTAACCACCTTTCAAGAACAATCTTCAAAAGATCAATTAAGATCAATTTTCAAATATCTATCTTGAGGAATCACAAAGTCGGATATAAAAAGAACTTTGCAATTACTATTTATCTTGCTTGAAAGAGATTACGAAAAACAGTGGCGAATCTACAGTGGGTCCAGTGGGGTCACTGCCCCCCTAAATTTTCTGAAAAGAATAATCACGTGTGATTTTCACAAGAAATAACTTCGTGCCCCCTCAGTAGTTACGTGAAAATCTAAAAAATATATACATCTAAAACTAATTCAGTCTTATTCATGCGCATAACCTATTTCCACCAACTGAAACTGCCCTAAATTTAAGGATAATTTTGAAAAAATCCCTTATCTACCCGAAATCACAATAATTTCCTTAGATTTGAGGTCCATATATGATTTATATGAACAGCTAATCACTAATCAGTCTCGTCTCCTACCTCCTAAATACTCTAATTTTTGATTTGTTTCTTCTTCAATCACTTAATTATGTATATTTTTCTACTGATCGATGAAACTTGAGTTTATTATGATGGTGAGTTTTGGATTTTTCTTTCATATTCGATGAAATTAATCAATTTTTTGCGGAAAAGTGATACTGCAATTTCACAAATTGTCGGTGTGTGTCATTGCTTGGTAAGAAAATTAAGTTGATTGCTACTTAAAATTGTTGTTTCATGGCTTAATAATCACTATGATAATAAGTGAAGCTCTGTCTTAATCAACATTATGTTAAAATGTGCCCCCATTGAAATTTTGTTCTGAATCCGCCACTGACGAAAACCTCAATAATATAAAAGCAAGATCATGATACGAACGATCAAGGTAAAGATAGTCGGACCTGGCTTCACGAATCCCCAAAGTGAAGTAAGTCGTATACCTAATTGTGTTTCTCAGAGGAAACCTAAGTCCACATAGGACGACTCTAGAATCAACTAGGACACAAAGTGTCAGGGATTGGATTTTCTAATTGAAAGAACATCTCTATTTATAGTTTTCAAAGATCAGGGGTTTCTTAGAATTCAAGATAAGATAACATGAGAATCAAGCAAACAACTTTAGGTCTTAAAAATACAACAGAAGATTATACACTATGGTCCAGTTATGGAACCGTGTACAATGATTGTTCGGTTTGGCAAGTATGCCATAAGAACTAAAAGCAATTTTATGTTCGTTTGAACAACTAAGAATTTAATCATAATACACACACATAAGTGTTTGAGTGATCAATGAAGTCTTAGAAGTGTTTAAGAGAGTTATAGCAATGCTAAACATATTTTTTTTTTTAAAAGTCTTTGAGCATATGCGCTAAAATCTGATGAGACGGTTGGTACAATGGTTCGTGAAACGTAAGGCTTGTTCACGAGTCAGGGAGCAACGATTCATGAACTGGGTTCTCCGAGACTAGTAGACTACCGAACTCAGTCGACCACGGGGAGTGAACCGGGTTCACCAACTGCTAGCCTATTATACCAACTTCTAAATTCGGTTCACCACGGTTCGTGATTTGTTCCTAACTGAACTTACGGTTTACGAACTGGTTCGCCAATATATTTCTGAAACTCAGATATCTATGATTTGCGAACTGGTTCGCCAACCTACCCTGAGCGGAAATAACAGAAGTTCTAAGTTTCTCCCTTTTGATGTTTAAAACATTCCCAGGTGATAAAATCATTTGCATGGGAAATTTTCAATTGATCCACAAATTAATTCACAAACAATAAATTGCTTTGAACTAATATTGTTAAGGACCATTGAACATATTTACTAAAATCACATTTCAATAAAATTCTTCTTTGTAAATCTACTTGAAGTCATACGACATAGTCTCAACGGATAGAATGGTAAGATAGTGGGTAAAATACAATGATTCACTCTTCACATAACTGATACAAAATTTCTCAAAATGTATTCTTCGATCTTATGTCTTCGAGGGTGATATCTGATACTCAATTACCAAATTCTAACCTATTCTGAAACTTGACTTAGTAGACAAGAAACCAAGATATAGTTTTGATCATCTAACATTACCAACAAGTTGAGATAGCAAAACTTATGGGTTCAACCAAGCACTGCTCTAACAATCTCACCCTTTGTCAATTTTAATGACAAAAATATTCAACACATAAGGATTCAAAATAAATAAACTTTCAGATCAATCCACTATGCTTGATATCCTTGGTTCTTCAACACAAGTCTTGAATTCTTCGTACTTCAAGTTCTTCTATAGTTCTGCATGTGTTCGTTTAGCACCTTTGTTGTTGAAGATTCGTAGCGATAATAACTTATGAGAATACTCAAAAATATCTTTGTTAGGATGAGGTAATCAAACTCAACTCATTGGTTGTTATACAAAAACATAATATTGTTACCTTCCTCAAAGTTCAATTACACAACAACTTCTAAGAAATACTACGGTGATATGCTCTCCCCCTTAGTCAATACATACTACATTTGAAAAATAGGTAAAACATATAGACAATAATCCATTCCCCCTTACATGATGCTTCGTAAATCCATATGTAATATAGTAAGATACTACTTAATAATTCTTCCCCTTTTTGTCAACAAAATTGGAAAAGAAAAAAAAATCGGAATCACAGTGAATTAAACAAAAGATTTTTAAGACTAGAGAACACATACCATCATTTACTTTAGACAATTTCACCAAGAAACCTCGGTTTGCGTCAAGGAGATATATAGGTACAAGAATCTCCTAATTTTCCACCTCCACTTCACAAAGATATCACCATTAAGCACAAGTTCAAAAGAACTCTCCTTCATTAGATGTCATTCCCAAACGAAAACCATGAATGACCTTAACTCTAATCACCAGAGAAGGATTTTCCTTGTACATAGAAATTTACTCGCCAGTTGCGAATAAAGTGAATTTGTATCCCAATACTTTTCTCTCTTCTCGCCAGTTACAAACAAAGAAGTTAAAAATATCGATCTTAATGTTGGAGGCACTAAGATACAAGATTTTCGTGAGAAAAATAATCATCGACAAAAAATATTCTCTATACAAGTTACGAACAAGACAACAATTAGTGTTATATGACTCAACATAAGAATTATAACTTCTGAAAAAATGGGAGTCAAACAACCACACCCAATATTTCGATTAGCAATCTGTATGGACTAACTCCCATATATTTTCAAGAGAATCAACTAGACAATTACACTCAATCTTAAGAAAGATATATCAAGGAATTAAATATCTCAATCTCTATTTCAATATGCAATCAGCAAATAGAAATCTGCGAGCCCAATTGAATACAAGAGATATAAACTTGGATGGTACCAAAGACCAATATCCAAGGATCAATCAATTTCCAATCAACAACCAAAGGTTGGATTTCACAATTGATTGATACAACGCACAACCTGTAATATTTCAATTATATAATAAAATATAATGCGGAAAGGAAATAACACAGACACCAGAATTTTTGTTAACGAGAAAACCACAAATGCAAAATAACCCAGGGACCTAGTCCAGATTGAACACATACTATGTTAAGCCTCTACAGACATTATCCTACTGCAAACTAACTTTGGTCTGGACTATAGTTGAACCCCAATCAATCTCACACTGATCGAAGGTACAGTTGCGCTCCTTACGTCTCTGATCCCAGCAGGATACTACGCACTTGATTCCCTTAGCTGATCTCACCCACAACTAAGAGTTGCAACGACACAAAGTCGAAGACTTTAATAAACAAATCTGTATCACACATAAAAGTCTACGGTAATATATAAATCTGTCTTCCACAGAAATACCTACGAGTTTTGTTCCGTCTTTTGATAAATCAAGGTGAACATGAACCAATTGATAACCCGGACTTATATTCCCGAAGAACAGCCTGGAATTATCAATCACCTCATAATAATCTTAATCGACTAGCGAAAGAAAATATTGTGGAATAACAAACGATGAGACAAAGATGTTTGTGACTACTTTTATATCTTTCCTATCGGAGAAATCAATCTCAAGCCAATCTTACGATTGTACTCAAATACGATAGAAACAACAAGATCAGATAACACAACTACAAAGAAAATAGTTGGGTCTGGCTTCACAATCCCAATGAAGTCTTCAAGTTGTTAACCTACAGGGTCTCGTTAGAAACCTAAGGTTAAAGGAAAATCGATTCTAGCAAATACAACTAGTATCACACATGAGATGTTGGGATTAGGTTTCCCAGTTGCTGGAGTTCTCCTTTAAATAGTATTTCAAATCAGGGTTTGCAATCAATGTTAGCTTAGTAATGAAGCATTCAATATTCACCATTATATGAAAACCTAATTAGATTCAATCTAATATATTTTAACCGTTAGATCGAACTTAGCTTGGTATACACAAATAAAATGCACGTTTATTTAGGTTTGTGTAACCGTACCTAAAAATGTACACTGAGTTGGTTCAAGAGTAGTTAACCAAATGGTTAGCCATATGAGCACTTTCATATTAACCTTATTCGTCTTAACCATAACTAGTTCAAATGGCTCAAGAGACTAGTTACATAGTTATTCAATTGGTTAGATCTCATAGAAATATACAAGACACAATTGAAGCAAAAACGATTTGATTCACTTGAATCAATTCATGAACATTATAGCCACGGTTTGCAAGTATGCATTCCTTAGTTTATATAAGATTAAGTTCATGAATAACCGGAACAAGTTTTTTTTTAGTTCACAAACTCCAGCAGAAATTCATGGGATGTGAACATCCGACAGTGCACGTAATGGTACGCGAACTTTAGTTCTGGTTTTCTTGAGCTGTAAAGTGCGCATACTTTGGTTCAAGGAATAAGGACTTATGTTAGATCATTGCTCGGTTGAACCCACCAAGCATTGGTATGTCAAGTTTGGTTGTCATATTTTATTGAAGCAAAACTCATTTAAGAGTCGCTTGATTTAAATATACTAGAGTCAACTTCGTATAGGTTAGCTTGAAAGTATTAGGATGAGACATTACAAGTATTGCGAAAACTTGTAGAAGTGAAGAAGTGCGGAGCTACAACGACAACATCATCCTTCCACTTGAGGTTAGTGATATTTGACTTGAATTGTTTCATTCCCTAATGTATCTTTGAAGTCGTGCATATTGAAAACATAAAACTGCGAAGCATGAACACTCTAGATAGACATAGTATTAAGGAATACAATATGAAGTTTCTTGCTTAACCATTAAACTTTGTATATAAGATATCGACATAATCGTATCAATGCTATTGTGATTATGTATGGGTACGAGGTGAGGATTTCATCCTAGGTAATAATGTTTACATGTGTTCTAATGAAGTAAGTTCATGATATGTGTTGTGAACCGAAAAGGAAATCGCCAGGCGTTATTGGGGTTGTTCTACATTGCATATCTTATGAACAACCAATATGTGTGATTAGAATAATTGCTCATGACTTGTTTGTGTTCTTGGTAAAACTATTCACATGAGGCCTGACTTATGTATTGGTATGAATTTTATTAGTGAAACCGATCTTAAGTAATCACTTGGGGTATGATCCGGTTGTGAGTGTCTGAACTTATTACTGGGAAGAGGGGAACCGATCCTAGTAAGAGGTGTAGTGCATCACAAGGGTAACCGATCCTTTTATGAGGTGCAGCAAGGTTTATGGAAGAAAGTGGAACCGATCCTATGAACATGTGCAATACGTTTTTTGGAAGGGGGAACCGATCCTATGGACATGTGCAGTGCATACAAGTTAGATACCAAATATATGTGGGGAACCGATCCTAGTACCTAGTTATCCGTATCTTTGGTAAGCTAGTGTAACTATGCACAATACTCACAGGGAGGTAGAACCGAAACTTGTTTTAATAGAACCGTAAAGCCATGAGTTGTGATTGAGTGGAACTTGATCAATCACATAGTTCTTGAAAGTCATATCATGAACCAATTCTAAACTTGTTTGGAAGTGTGGTAAATCGGTTTCAAGTGAGCAAGCATGGAAAAGACTTGCAAGAGTAAGATGTCGTCACACTTTGAACACGGTGCATTAATGCTTATTCTATATTGTTCAAAGATAGTCCTTAACGGCTAAGAAGGAAGTAAATCCCAAGATCGAATTTAAATAAGTTAAGAATCTTTTTAATTAAGGGTTTTTAATTATATATGGAAAATAAGAATTAGTAATGTGTATTTGCTAATTAAAGATTTTCCAAGGAGATTTCGATCATTAATTTTGGACAGTGCATTCATATGAATTATGAAAACCGAATTTGTAGAGTAATGAAAAATATCTTGAGTATATTTTCGGTTTTGGAAATTCCTTGGTGTCCATACTTCCTTGTCTATAAATACTTTGAGTTTGCATTTCTAGCAAACTAATCCTGCGTGACATAGACTTCCTCTTTTTTCTTTGTTACTAGTGAAGCCTCCTATTGGAGAGGAGAGTAATCTAATTAGGTGAAATCTCTTACGGCCGCTCAATTTAAAATCTTCTTTGGGATTGAGAATCTCTAGCGCGACCCGTTGGTGGGAAACTAGATATTGCAGTTTATCTTTAGTTTTCGTATTGATTTGATTGACCAACTGTGGTTGAAATTTGATTGCACCTAGTTTGTTTATGCTTGAGAATCGTCTCTTCTGATATAAGATTCACTCAAACTAGTTCAAGGTTTCGACAGGGATCTTTAGACTGTTGTTAGATCTAAAGACGATCTTGTGATAATCTATTGTTAACAGACTCCATTCTGTGTGTGATTGATCACAAGAGATTCAAGTAGTTGTGTGCAGGTGTTTATTGAATATCTAAGAAGATTTGAAGACAAAGAAGATATTGAAGATTTCTGACTTGGTTTTTACAATCTTTGGTGTGCACAATACTTGTTTGGGAAAAAGAGGATCCGAATATAATTGATTTATCCTTTTGGGTATTTTGATAGAATAGTTGAGGAAGATCGAAATCAACACATATCACTTGATTAAAGAGTGTTGTTGGCTTAATCTTAACGATTACCTTTGGGTGATTGAAAATAAGATAGATCTTGGAACCGTGCAAAGGAGATTTTTTTAAGATAAACAAGGGAACCTTTGCGCAACTCATATCACTTGGTTGAAGATAGTTGATACCAAACATATTTGTTGTTCCTTTACTGTTTGGAATACGAACCAAAGGAATTGGTCCAAGTACGTGACTTTTTTACAGGTTGGAGGCGTGGGAATACATATGGAACTAGGTGAACTATAGGTTTAGTTTCTTGGTCTCAACTATACGAAGTTGTCTTATTTTGTATAGCGGCTTAATCCTGAGAGTATTCAATTCTGGACTAGGTCCCAGGGTTTTTCCTGCATTTGCGGTTTCCTCGTTAACAAAATCTTGCTGTGTCATTTACTTTATATTTCTGCATTATAATTGTTTTATTATAATTAAAGTAAATTGCACAAAAGGTAATTCCTATTTACTTGATACGTGAATCCTATTGAGTTTGGTTAAGTCCGAACCTTTATATCAAGTAAACACACTTTGTTGTTGTATTGTCTCGATCTTGTATCCATTGACGGTCACACAAAGTATGAACCGATTTGTTATATTGTCTCGACTCAGTCCTAGACAATCATTTTCGGGTAAAGGACTTATAGGAAGGAAAAGTAATAGCTTGAGGTATAATTGGGGTACCCCTAACCTTTTTCAACTTACACATGTATGAGTTATCACACAATATTTATATCCTTTCAAGGTTATATTATAAACTCTCATTTCAATCATTGAAACATTTTTAGAGGACGTTATATAGTTTCACAAGCTATTTTTCGTCAAAGCGATTTTCAAGTAATTGAAACTAATATGACTTTCGTCAATAGTAAAGATGAATTTGGCCAAAGAGAAAGCTTACCAACACATATTTCGAGAAATAGATAAGAGAGATAAACTCGGCTCGAAATAACAAATGTGTATAATCATAGTGTGTATAGCAATACGACTTTTATCCCAAGATAGGAGATAAAGTAGATAGACTTTTGAGTGATAGATAAGTTAAAGTCTCCACATACCTTTTAGTCGATGAAGTTCCACCAGTTCCTTGAGTAGTTCTTTGTCTTTGTATGATGATCGCCATGGAGTCTAGAGCTCAACTACAATTTCTATCCTAGTCCGAGACTTAGCTATGGGTAGACTAGAAATCAAGACTTATAATTTTGGCAACTAAAAATTGACAACAAGCTTGAGATAGAAACGCTTGCGAGTTTGACCGAGTAGTGCTCTAACAATCTCCCCTTTTGTCAATTTTAGTGACAAAACTATCAATACCAAAAAAAAAAAAAACTTTTGTAGCTTCTCTTCCACATGCATGATCTCCTTGGTTCTTCAACATTACTCGAAATCTTCGTCACTTCCAAGTACTCCAATGATTCCAAATGTTGTAAGTTTAGCATCATCGTTGTTGAAAATCCGTAGGTATAACAATGAGAAAACAAGAGTTTTCAATCATTGTTGCAAAGTGTCATAGTATTATTACACAACATCAAAGTTCAATTGTATCACAACTTCGACAATAATAATATGGTGATATGTATCACTCCCCCTTAGTCAATACTCCATCTCACATGGAAACAACTCCCCCTTACATAATGATCCTAAAACCATATGTATTTGTAGTGTGAACTACACATTAATTCTCCCCCTTTTTGTCAATAAAATTGGCAAAGATACGAAAACTAGTGGGATCCTAATGAAATTTCCATAGAGATATTTCATGACCAAAAGAAAGCGCATATCAACTTTTCATATGCCATCATATAGCCGAAGCTAAATGCATTCATCAAGGAGTTTATAAAGATATAAGATAACCCCTATAATATTCCATAGCCGCACTCCTCCATAAATATTTGGTGATTAAGCACAAGTTCAATTAAGAACTCTCCCCCATAAAATGTCATTCCCGAAAGAACAACAAGAGCGACCTTACTTTCACAAGAAAAGAAGGATTTCTTTGGACATAACAAATCACATACGAATATGAATTTGTATCCAAAATAATTAAATTAACCACAAGAAAACCTATGATTAATTCAATCAAAATATACAACCAAATTAACCACAAAAAGTGATCAATTTAATTGGTCATTCTCGACATAAGATAACTTACGGAGCCGCACAATATATACATAAAAATATGGATCAGGGAAGATCAATACTGCGGAATAAACAAGGATTCATTCTATTTTCCATCACTATTTGAACAATGACATACAATAGACTTAATCCACGTAAACAAAAGTTCATCTTATCTTCCATCAATATTTGCATAATGACATATAACATGCTTAAAAACTTTTGTAATGTCAAAAGTTCATTCATTCTTTTATCAATACTCGCATATCGACATATGAAAGACTTAACTTTTGACAAGGTATGGGACAATCATAGTTCACGGACGCAAACACACATTGCAATATGTAAAACCATAAATATTAATACTGCAAAAAATCATCTTTCAAACAATTTTAGAATTTAAGCAAATAAACCTAAAAAAAAAACAAAGAAGATGAAAATGTTGGACATAGCTATGTGTAATCACAATAATGGCTATTCCAAACTATAGTTTTTCTTCAAGAAATAAAATTCTTATCAGGAGATTTACTAAACAAAATAGAGCTTTCTCAAAGCATCAACCGAGAATTCCTTCTCATTATTGAAAAAATCATTGATTATGGGATCGTTCAATTCCTATAAATCTTCAGAAATATCAGTCAACTCACTAAGTTCTCTTTTTAGCTCACATAAGGTGTTCTTTGTTAGAGACAACATTTGTCCGTAGTGAGTTAACTTTTCTAAAGATGAAATAATTTTAGATTTTAGATTTTAAATCATTTCTTTTGTTGATGAAATCCTTCACCATACTTCTGATGTTATTATCAAAATGACAAACAGACAAGAGGCAGTTAGAGGAAGAACCTTCTCCATTATTTGTAGCTTTCACATTCTTCGTCCTTGAGGAAGAGATTCCTTCACACAGATACACATTAACTGCTTCAACCGCATCCTTCTTTGTGGTGCCTGTAGTTATGGGAGCCATGAGACTGTATCTTTCTGGAAGAAGAAGAACTACAAAAGAACATAATATGCTTATGGATATTCAAACCATATAAGAATGTTGAACAAGTCTCCTGTGGTTTATGCTCCATTTTCTAAGATATTAGGAGAATATTTTCTTAACAAGAATAAGAAAAACAAATAAATACACAACTTGAGCCACCTTAATGCAAACCTAATTTTCTCAAGTTAAAAATGAGGATGCGGACGTCACTGGCATTAGATAGTGACAAAGTAAGTCAAACGCTTCCCTCTTTTACCACATAGTGGTTTATCAAGGTTTATTGTATATACAAATTTCTTACCTCGTTCGAAGGTACATGTTTTAGAAAAACCACGTTGATTATCCAAATCCAGATTCATCATTCTCATGTTCTCATGAAGTTTGGAAATTCTTTTGTTGTTCCTTTTGAATCTCCAACACGTGCTTTGAACATGATTCGTATTTCCATAAAATGAACAAATCAACAAGGATTTTTTGTTCTGTTAAATTGCATTATTTTTATCACAACATTCAACATTCATTCTTCCATGATCAGTTGGAACAACAGAGTTGTTTATGCTTGCAGTTTTGCTTTAAAATCATAAACCATTTGTGTTTCCAAAGGATTTCTGACCGAATAGCATTGCTGAAATTTTGTCAGAACTTCTAGATAATCTCTAAAAATCATCCTTAAGAGTATTAATCTCTTTTTCCTTTAGAGCCATGGTTCTGGTGAGTTCATCATTAAGACAATCTATTGTAGGACCAGAATATCGCTACAACATTTCTCCCAGAGATTAACAACACTTCCCAGCGAGTGTCACCGCAAGATCTTCAAAAATACTTGGCGAATAACACAAACAAATGACGTAATGGTTGACGATGGAAGAAACACGAGAAGAGCATGATTGTTCTTCTATGGTTACAAAACTTGCGAGAACTAACATTAAGACTCTCGCGGTATGATCGCAGAGTAGATCCGAAATAAGAGGAAAACTTAGCTGTCATCCATTATGTCATTTCCTATATAAAGAGTTCTGATAGATTCAGAGAGGGATGATGTATTTTTTTGAGAGTTGAGAAAGTCTTGAGGAGAGAGAAACTTCAAGAGAAAAGTTGTATTCTTGAGTTCTTACGTTTCCTGTAAACATTTCTGAAAATCAAATAATAAAGTGTCGTTTTTAATCTTCAAATTTGAGTTGGTTATTACAAATTTTTAACAAGGGTGTAGTGTAGGATTTCCTGCAACTATATTTTGGCACCCGAAACAGGGATGAATTGAGGGATATTTGAAGAAAAAGGTAAAAATTGACATTGTGATTAGAAGGAATTTGGAACAATTAGTAAAAAGATCTTACGCAATCTTCAACAGTTTAATAAAAATTAATGACTGGAAGAAGAAGAAATACATCAGAACCACCAACAACCGTAAGGAGAAGTAAAAGACTTGCAAGAGGAAGAACAAATGAAATGGGAGAATCTTCAAGAGTAAGAACAAGAAGAAATACAATAAGAAATGAAGGGGAAAATCAAATTCAATGTCCGAATCAACAAACACCAATACGAGATAGAGTTGTGGATTATGATAGAGTGAGTGTGCATACTTGGAGATCGGATTCGATGGAAGGAGCAGAAGATCGACAATTAAGAAATGAAGGAGGAGAAGAAATAAATCAAGAAATAGTTGAGGGATTAATTCATGGAAGGTGAAAATGAAATAACATATGATTTAAGACAAAGAGTACAGGAAGAAAGGAGATTAGAAGCGGAAGAACGTGCAAACTTAACAAGACAAAATCGTGAGTTAAGAGTGGAAAATTTAAGATTACAAAGTAGAAGATCAAGAAGTACTGTTATATCAAATTCAAGGTCATTAAGAGAAGAACCAAGGCGAAATTCCCTAATAAGAAATGTTAGAGAAAATATTCGAGAAGGAATGCAAAATCCAAATGAAGAACAACGTCATAGAGAAGAAGAGATAATTGATGATCGCTATAATCCGCGTGGCGAAGCTTTGGATAATAGACGTAACAATAGAAATCAAGAGGGAAGAAACAACCAAAGTGGTGAAGAAAATCTAGAAGAAGGTAGGAGGATATTACATGGGCAAGAGATTCAAAGAAATCGAAGAATAATTGAAGAACAAATTGAGAGACATTATGCTGAACAAGCACGTCTAGCTTGCGAGAGAGAAAGATTAAGGGAAGAAGTAGAAGAACAAGAATTCTAAGAGGCAGTACGACAGAATAACCATGAAAATCGAGAAAGGAGACGTACACAAAATCGCTACAATGATAATATTCAGGAGGAGTATGATAGAATACAAAGGAGAATAGAAAGACAACGAAGAGAAATGATGAGAAATGAAGAAATTCGCAGAGAAGAAGATAGACAGTATAATCAGCTGTGATTCCAAAAGGAAGGTGAAAGAGAAAATCGCAGATAAAGATGGGATGACGATGAAGAATAAGACGCACAAAATCTCGCAAGACAAGAAATACAAGAACGCAGAAGAAGGGAAGCTGCATTAAAGAGACCAATGGAGCAAAATTCAGCTGAGAATGAGCAAATATTAAGAGAATTAGCAGAAATGCGAGGAATGATAAACAATAGAAGAGAAGGAGGAAGAAGGAAACTTGATGAAGCAATTGAAAAAGTTGCGAGAACCCCTTTCGCTCAGGAAGTACAACTAAGAGGAATACCCCCTAAATGCAATTTACCAGCATTAACCAATATCTTTGATGGAACTACTTGTGTTGTTCAGCATGTTAAGGCTTATGTCAGGTGTATGCTACAATGGGAGAATCATGATGCTGTATTGTGCAAGTATTTTGCGTCTTGCTTAACTGGCGAGGTGCTAAAATGGTTCGAGGGATTGCCAAAAAATACTATAACTTCTTTTGATCATTTACAAGCTACATTTCTGGGAGCATATATAAGCAATAATTCATCGTGGCCAGGCATTGAAGATGTATTTGGATTAAAACAGAGGATTGGCGAGAGTTTGAAGCACTTAAACATAAGATGGAAGTCAATGTGCTGCGAGATGGATGGAAGAGTGAATGAAAGATATCTCATTTTATCTTTTATCAATGCAATGTTCGCAACTAATTTACTATACATACAAATTTTCGGAATCAAAAATACAATCACCATGACAGAACTGCGAGAATTACAAGAAGAATACATTGCTTTGGAGGAGAAACAAAATGAAATGTAATCATATCCAATCGCAAAAACCAGCTCAGTAGAGGCAAATGGAAGTTCACTTCCTAAAATGATTAACAATGTGGCGAGCACCTCGCAGGTACAACAAGAGAAAGTGGTGATTGATAACCAGCAGAAATTAGTAGCGATGGGCAGTCGAGATCAAGAAGAGTATGAAAGGGAGAAGAATTATTACAATCGTGGAGGAAATAACAAAATCCAAAGACTTGATCTACCACAGGAAACATATGGTGGACAGAGGCAAAACAATTTCAGAAGCTAAGGTAATCAGAAGATAATATGGGAAGAAATTAAGATGCCACCTCTAAATGCTAGTATAGAAAAAATTTGGGAAGCTATCATTTTGATGGAAAATATACCATCACCATGGAATATGGGAAAAGAGCCACATCCAAATAATCGAAATCAAGAATTTTGTCCTTACCATCACTTTCATGGTCATTCAGTAAATGATTGCAGGAATGTAAAGAGGATAATTTTAAGGATGATTGATCAGGGGAAGTTAAATCACTTTCTAGTAGGACATCCACAATCTCAGCAATTACCGCCAGCACCAGAAATTCGCAGAGTGAATGTTGTAAAAGGAGCAGAAACATTCGTAATAGAAGTTGGGACTAAAGCAAAGAATTTGTTTTGTAATTCCATTGTACATTCATACAGAACTATTGAGGACTTCTATGATAATGTTCTAAGCAGAGTCTTCGCGAGAGACACAGATTGAAGAGAGATAATGAATATTGCGAGAGCCTCGCCATTAAAAGAATGGCAGAAGCAAACTATTACTTTCACTACACAAGAAGTACCAGAGCCTGGCGAGATGCATGACAACCCATTGGTGGTCAGGTTAGAAATAAATCCAAAGCAGATAGAAGAAGGAGATGAAGAAAATGATGATGACAACGAAGATTCTTGGGCCATCAACAGAGTTCTAATAGACACGGGGAGTTCAGTTGACATTTTATTCTATCATACCTACAGAACCATGGGTGGAAAAGATGAGGATTTGATACCATCAACATATAAAATTTATGGCTTTAATGGAACAGCTAACAAACCAAAAGGGGAAATTGCAATGCGAATTCCATTAAAGGGGATATCTTCAAAGATCTTGTTCTGTGTTGTGGACATTGAATCACCTTACAATTCCCTGATTGGTCGACCTTGGCTACATGGGATATTAGGTGTAGCATCTACTTTTCACCAGTGTATTAAATTTCCTCATCCTAATGGTGTTGGAGTCATTAAGGGAGATTGGGGAGAAAGCAAGAAATGTTATGAGATTGATATAAAATCTTCACTAGTGGAGAAAGGGGTTATAATGACCCACATCATCGACCCTCAATAGCGGTCAACGGACCGTGGACCGGTCAAAGCAGTCCTAGATAGAGTAAATTTTCGGAGCACAGATTATAGCGTTAAAAACGGTCGTTGTATAAAATTTTTAATTACGATTATATCCTCAAGTCATCAACCCACACCGCGACTGAGTTACCTAGTTGAATCACTGCTACTTTTCTTAGGCGGGACCCTCCTTTCCTCCGCGATTGAGTTACCTATTGGAAATAAGTGCAATAAATATTATGGAGACTGTGAAAATGACCAGAATACCCTTATTAAAAAAATAAAGTAAATATTATGGACTGTGAAAATGACCATATTACCCTTATTGGAAATAAGAGCAATAAATATTATAGAGACTGTGAAAATGACCAGACTACCCTTATCGAAAATAAGTAAAGTAAATACTGCACTCTTTGAAAATGGCCAGATTACCCTTACCAGAAATAAGTGCAATAAATATTATGGAGACAGTGAAAATAACCAGACTACCCAATTAACTGTAATAAGTAAAGTAAATATTACATACTGAAAAATGACCATGTTACCCTTATTAGAAATAAGTACAAAAAATATTATGTAGACTGTGAAAATAACCAAACTACCCTTATTGAAAATAAATAAAGTAAATATTACATACTGTGAAAATGACCATATTACCCTTGTTGTAAATAAGTGCAATAAATATTATGGAGACTGTGAAAATGACCAGATTACCCTTAACTAAAATAAGTAAAGTAAATATTACAGACTGTGAAAATGACCATATTACCCTTATTGGAAATAAGTGCAATAAATATTATGGAGAACGTGAAAATGACCAAACTACCCTTATTGAAAATAAATAAAGTAAATATTACATACTATGAAAATGACCATATTACCCTTGTTGGAAATAAGTGGAATAAATATTATGGAGACTTTGAAAATGACCAAACTACCCTTATTGAAAATAAATAAAGTAAATATTACAGATTGTGAAAATGACCATATTACCCTTATTGGAAATAAGTGCAATAAATATTTCGAAGACTGTGAAAATGACCAAACTACCCTTATTGAAAATAAATAAAGTAAACATCTCATACTGTGAAAATGACCATATTACCCTTATTGGAAATAAGTGGAATAAATATTATGGAGACTGTGAAAAAGACCATACTACCCTTCACATACTGTAATATGGTCTGGTCATTACAGACTGTAATATTTCACATACTACCTATTTTCGATAAGGGTAGTCTGGTCATTTTTACAGTCTCCATAATATTTATGGCACTTATTTTTAAATAAGGGTAATATGGTCATTTTCACAGTATGTAATATTTACTTTATTTATTTTCAATAAGGGTAGTCTGGTCATTTTCAAAGTCTGCACAATATTTATTGTAATAATTTCCAGTAATATGGTCATTTTCACAGTGTGTAATATTTACTCTACATATTTCCGATAAGGATAGTCTGGTCATTTTCACAGTCTCCATAATATTTATTCCACTTATTTCTCACAAGGGTAATTAATATGGTCATTTTCACAATCGGTAATATTTATTTTATTTATTTCTAATAAGGGTATTCTGGTCATTTACACAGTTTGCACAATATTTATTGCAATAATTTCAAGTAAGGGTAATATGGTTATTTTCACAGTCTGTAATATTTACTCTACCTATTTCCGATAAGGTAGTATGGTCATTTTCATAGTCTCCATAATATTTATGGCACTTATTCCCAATAAGGGTAATATGGTCATTTTCACAGTATGTAATATTTACTTTATTTATATTCAATAAGGGTAGTCTGGTCATTTTCACAGTCTGCACAATATTTATTGCAATAATTTCCAGTAAGGGTAATATGGTCATTTTCACAGTTTGTAATATTTACCCTACCTATTTCCGATAAGGGTAGTTTGGTCATTTTCACAGTCTCCATAATATTTATTCCACTTATTTCCAACAAGGGTAATATGGTCATTTTCACAATCGGTAATATTTACTTTACTTATTTCCGATAAGGGTATTCTGGTCATTTTCACAGTCTGTATAATATTTATGGCACTTATTTCCAATAAGGATAATATGGTCATTTTCACAGTATGTAATATTTATTTTATTTATTTTCAATAAGGGTAGTTTGGTCATTTTCACAGTCTCCATAATATTTATTGCACTTATTTCCAATAAGGGTAATATGGTCATTTTCACAATCTGTAATACTTACTTTCAATAAGGGTAGTTTGGTCATTTTCACAGTCTCCATAATATTTATTACACTTATTTCTAATAAGGGTAATATGCTCATTTTAACAGTCTGTAATATTTACTTTACTTACTTTCAATAAGGGTAGTTTGGTCATTTTCACAGTCTCCATAATATTTATTCCACTTTTTTTCCAACAAGGGTAATATGGTCATTTTCACAATATGTAATATTTACTTTATTTATTTTCAATAAGGGTATTTTGGTCATTTTCACATTCTCCATAATATATATTGCACTTATTTCCAATAAGGGTAATATGGTCATTTTCACTATTGGTAACATTTACTTTACTTATTTCAGATAAGGGTAATATGGTCATTTTCACTGTCTCCATAATATTTATTCCACTTTTTTTTCCAATAAGGGTAATATATTCAATTCTGATATATTTCGTCTTCAGTTCATCCGAACGAGAAACTCATGTCTAACTCTGGTAAACTTTGAACATGTGATGTTTAGTTCTGATATATTTCATATTTTGATCATCCAAACGAGAAACTTAGGTATAACTCTAGAAATCTTTGAACCTGTGATGTTAAATTCTGATATATTTCGTCTTCAATTCATCCAAACGAGAAACTCGGGTTAACTCCAGTAATCTTTGAACCTGCGATGTTCAATTCTGATATATTTCGTCCTCAGTTCATCCGTACCAGAAACTCAGGTCTAACTCCCGTAATCTTTGAACCTGTGATGTTCAATTCTGATACATTTCGTCCTCAGTTTATCCGAACGAGAAACTTAGGTCTAACTTTAGTAATATTTGAACCCATGGTGTTCAATTTTGATATATTTCATCCTCAGTTCATCCGAACGAGAAATTCAGGTCCAACTCTAGTAATCTTTGATCCTGTGATGTTCAGTTCTGATATATTTCGTCCTCAGTTCATCCGAAGGAGAAATTCGGTGTAACTTTAATAATATTTGAACCTGTGATGTTCAATTATGATATATTTTGTCCTCAGTTCATCCGAGTGACAAACTCAGGACCAACTTTAGTAATATTTGAACCTGTGATGTTCAATTCTAATATATTTCGTCCTTAGTTCATCCGAACGAGAAATTCAAGTCCAACTCTAGTAATCTTTGAATATGTGATGTTCAATTCTGATATATTTCGTCTCCAGTTCATCTGAACGATAAAGTCAGGTCTAACTCTAGTAATCTTTGAACCTGTGATGTTCAATTCTAATATATTTCGTCTCCAGTTCATCCGAACGAGAAACTCAAGTCTAACTCTGGTAATCTTTGAACCTGTGATGTTCAATTTTGATATATTTCATATTCTAATCATCCAAACGAGAAACTTAGGTATAACTCTAGTAATCTTTTACCTGTGATGTTCAATTCTGATATATTTCGTCTTCAGTTCATCCAAATGAGAAACGCGGGTCTAACTCCAGTAATCTTTGAACATGTGATGTTCAATTCTGATATATTTCATTCTCAGTTCATCCGAATGGGAAACTCAGGTCTAACTCCAGTAATCTTTGAACCTGTGATGTTCAATTCTGATATATTTCATCTGCAATTCATCCAATCGAGAAACTCACGTCTAACTCTGGTAATCTTTGAACTTGTGATTTCAATTCTGATGTATTTTATCCTCATTTCTTCCGAATGAGAAACTCAGGTCTAACTCTAGTAATATTTCTAGTAATATTTGAACCTGTGATGTTCAATTCTGATATATTTCTTCCTCAGTTCATCCAAACGAGAAATTCAAGTCCAACTCTAGTAATCTTTGAACATGTGATGTTCATTTTGATATATTTCGTCCCCAGTTCATCCGAATGAGAAATTCAGGTCTAACTTTAGTAATATTTGAACATGTGATGTTCAATTTTGATATATTTCGTCCTCAGTTCATCCCTATGAGAAACTCATGTCTAAATTTAGTAATATTTGAACCTGTGATGTTCAATTATGATATATTTCGTCCTCAGTTCATCCGAACGAGAAATTCAGGTCCAACTCTAGTAATCTTTGAGCCTGTGATGTTCAATTATGATATATTTCGTCTCCAGTTCATCCGAACGAGAAAGTCAGGTCTAACTCTAGTAATCTTTGAACATGTGATGTTCAAATCTGATAAATTTCATCTCCAGTTTATCCGAATGAGAAACCCAGGTCCAACTCTAGTAATCTGGGAACCTTATTTCGTAAATGCTGATACTTTATAACTTCAGTTCAACTTTCGATTTCTCGAGATTAATTACTCGTTATTCTGATTTTTTTCATTATTCAGATCGTTATTTGCAGTGGAAACCGCTAAATCCAAACGGTCAATTAACCATGAACCGGTCCAAATGGTCTTTGTTTTAAAAAAAGATCTTGGAGAGTTGAAAACGGTCATTGAATAAAAAAAATTATTACTATTTTATTCCATGTTCAATGACCGGCTCAGTGACCGGTGAACCTAGCGTTTTTTATGGTTCAACTTTCTAGGTAGCCCTTCTCCATATATTTCCTTTGGTCAAGATTTTCTAGAGATCGAGTCTTCTCGTTGATCTAGGGCCGCGATTACTTAACTCCTTGCTCTGTTAAAACCAAGATAACCTTATCTCTTCCATCTTTTTTCTTCTCTCACCTACACAACCAAACTCATAGCTCTTTCTCTCGTTTTATTTTTCTTTCAAAAATCTCTCTTGTTCCCTTCTTTCACAAATCTTTCCAACCGGAAGAGTAAAAGCTCCTTGTCAAAGAACAAAATCGTTTGATATTAACTCTCCATACATGATCTGATAAGAGCAAAGATAAACCCTAGAACCACCAGTTAACCAAATCATTCTACTCACGTAGCAGATCTGTATTCGAGGTTTTCTTCTTCTTTGAAGGTAAATAATAAACGAATCCAGTAATGTCTTCTGCCATTTTATGATATTTACATGGTCTATGATACCATGCATCTAATAGCTTGAATTTTCATTGTTTTGTAGTGAACATATTTCAATGGGTCGGGTAGTGATGAGAATAAAGTTGATATTGTTAATTCTAACTTCATTTCTTCCTCTGATTGCAATTTTTCAAAGTAGGTTTTTTTTTTTTTTTTTTTTTTTTTAAATTTGTCTATTCCTGTTTATTTAGAGTATAGATATTTGGATCTGGATATTTTTGATTGATTTTAAGCATTTATGTTGTTAGCAGTCATTCAATTTTGTTATGGGTTTTCTATTTCACTCATCCTTTTAAGTTATAGGTTTTCTTTAATGGATGAAAGCTTTCCTTGTTCCCTATTTAGCTCACTGATTTGATGTCTCCTGTGTAGTTTATTTTAATTGATCTCTGAATTGTTTGCATTATATGATAAGCAGTTTTATTTTCTCTATTACA
Source organism: Papaver bracteatum (assembly GCA_023529315.1). Classification (NCBI taxonomy): domain Eukaryota; kingdom Viridiplantae; phylum Streptophyta; class Magnoliopsida; order Ranunculales; family Papaveraceae; genus Papaver; species Papaver bracteatum. The sequence continues at coordinate 168,680 of JAJJWX010001162.1, read as the reverse complement.
GTTGGGTCATTCTTAGGTGTCATGGAAATAAACCGAGAGTGGAATATTTTTAGAGGAGGAGCTGCTGCTAGATCAATTTCAGGATCTGTTATATTTGATTCATATGTATAGGTTGTTATTCTTGTTATCCTTCTAAGTTAAATACTAGTTATGGAAAGAGTTGGTCCAGCCATATGTTATCTTCCTTACAAAGTAAGTTGAGATTTTCATTACTACTAGAATCTTTGATATATTAATTTGATATTTATATTTTTGTGTTTTATATGAGAGATTTGATTTGTATTCGGACCGTAATTATATCTTCGACAAACTACCATCTAGTTGTTATTGAATATGTGAACCTATGTAAACATAATCTGATCACAAATGTTTTAGTAGTCGTGAAATTCTATCTAGAAACCTGTTAATATTAATATCGTGTTAAGTTTGGAAAATACACTGGCTTTGTTTTGTTATTGGTGTCACATATTTACTTGCTTATTTAATATGGTTTGTGTTTTTTACTAGTTAGCTGTTGGGTTGTGGGATTATCCATTATGGGAGCTTGATGTAATTTCTTGACCCTGTTCTACATAGGTAAGGAGAGTATTAGCACTGATGTGCTAGTTTCTTGGTCACAATATCATGTTTTATTTTCATCTCTTTGACCTTTTTTTATGAAAAACACAGTGTTTGTGTTGCTAGATACTGCTGCCGTACTCTATGAGAAATATGAGGACCAAGTTGATACCTTTTCTGGGAAGGCTATGCACGAGTTGAAGAAACGTATGTGGTGTTTGGTGAAAATGATCGAAGCAAGATCCCACGAGGTCCATTTAAAAACAAGAAGCTCTAGTAGAGTAAAAAAGGTATCCCTATAACCCAGTATGAGGTTCTGGATGCGATTTTATCCATTATGGATGTAACCCTCATTTCATTGTTCTCTGTTTTCTACACAGTCATAATCCAAGGGAGACTGGCACCAATAAAAACTGTTAGTGAACCCGAAACAGCTTCTTCTAATGAAGCAAACATAGATGCTTTTGCTGAACCCCGACCTCAACATGTCTCTCAGGTTCACATTGATTTGCCAACCTTGACTGAGAAAGATAAAGAAGTAAGTATTGTTCTATATGCAATTATTTTGTGTTTGTGTAGATAGCAAAGGATGTAGAGAGGTTCTGCTACATGCAAAATTATTGTTTTAACTTTGTTCATTAGATATATCACATGAGACGTTGTAAGTCTATTACATGAACTTTTCCTATGGGCATACTGTGCTATGAATGCTTCTACATCCTTTAGATATCTTTTATGATAGCTCATCATTTTTCACTATTTCAGGTCATACGCACATGGGGTGTTAAAAACAATATTGACTTTCTCTCACTATCATATACTCAACATGCTGAAGATGTCCGCGAAGTAAGTAATTCTAATACTTTATTCAAATTCTTCATGGACTTATGGAGGTTGCATTTTGTCTTACTATGTTTGTTAACCAACCACGTCTCTACTATGAGTGGTTTAGTTCATCACGTCCTTTATGCACCAGAGCTTTATGAAAGAATGACACCATGTTTGCTTCAATATGCAGGCCCGACAGTTTCTTTCCACCTTATGTGATATCTGTCAAACTCAGATTTTCGCTAAGATCGAAAACATCGAGGTGAGTTAGTTGATCTTTTTTTTGCTTGTATGATTTTATATTTTTATTTATATCTCTCATGTTCTATTATTAAGTTCATATGTTACCAAATTCTATTACTCCATCAAAATATGAACTTACTGTGTTTTTGATGATATTTTTTTCAGGGATTAACTCATTCGATGAAATCCTCCAAGAAGCTGATGGCATTAATTATCCTTTCTCGTGGAAACCTTGGAATCGATTTACTACTAGAGAAGAAATGGTCTTAACCTGAATATGATAAATCAGCTCTCATGGATTCCCTTGTAGTTATTGTTGGCGGTTAACTTATTGATGGTAATGGTTCTCTCATTTTGTAGATGTTTTTATTCCAAAAGGCTGCTGTTTACAAGTGTAATATGGCTGGTAAACCTGATGTGGTTATCGGTGTTGTAGACAGTGTATTTTAACTAGTCTAAATTATATATGTTACTTGGTTCTTTAACTAGTCTTTCCTTTGGTGGAAAAGAGAAACATGAATCTGAATGGTCAATCAAATGGTTCAAGTCTTGTTATTATAGTCTAGCAATACTCATATTTGTACTTACCATTTAATTCAACTACAGGCGTTTCTGGAGCTGGGTGAATCTTTAATTGCAACTAATCCAAGAGTTGTGTTAAATTTCTTCAAGACTGTAAGTTTATGCTTTTGTTATTCTTTACTTTTTCTTCTCTGGGGTTGATAAAGAGCATTTACTTTTGGTGGCTTACTATCACTGTTGATTCGAGGAGCCCAAATGAGATAAAGAGACTTCTATAATGTAACTAACTAAAGGAAATGCAACATTCAAATAATTCTTATATGTTCAAATTACCAGGATTGGGAAAATAGGATGCGTAACAATGGGTTACTTGTTATGTTGGTTTGTACCTATAGCGATAGGATGCATAACAATTGGTTACTTTATATGTTAGTTTGTACCTGTAACCAGAGAGTAGTCAATGCCTATTAACACAATCAATTTAGTTTACTGCATCTCAGACGTTGAAAATATTATTTGAACGTTGTTATTAAACCATGGTCTAGCCTTCAAAATCAAGATATATCTGTGTAGTTAAACTTCTAGTACCTACACTGATTTTTCCTACAGGTAGTTGCAAGTTCTTACTTCTGAGTAGGGGAGCTCAATTCATCTTTTGCTGATATTTGCTGCTTCTTCATGTCCATTAGCTGCATGATTGTAAGTAAGACAACATTATCGTTTACCTATTTTTAGAAATGCTAAGTTAGAACTTATAATGTGAGAATCCAGTTTTTGTTTAGATGTTTTGGTTGTTTCTTAGCCTAAGCGTGAACTGAATTCAGAATGACCTATGTAGTGCAGGCTAATGTATTTGCAAAAGGTCAATCACATAAACCCATCATGCATCTCTTGGACTTGCGAAATATTTATCCCACTGTATACTCACACGAACCCAGTTCTCTAAGATTTATTTGGTTTATGCACAGGTTAGGAGGCATCGTTACTTCTCGCACGCTTAAACATAAGTCATACCAGAATTCGAAGCTTTACTGCACCTGAGCCTTTGAACATAAGTAGTGACAAAATTTGAAGCTTTACTGCATCCGAGCCTTTGAGACTCTTAATGGCTATAAAAACTGGATTCTTGGTGGAGTTAAGTTTATATGGTCATCAAGGTGAAGATGGTGTTGTCTATTTCCTTTGTTTTGGACTTGGTAAATTAAATTTATTATTTGTATGAATTACAGAATACTTTTGAAATTTTTAAATAAATGGTCATCTGAAATTTTTAAATAAATGTTCATTTAATTTTGAATTTGAGTTTGAATTTGAATTTTGAATTCTAATTTGAGTTTATTTGGGTTTCATTTGATTCTCATTTGAGTTTCATTTCTGTTTAATTTCAGATTTATTCAGATTCAGTCAGGACAGACAGCCAATCTGAATTTATTTATTTTATATTAAGATTTATATCCATGACTGATTGAAGACAGTCATAAAGTTTTGACTGTTACAATCGGTCGATGATATAAGAATTTAAACGACCCCCAGAGACACGTCATAGTTGAAAAAGACGCTCAAACAGCGACCCTTTCTTTGACCAACAAATCAAGTCATATATACGAGTTAAATGATTTGCTTCGTCGTTCGCGAAACTGCTGATTTCCACTAGTGCTTGCGAGGAAAGAGCTGAGAAGAATAGCAATTGGAAGTACAACATCAAGCAACGACAGAGATGTGAAAGGTTAATGATTGATACAATAGAGCGGAGAGAGGAAGTTGATGGCGAGCGTCTCGCGGATAAAGAAAAAATAACAAAACGTAACAGAAAATCAAAACCAGAAAATTGTAAGTAGAAAGGTAAAATGTTGGATTTAAAGAAATTTATGGATGAATTGTTTGAAGAAAGTGTTTTGAAAAAATATTTTATGAAAAAGATGAAATTGAAAAACTGTACAAGAAAAGAGAAGATCAGAATAAAGAAATTTTATTAGAGTTCTGATACTCGCAAGAAACACGAATAAAATTTCACAGAGATTAAAAGAATGGGACAAACCTTTATGGCGTACACCTTAGTTCGCGAAGTACAATCTCGCAAGAGGCAAATGTAAGACCTAATAGTACGTCATATAAGGGGGTATCTCTTTACATGACTCAGGGATAAGGTTATACCGCTACTGGAACCTGAGTTATGCAGATGTTGGGGTTAAAGAAAACCTATCCGGGAGAGAGATCTTGGATTTCCAACTATATAAGGTTATACCCTGGTTGGACGATTGAGAATCTCTTCTAAGAAGTGCAGAGTATGACCAAGGCGCCGAGGTACACGGTTGAGCCAAGGGTGCCCGGGGCGTACGAAACTACCCTGTCCATTCTTGGTAAGTCTTGGCTATGATGCACTTGGCCTGAAGAAAACCCCACTTAGGGTGCAGTCTTGTAACTATAAGCCATATAGTCATAAAGGACAAGAGGCTGCGAAAACAACTGGTTGTTGGAAAATCTGGATGGGAGGAGCTAGTATTGTATGGCCTATGTGCCCTCCTTGAAGGGGCAACCAGGGGGAAGATAAGGGAGGAACCCTCCATTAGGGAGATGATAAGTGTCTAAAGACGGCAATGTCATGGGGATTTATGATCGCAAGAACATTTAGGCCTGTCATATTATCGTGTGATGAAAATTATACAGAGGCAACAAGCCAAAAGAGAAAAGTTAAGATGAGATCAATGGGTTTTTACATGAAAGTGTAAAGATGTCCTGCGATTTCATCGCTAGACGGCAATGTCATAAGGTTTAATTCTTGCAAGAGAGTTTATACTTATCATATTGTCGCAGAGATGTTGAAAAAATATGGATAAGATAATATCAATGGGTCAATACATGCAAATGTAAAGACGTCCTGCGATTTTGTCGCAAAAAGAAAAAAAATATGGCAAAATAAGACCTTTAATTAGGAAGGCATAATAAGACCATAAGATTATTGCGATAATGCTCGCAGAATTTATGAGATTTGCGATTTTATGCATAGATCATAAAGTTAATTGTTGCTAGCGATAACATCGCCGATTTTGAGGCAAATTTAATTTGATTTACAACTAATATCTAATCTCTACTCAATTTTTTCATATTGCATATGAATAATAGAGGCAAGTATGGGAATGCACAAAATGATGAAATTATTATTCATCCATCATATGGTAAAATTGCATAGATATTATTATACATTTATACAGATAATTAAAGGGTAATAATTATATTGATTGATTAATTTGCAGAAAAATAATTGTTTTCTGATTCATGCAAAAGAAACTCGTAACAGGTTGGACAAAATGTAGCAATATTACAAGAAGAAGGAAATAAGTATACGAAATTTACAATGAACATAAAGAAAAGAAACATAATTAAGTAGATCCATCACCACCTTCATCAGATTTTTCTTCTTCTTCAGATTTCTCCTCATTACCAGATTTTTCTTCTTCATCATTATCATTATTATCTCTATCTTCGTCAGATTTCTCTTCCTCGCCAGATTTTTCTTTATCATTATCATCATTACCTTCATCTTCACCAGAATCCTCAGTCTCACTATCAGAAATAACAAGATTTGAAGTTTTTGCTGGAATCTCCTTTGCAAGATCAGGGTACGTAGAGTAAGGAATATCATGATCATCACAAACCAATTTGACGGAATTATTGCGAACAACAACAAGAGAGCTATTAAAATTCGCAGTAATAATTCTAAATTGTTCTTTCAACTGTGAATACTTCTCATCGCGAGCAGTAAGACTATTTGCGAGTTGATTCTTATCAGCTTCAAGTTCTCCAATTCTTTCAAGATATCTCTTCTCAGCACCTGCGAGTATATAACAACAAGTTGAAAATTTTGCAAGGGAGAACAATAAAAACAAAGAATTAACAAGGAAAAAAGATTAACAACCTTCTCTTTCAGAAACCAGGTTTTTAATTAAAGTTGCTTGTTCAACGTGAAGGCTAACATCTACACCTAAATTAATTCTGGCATTATCAAGAACCTTCGCAGCCCAAGCAAACTCCTTATGATTGTTAATAAGAAGGCGAGAACGAATTTGGTTTTCTCTTTCAACAAAATCCTCTTTTTCGCGAAGAAGTCTATCCCTTTCAATTTGAACCTCAAGAATGGTCTTTTGGAAATTTGCTAAAGCTTCAGCTCCTTGCCTAGATATACGATCTTTTTCTTTTGAAAGATCTTTATTCTTGACTTTTAGAGTTTTAATCTCTACTTTATAATTGTGGTAAAGTTGTTTTAATCTGTGAGTTATATCTATACAAGATCTGTGATCAATTTCTAAGAGGCGAAACTTAGATCTGAGTTCATCTATGGAAAGAGAATTAATGTTGGAAGGGTTATTCAAAGAATTGTTAAGAAGATCTAGAAGAGTGTCATTATCTACTAGTTAGGGGAAAGAACGAATAGTTAAAGATTCATCAGTGAGACCATAAATGTCTGCGAGAATGACACATTAAGTAAGAAAGAGTAATGAAAAATAAAAATATAAAATAAAAGAAGAAATTTCTCATACCTAAGAGTTGCTTATTGGCAGTATCAAGGTTAGATACTTTGAGCGATTGAGTAGAAATATTTTTCTCTAATTCTTTATTTTTCTCGCGAAGACTAGCAAGTTCATATTCAAGCTTCTCATTCTTTTCGCGAAGAGCAATGTTCTTCTGATGAGAAAATGCATGTCTCTTATCTAAATCAGAGGCAACATCAAAGGAAGCTCTTCCAACCTGCGAGAGAATAATATAAGTTAAGGCTTGGTGATGGAATAAATACATAAACAGGTTGGAGAAATGAAAATATACCAGAGTTCCAAGAGAATTTAAGAGACTGGGAGTCAGCGATCTTGAGATTCCTTGGAGAGAATCATTATCTACCAATATGGGAGCATCGCAGACTTTAGCGAGAGCCTGGGATGTCTTATTAAGAACTTCATCTCCATAATTATTAGTAATACCATGAGTAATATCGCCAAAAATCTTAGATAATTGAGCCATTGAAGACTCAGAAGAGGAAGAATCTTTCATGAAAGGAATGTCATTATCATCATCATTGTTGTCCTTATCAAAATCAACACTTAAATTTTCTGGAGTGGGTTGAGGAGTTGTAGAAGAAGATTGTTGGGTTTTTCTTCTCTTTAAGGGAGGATCATCAGATTCTTCACTGCGAGGAACGATAGGCTTCCCTTTGGGAGGAACCTTAGATTTCCCCTTGCGATCATTTGAAGATTTCACCTTGGTTTTTTGGTTCCATTGGTTCTAATTCTTCGATTACCCGCGAGCACAGATAAAGATAATAAATATGGGCAACAATATATTGTTAAGATTTATAAAGAAATATTTCTTACTTCATCAGTGAGTAATTGAAGAGCTAAACGAGTACCAGGCTTCCTAAACTTCTCATAGTTGGTCTTCAATCTCTCAATCTAATAAAAAGGAATAATCAGCGAGAGCTTAAAGATACAAAAATCAAAAAAAAATAATAAAAATAACTTGTTATGCAAAGAACTAAGGAGAACGTACTTCTTTATCTTTCTCAGGCCAATAGAACACCCATGGTTGATATTTCATGAGATTTGCAGGCAAAGCATGAATGCCAGAAATATACGGACCCTCTAAAATTAGAGGAAAAATAAACCACTTGTCATCGCTAGAATGGCGAGGACCTTGATTTTTATTTGTATGCCAATCAATATCTAACATAAGAGCTTTATCAGCAACAATCTTATCTTTCTTTTGCAAGCGGACACCCCAGCAAGTGCGATCTCTCTTCATGGGGATTATTTCATAGTTGGTGAAGAAATTATCCACAGTATACATCGCGGGAATGATGGGAACATCCTTGAATTGAGGATTCTTCGCAGCACCAGGGTAGCGAGATCCTTTATTGGCACCGCGAGAAGCATATTCAAGTAGTAATCGAATACAATCTCCACCCAATTGGTATATTGCTCGCGAGAATTTCTCGTGAGAAATTATTTCATAGAATAATGGAAGATCCGGGTCATAGAGAGGAATGGGAATACCAGCTTCAAGTTGACCTAGCGATACTATAACTTTCTCATGAGAACATTGATGATCAGAAAATAATTTGATGGAAAGCTCGGATTTAGGGCTTTGATTTGGAATTGTAGACAAAGTAAAACCTTTACTTTTGAGTTTTTCTCGCATCTCACCAAAAGCAGCCAAATTTTTAGCACCAGAAGTAACCATTTTTTAAGTATGGGAATGAAGAAAAATATTGAAAAATAAGAAAGAAATCACAGCGATAACAGACGCGCAATTTACGGAAGAACAGTAAACTTGCAGAGAAGTTACGGGGAGAAAGAAGAAGAAAGTAAAAGGGGAAAAGGAAAGAATGAAAGGAGTATTTATAGAAGAAGAGATTTCTCGAAGAAGATGAATGCAATAAATGCAAAGAAAATACATGAGTGGTCAGATCGCAGCGGTTAGAGAGGACGTGTCAAAAATTTATTAGAAGAGAGAATACGTAAAAACAGCTAGCGAAGGATACAAAAACATGTCAGAACAGAGAAATCGAAAAGATAAGTAGTTTTGGCATTCTAAAAGTTCTCATGATCTTCTCTTCTTCGCAGAAAAGACATGAGAAGAGGCAAGATGTAGGACCAGAATATCGCTACAACATTTCTCCGCGAGATTAACAACACTTCCTAGCGAGTGTCACCGTAAGCTCTTCAAAAATACTTGGCGAATAACACAAAAGAATGACGTAATGGTTGACGATGGAAGAAACACGAGAAGAGCATGATTATTCTGCGATGGTTACAAAACTTGCGAGAACCAACATTAAGACTCTCGCGACATGATCGCAGAGTAGATCCGAAATAAGAGGAAAACTTAGCTGTCATCCATTATGTCATTTCTTATATAAAGAGTTCTGATAGATTCAGAGAGGGATGATGTATTTTTTTGAGAGTTGAGAAAGTCTTGAGGAGAGAGAAACTTCAAGAGAAAAGTTGTATTCTTGAGTCCTTACGTTTCCTGTAAACATTTCTGAAAATCAAATAATAAAGTGTCGTTTTTAATCTTCAAATTTGAGTTGGTTATTACAAATTATTAACAAGGGTGTAGTGTAGGATTTCCTGCAACTACATCTATCCTAAGATTTTTTACTTGGATTGATGATTCAAGTTTCTTCAATAAAGCTTTTAATTGGAGATTTTCTTGAAGAACCTCTCCATTCAAAAATTCAAAAATCTCTGTGTCAGTCTCAAGTTCTGAATCATAATTTGAGTAGGTGGATGTTTCTTTTGCAAGAGCTGAGGGTTCATTACATCCATCAGACATATCCAAGACGTTGACACTAGGGAAGGATTTTTTTTTGTCTTGAATCATCTGAAGCAAACACTGACAAAAGACGTTTATCACATCTATTGCTTCTTTTTACAAATTCTTTTATCTTTTCTGTTATCAGTGATTTATCAAAACCAACATGATTGGAACAACATTCATCAGCCCAAGACAAGTTAGAGGCTTCACTTGCGTCGGAAACAGCATTGAATGCAGATGTTCTAACATAATTTTGATCAAGATTTTTTAACTTTCCAACAAGAGTATTTCTGGAAAGAGTATCAAGTTTATTTCCTTCAATAATGGCATGCTTCTAAGAATCGTATTAGATGACATCGATCTGAGAATTTTCATCTCAGTGTCCTTTTCAGGAATAGTCTTATCCAATGCAAAAGATGCATTAACAATTTCAGACACTTTGTGATTGAATTCATCAAATGAATCTTCATCTGCCATACGAAGGTTTTCCCAATCGGAATTTAGGTTTTGAAGCCTAGCTTCCTTTTCACTGGTATTCCCTTCAAACACGATTTCTAGGATATCCCGAGCATCTTTAGATTGAGTGCACGCAGTAACATGGTGCTGAAGATCTGGGGTAATGGCATGTATGATGGCATTCAAACCGTTAGAATTTTGCTTGCAACAAGTATCTCAGCAGCGTCATATGCACCAATATCTTTCGGTACGGTTGCATCTCCTACTGCCAAAAAGGGAGCATCATAGCCATTAACTACATAAACCCATGATTGAAAATTACGCGCTTGAAGAAAGTCACACATAGAAATTTTCCACCATAAGTAATTTGAGCCATTGAAGACTGGTGGTACGTTTATAGAGATAGCACTTCTGTCCATAGAGTCAGATTGCTACAAATACAGACTTATAAGGTCTTAAAAGTGTTTGCCTGCTCTGATACCAATTGAAAAGGTTTGGGTCTAACAACCACACCCAATATTTCGATTATCAATCTGTATGGACTAACTCCAATATATTTTCAAGAGAATCAGTTAGACTCAATCTTAAGAAAGATATATCAAGGAGTTAAATATATCAATCTCTAATTCAATCTGCAATCAGCAAATAGAAATCTGCGAGCCCGATTGGATATAAGAGATATAAACTTGGATGGTACAAAAGACCAATATCCAAGGACCAATCAATTTACAATCAACAACCAAAGGTTGGATTTCACAATTAATTGATATAACGCACAACCTGTGATATTTCAATTATATAAAAAAATATAATGGGGAAAAGAAATAACACATACACCGGAAGTTTTGTTAACGAGGAAACCTCAAATGTTGAAAAACCCCGGGACCTCGTCCAGATTGAACACACAATGTATTAAGCCGCTACAGACACTAGCATACTACAAACTAACTTCGGTCTGGACTGTAGTTGAACCCCAATCAATCTCACACTGATCCAAGGTACAGTTGTGGTCCTTACATCTCTGATCCCAGCAGGATACTATGCACTTGATTCCCTTAGATGATCTCTCCCACAACTAAGAGTTGCTACGACCCAAAGTCGAAGACTTTAATAAACAAATATTTATCACATAGAAAAGTCTACGGCAATAGACAAATCTGTGTCCCACAGAAATACCTATGAGTTTTGTTCTGTATTTTTATAAATCAAGGTGAATTGGAACCAATTGATAACCCTGCCTTATATTCCCGAAGAACGGCCTTGAATTATCAATCACCTCAAAATAATCTTAATCGACTAGCGAAAGATGATATTGTAGAATCACAAACGATAAGACGAAGATGTTTGTGACTACTTTTATATCTTGCCTATCAGAGAAATCAATCTTAATCCAATCTTACGATTATACTCAAATACGATAGAAACAACAAGCTCAGATCACGCATCTACAAAGATAATAGTTGGTTCTGCTTCACAATCCCAATGAAGTCTTCAAGTATTTGACCTACAGGATCTCGTTAGAAACCTAAGGTTAAAAGGAGAATCAACTCTAGCAAATGTGACTAGTATCACATAGGAGGTGTAGGGATTAGGTTTCCCAGTTGCTAGAGTTATTCTTTATATAGTCTTTCAAATCAGGCTTTGCAATCAATGTTATCTTAGTAACAAAGCATTCAATATTCACCGTTAGATGAAATTGATTCAAGCTAATATCTTTTAACCGTTAGATCGAACTTAGCTTGTTATACACAAATGGAATGCACGTTTATTTAGGTTTGTGTAACCGTACCCAAACATGTACACTTAGTTGGTTCAACAATAGTTAACCAAATGGTTAGCCATATGAGCACTTTCATATTAACCTTATTTATCTTAACCATAACTAGTTCAAATGACTTAAGAGAACTATTTAGAGAGTTGTTCAATTGCTTAGATCTCATAGAAGTATACAAGACACAAATGAAGCAAAAACGACTTGATTCACTTGAATCAATTAATGAACTTTATAGCCACGGTTTGCAAGTATGCATTCCTTAGTTTATATAAGATTAAGTTCACGAATAACCATTTTTAGAAACTAACCCACTTAAGTACGCATACTGGTACGCGGACTTAAGTACACGGAATAAGTTTGTTTTTAGTTCACAAAATCCAACAGAAACTCATGGGATGTGAACCTACGACAGTGCACGTACTAGTACACGGACTTTAGTTCCGGTTTTCCTGAGCAGCAAAGTACGCATACTTTGGTTCAAGGAATAAGGACTTACACATGTATGAGTTATCACACAATGTTTATATCCTTTCAAGGTTATACTCTAAGCTCTCATTTCAATCATTGAAACATTCTTAGAGGACATTATATAGTTGTTATTCACAAGTTATTTTTTCATCAAAGTGATTTTCAAGTAATTGTAACTAATATGACTTTCGTCACTAGTAAAGATGAATTTGGCCAAAGAGAAAGCTTACCAACACATATTTCGAGAAATAGATAAGCGAGATGAACTCGGCTCGAAATAACAAATATGTATAATCATAGTATATATAGCAATACGACTTTTGTCTCAAGATAGGAGAAAAAGTAGATAGAATTTTAAGTGATAGATAAGTTCAAGTCTCCACATACCTTTTTGTCGATGAAGTTCCACCAGTTCCTTGAGTAGTTTTTCGTCTTTGTATGATGATCGCCATGGAGTCTAGAGCTCAACTATACTTTCTATCCTAGTCTGGGACTTAGCTATGAGTAGACTAGAAATCAAGACTTATAGTTTTGGCAACTAAACTTGACAACAAGCTTGATATATCAACGCTTGCGAGTTCGACCGAGCAGTGCTCTAACAACTTCTCTAGCCATGTACGAACGTAGATATTAAAGTTCACCAATTATATCCTGGCGGTTATGCAATCAAGGAAGTAATCGGATTCCTAGAGAACATCTTACAGAATCATATAACAGTATATTGATAAAAGTGTAATCGTGGAGACATGAATATTGTCATTCTCAAAATAGTTTACTCCTCTTTTGCAAGAGTTAAGAGATTAACCTATAAGAAAATATGTGGAAACGCAGGGGTACGATGTACACACCTAAATTTTTTATTCAGAAACATGTATAGACAAAACTTAATATAGTTGCAAGTAAACCAACTGAATGATCCTTGACAATATGTATACAGAGTTTATATCTCTAACCTCTACTCAATCGATATATATATATACACAGAGTCTGTGATCTTGATTGTTAATCACAGTACTTGGACGATCTCAAAAATCAATATCGAAGATCAATTTAGTCTTATCCAAATAATCCAATTGGAATTCTGCTAAGTAATTAAACTTGTTATCTATCTTTCAATATACGAATTCTACAAGAAACTAGTCTCGAAATCGATTACAATTAAGCGAACATATCTACTTATATTGAATGCATATAAACCTGCGTAAATCCAATTATAAAAATAAATAATATAATACGAAAAATGAAAACACAAGACACCAAAAATTTTGTTAACAAGGAAACCGCAATAACAGAAAAACCCCGGGACCTCATCAAGATTTGAACACCAAAGTGTATTAAGCCGCTACAGATACTAGCATATTATCAGACTTCGGGCTAGAACGTAATTGAGACCGAATACACCTTACAAGCGATTAAGTTAAAATTGCACTCCTTATATCTCTTAAACCTCGCAAACCTCTATGCAATTGATTCCCTTAGCTGACGTCATATACATCCTAAGAGTTGCTTTAACTTAATTGAAGACTTTTAAAACCAATCTTCCTCTAATAGATAAGCCTATTTGATTTCTGTTTAGATCAAAGATCAAGGTGAGAAGGTCTATTTGTAATAGACAAAGCTAGAAAACCTCGTAAATCCGGAACTTACGACACCCAAAGAGCATCCTAGATTCTTAATCACCTCTCAAGAACAATATTAAAAATATCAGTTAAGATCAATTTTCGGATACCTATCTTGAGGAATCTCAAAGTCTGAGACAAAGAGAACTTTGTGATCACTATATATATTACGCGAAATAGATTATGAAAACCTCGATAACAAAAAAGAAAGATTAGGATACACAAACTATCAAGGTAAAGATAGTCGGACCTAGCTTCACGAATCCCGAAAGCTAAGTTTTTTAGTCGTAGACCTAGTTATGTTTCTCAGAGAAACCCTAGGTGTATATAAAATGATTCTAGAATCAACTAGGACACAAAGTGTCAGGGATTAAATTTCCCAATTGAAAGATCATATCTATTTAATATATTTTCAAGGACTAGGGGTTGCTAAGGATTCAAGCTAAGATAACTTGATAATCAAGCAAATACTTTAGGTCTTGAAAATATAATAAAATAATATACACTAGGAACCGGTTCTGAAACCGTGTATAATAATTATTGATATTCATTTAAATACTTACGAATTTAATTATGATGCACACATATAAGTGTTTGAGTGATCAATGAAGTCTTAGAAGTTGTTAGAGCATAGCTTGTTTGAACTCACCAAGCGTAGGTATTTCAAGTTTGGTTGTCATATTTTAGTGACTCAAAACTTATCTAAAGTCGCTTGATTGTATACTATAGTCAACTTCGTTTAGGTTAGACTAGAAAGTCTAGGAATGTTGAGACATACAAGTATTACTCCGAAGACCTGAAGAAAATGTACAAGTAGAGAACTACAACGACAACATCATCCTTCCTCTTGAGGTTAATAATATTGACTTGAACTGCTTTCATTCCTAACGTATCTTTCAAGTCGTGCTATATTGAAAACATAACTGTGAAGCTGTATGTATTGTGCATAATGTATATATTACTCTAGTGATGTGATATGGTCATATTTGTATGATCATATTATTAGGGAATTAGACTACGAAGTATAACACGTATCTTTTGAACTTCGTAGATATGACATCGACATAATCGTGCATATATTATTTTGATTATGTGAATGGGTAATGGTGAAGATTTCATCCTAGGAAACAATGTTTTAAATATGTTTAAAGGTGAAAAAGCGGGGGGTCTAACAACACCACCCAATAATTCGATTAGCAATCTGTATGGACAACTCCGGGTTGTTTTCTAGAGAATCAACAAGACTCAATCAATAGAAAATATCTCAAGGAGTTATTATCTCAATCTCTCAATTTGATTTGCTCAAGCAAGTAGATTTGCGAGTCTAATCAAATAAAGATAACTTGGATGGTACCAAATACCAATATCCAAGTATCAATCGATTTAAATCAACAACCAATAAGGTCGGATATTCTAATTGATTGAACAACGCACAACCTGTATTATTTCAATTATATAACAAAATATAATGCGAAATAGAAATAACACAGACACCAGAATTTATTAACGAGGAAACCGCAAATGCAGAAAAACCCCGGGACCTAGTCTAGATTAAACATACATTGTATTAAGCCGCTACAGACACTAGCCTACTACCAATTAACTTCGGTCTGGACTGTAGTTGAGCCCCAACCAATCTCACACTGATCCAAGGTACAATTATGCTCCTACGCCTCTGATCCAAGCAAGATACTGCGCACTTGATTCCCTTAGCTGATCTCACCCACAACCAAGAATTGCTACGACCCAAAGTCGAAGACTTTAATAAACAAATCTGTCTCACACAGAAAAGTCTACAGGTAATAGATAAATACGTCTCCGCCGAATAAAACTATGAGTTTTGTTCCATCTTTTGTTAAATCACGGTGAACAGGAACCAATCGATAAAACCATACTTATATTCCCAAAGAACAGCTCAGTTTCATCAATCACCTCACAATAAACTTAATCGATGCAGCGAAGAAGATTATTGAGGAATTACAAACAATGAGATGAAGATGTTTGTGACTAATTTTATCTTGCCTATCGGAGATAGAATCTCAAGCCAATTATTACAATTGTACTCGTACGATAGAAAGAGCAAGATCAGATCAAACAACTACGATAAAAGTAGTATCGGTCTGGCTTCACAATCCCAATGAAGTCTTTAAGTCGTTAACCCGAGTTTAGAAAGAAAACTCAAGGGTTAATGGAGATCGACTCTAGCTTAGAGAAAACTAGTATCGCACAAGAAAAGTGTGTGGGGATTAGTTTTTCCAATAGCTAGAGTTCCCCTTATATAGTCTTCAAATCAGGGTTTGCAATCAATGTTAGCTTAGTAAAAAAGCATTCAATATTCACCGTTAGATGAAAACCTAATTAGATACAAGCTAATATTCCTAGGGGTGTTCATGGTTAATGGTTAACCGAGAAACCAAACCGAACCAAACCAAACCGATTAGGGGGGAAACTGAACCAAGCCATTAACTAATGGTTGGTTTTGGTTTAGAAAAGATGAAAACCGAGATTAATGGTTTGGTTTTGGTATGATAGAGAAACCGAACCAATAACCAATGGTTAACCGAATATTGATAAAAAAAAATATCATTGATTAAATTTTCATTAGAAATGTCACTGTATAGCCTACCATTAGTTAAATCTTCTTTTGATCTCTAGATTTAGAGTAAGCTTTAATTACTCTTGATATTCTTTTTATTTATTTTTTGTCTTTAAATTTTTGTAAACCAATACTAATTTTTTCCTGTAAATTTGTGTAATTTCTTTTTTTGGTTTGACATAATTATTGGTTAACCAAAAACCACTGGGAAAAACCGAAACCGTCTGGAACCATTTGGAAACTGAACCAATGGTTAATGGATTGGTTTGGTTTCAATTTTTAGAAACCGATAGCATTGGCTTCGGTTTTGGTTTGGCTTGAAACCGAACCAAAACCGACCATGAACACCCCTAAATATTCCTCAACCGTTAGATCGAAAACTTAGCTTGCCATACACACATGTACTTGACGATTTTGGGTTTGTGTAACCGTACCCAAACGTGTACAATGGTTGGTTCACAACTAGTTAACCAAAAGGTTAGACAAATGATAACTTCCATACAAACCATGTTCTTCTTCACTATAACTAGTCCAAGTGACTCAAATGAACTAGTTAGAGAGTTGTTCAATTGCTATGAGATCTCAAGTACTACAAGAGACACAATTGAATCAAAAACGATGTGATTCACTCGAATCATTAATCATGAACTATAAAGCCACGGTTTGTAAAAGCATCCCTTAGTAATATAGAATAAGTTCACGAACAACATTTTCAGACATAACCTATTGATTTCGCGGACTCAAGCTAACCGGTTGAAGTTATAAACTCCAGCAGAAATTCTCGGGTTCGAGAGCTTCCGTCAGTTCGCGGACTGCACATGAGCTACAACTCCAGCAGAAATTCTCGAGTTCGAGAACTAAGCCAGTTCGCGGGCTGGGTTCGCGGACTGAGTTGTTGCTCACATTTCGGTTCCACTTGATCAACAAAGTTCGCAAACTTCGGTTCAAGTGCTAAGGACTTATACATATATGTGTTGCCACAACAATGTTTATATCCCCCAATGGTTATATAGTCTAAAATCTCATTTCAATCATTGAAACATGCTCAGAGGGCGTTATATAGTTGTAATCTACAAACTATTTTCCGTCAAAACATTTTCCAAGAAGATTGAAACTTAACATGACTTTCGTCACTAGGAAAAGATGAACTTGACTAAAGCGAAAGATTTACTAACACCCATTTCGAGAAATAGATAAGCTAGATATACTCATCTCGAACACATGTGCATATTCTTAGTCTATATAGTAGAACGACTTTTGTCTCAAAGATGGGAGATAGAGTAGATAGACTTTTGAGTGATAGATAAGTTCAAGTCTCCACATACATTTTAGTTGATGAAGATCCATTGGTTCTTTGAGTAGTCCTTCGTCTTGTATGATGATTTCCATGGAGTCTTGATCTCAACTATACTTTCTATCCTAGTCCGAGACCTTAACTATAGTAGATTAGAAATCAAGACTTTATAGTTTTGATCATTAAGATTGAAAAACATGCTTGAGATAGCAACGCATGCGAGTTTGACCGAGCAATGCTCTAACAAAAGGAATTACATTCATGAACTTGATTTATGAATCGAAAGGGAAATCGGTAGGATTATTGGTACAATTATTCATTGCATATCTTTGGATTACCAATATGTGTGAGATGGTAGAACCGATCATAAATTTGTTAAGTATCTTGGCATAACTAATCACAATGCCTGACTTATGGTTTGGTATGACTAGTTTTTGTTACCATGAGATGGTATGATTGATATTTGTAATTGGTGTGACCGATCCTAGTAATTGGTGTGACCAATCAAAGAGAAGTTGTGTAAACGATCCTTGTAATTGGTGTAGCCGGTCCTGGTAATTGGTGTAACCGATACTGGTAACTAGTGTGACCGATCAAAAGCAATACCATGAGTAGATGGTAACCGGTCCTGGTAATTGATGTAACTGATCATGTTAATTTGTGTGACCGATCACAAGTGTTTCCATATTAAGGTATAACTGATCCTAGTAATTGGTAGAACCGATTGAACCCATGTATGTGATTTGATATTTTTTCAATCACATAGTGATCTTGGAATACAGGTGAATCAATTCTAAACATGTTTGGAAGTGTGATATAACCGATTCCAAGAATGTAAATCCATGTAAATATGAATAAGGATTTACAGTGAAAAGATGTCAACATACTTTGAACACGTTCGGTAACTCTTATCATTTATTGTTCAAAGATATTTTTTAATACTCAAGGAGATCATGTGCCGAAATAAATTGAGAATCTTTAATTAAGGTTTTTAGATTCATATGCTTTAACTACCATTAATTAAATGCATATCTTTAGAGAATAAAAACTAATAATGTGCATTTAATAATTGGAGATTTTCTATTGAGAGATTTCGGAAATTTTGGACAAGCATTTATTAGAATTTGGAAAACCGAATTTTGCCATTCATTGCATATCTTGAGAAAATTTTCGGTTTTAGAAATTCCTTGGTGTCTAAACATCCTTGGTCTATAAATACCTAAGTTTGGATTTCTAGAAAAATATCCTAAGAGCGTGGCAAACTTCATCTTTTTGTTATTTCTAGTGGAGCCATCTATTCGGAGAGGAAAGTACCCTAATTAGGCGAAATCTCTTATGACCGCTCGTTTAAAGAATTATATGGGATCAAAATCTCTATGAGTACCGTTGGTGGGAAACAAGATAATTGCAGTGTTATTAGTTTTCAATTAATTTGGTTGACTAACAGTTGTTGAAACTTTTATTGCACCTAGTTTATTTATTCTTGAGAATCTTCTCTTCTGATATAAGATTCACTCAAACTAGATCGAAGTATCGACGAGATCTTTAGAATTGTTTGTAGATCTAAAGACATCTTGTGATAATCCATTGTTAATAAACTCTGTTAATTGTGTGATTGATCACAAGAGATTCAAGTGGTGTTGTGCAGGTGTTTATTGAAGATTAAAGAAGATTTGACGACAAATAAGATTTCTTATTTGGTTTTCATATCTTTTGATGTGCACAAACCTTGATCGGCTGGGATCCAACTAGAATCGGGTTTATTCGAGTGATTAGTTGTGTGAGATCGGCATCACTTTATAGTTTCTTGTTGGAATCTATATCGATTGATTGCGAATCTAAACTTGACTACTTTGGTATTTATTGGATAGATTGATCTAACCAGGCAAAAGAGTTTATTATATTAAATGGAAGAGCCTTTGCGTATAACTTGAGATATCTTTATCTTGAAAGAATCGAAAGAGTTGTTACCAAACAGATTTGTTGTTCCTTTAATGTTTGGAATACGATCCAAAAGAATTGTTCCAGTGTGTGCACTCATTGAAGTCAGAAGCGCATGGATACTGAAGAAACTAAATGAACTAGGGGTAGTTGCTTGGTCTCAACTATACGAAGTTGGTGTAGATTTTGTATAGCGGCTTAATTCTAAAAGTATTCAATTCTGTACTAGGTCCCAGGGCTTTTTTGCATTTACGATCTTCCTCGTTAACAAAATCTTGTTGTGTGATTTACTTTTATTTTTCGCAATTATACTTGTTTATATAATTTAAAGTAAATTACATAAATGTTAACTCCGTACATACTTGATAGTGATCCAATAGAGATTGGTTAAGTCTGAACCTATTATCAAGTATCACACTTTGGTAGTCGTATTGTCTGGATCTCGTTCCATAGACAATTACACAGTGGGATACCGATTTGTTTTATTGTATCGACTTTGTCCATAGATGATCACTTTCAGGAACAGGACTTATAGGTAGATTAATAAAATATTATGGTGTATTTGGGCACCCTCGTATTTTCATAAGTGTTTGAGAGAGTTATAGTAATGCTAAACATATTTTAAAAATAAATCTTTGAGCATATACTAAAAGCTTAAACTGGGACAGTTGGTACAACGGTTCGTGGCCGTTAGGCTTGTTCACGATTCATGGTGCAATTTTTCTTGAACCGGGTTTTCCAACCCTACAAGACTACCGAACTCAGTTAACCACGGTTCGTGAACTGCTAGCCTTTAATACCAACTTTTAAATTTCAGTTCACAACTGTTCGTGAATAGTCCCTAACTGAATTCCAACTCTCTTGTATTTCTGAAAATCAGATATTTATAGTTTGCAAACTGGTTCGCCTACCTACCCTGAGTAGAAATATCAGAAAGTTCACTATTTCTCTTATGATGTTTGAAACATTTTCGCATGATAAAATCATTTGAATAGAATTTTTTTAAATATATCCACAAATTATTCCATACAATAAATTGTTTTGAACTAATATTGTTAAGGATCGTTGAACATCTTTGCTTAGAATCATATTCAAGATTTTTAACAAGACAAGCTTGACTAGAAACTTCTTCTTTGTAAATCTACCAGAAGTCATACAACATCGTCTCAAAAAGATATAAGATAGCGAGTAAATTATAATGGTTCAGTCTTCACATACCTAATACAGAAGTTCTTTAAATATCTTCGTCGATCTTCAGTCTCCAAGGGTGATGTCCGATACTCAACTACCAAATGCTAACCTTGTCTAGTATACTACAAATCAAGATATAGTGTTAATCATCTAACATTGACAACAAGCCTGAGATAGTAAAACTTGTGGTTTCAACTGAGCAATGCTCTAATAATCTCCCTTTGTCAACAATCTTTAGATACTACATTACAACTTAAAAATACACCCCCCCCCTTTGTTAACAAAATTGCCAAAACTGAAATATCTGGATCAAGATGAATTAATCAAAATAGTATTCAAGACTAGAGAGAACATACCAACATTTAGTTTAGACGATTTCACCAAGAAACCTCGGTTTGTGTCAGGGAGACATAAAGGTACAAGAATCTCCTACAATTCCACATTCACTCTCCCCACAAAGATATTACCATTAAGCACAAGTTCAAAAAGAACTCTACCCATTTGATGCCTTTCCCGAAAGAACGATATGAGGGACCTTAACTCTAATCACAAGAGAAGGATTTTCCTTGTACATACAAACTTACTCACCAGTTACGAACAAAGAAGAAAAATAGCGATCTTAATGTTAAGATACAAGATTTTCGTTAGAAAAATAATCATCGACAAAAAAATATATCTATGTCAGCTACGAATAAAAGAACAATTATTGTGATATGACTCAACATAAAAATTATAACTTCTCAAGACATGTACGAATGTAAAGATTAAAGCTCGCCACTTATTTTGTAGCGATGAAGCAATCAAGGAAGTAAGTCGATCCCTAGAGAACATCTTACAGAATCTTGTAGCAGTTTATTCATAAAAATGTAATCGTGGAGAGATAAAAAAATGTCATTCTTTAAATAATTTAGTTCTTCTTTGCAAGAGTTAAGAGATTAACCTATGAGAAAAGATGAGATATATGTTCTAATCACCAGAATATGATAACAAAGAAGAAATCTCACAAAATAAGCAATACATATATATAATCCATGAAGATTGGGTATTGCAAGTCATCTTCCAAAATAAATTTTAAACATGCAAGATGATAATATTTGGAATAATTAATGTAACACATAAAAACTACTCCAAAAACTAGTGTTTCTCCTTAAACAATAAGAATAAAATTTCTATAAGGAGTCAACTAGTAAAAGCGTCTTTGAAGAAGGCTTCTTCATCATCAATTGACAATGGAACATAATCTTCATGAATCAGAGTATTAACTCCTTCAAACCTGCTCGGCTGTTGTATAACAAGTGCTTATTGAATCTCGAGAGACTTCTGCAGAATGTTTTAAGACCTTGCACTTCCATATCACTCTTCTTAATATCTTCAAGAATATTAGCAAACCTCTGTTGATTTGAGTGGTTAGATCTAGGTTTCTTCACGTTCTTCATTTTTCTCTTAAAAGGTGAATATTTCTCCATGGAATAGAAACTCTCAACACTTTTCATTGTTGAATCAACTACCATTGGAATAGAGGCTTTCCCAGAAGAGATGATACTTGAATATACCATAGCTCAAAATTTTCAGTATGAAATTCGTGTGAAACACAAATATATATAGATCTTCAAGATCACTTTGGATTTTGGAAGAACTAGATCTTAACCCGTGCCGCTACTCTAATACGATATTTTTCACATTCCTCTTGCTTCATTTTATTCGTGAGTAATTATTTTGATATTCAAATAGGTTTTAGGAAACAAAATGGGTTACCTGATCTTTTTATTTTTTACTTAAGCATGTTATTCCAATTTATTATCTGGATTTTAATAATGTTGTGCCAACATGAAAATAAAATAAAAAATACAGTAAATAAATTTTTTCCCCATTTATTGTTCCATCATACCATAATTTCAAACTTCAAAAAGAATATTTCATCTAACATTACATATACCTAAACTTCCAATCCAACTCCATGATGTTTATGAATACATTTGTTCCGAAATTATTGATAACTAAGGCTCTAAGGAGTGAAGCAAAAACCCATAATATTTTCCCTACTATAGATAAACACTATTTATTTATTTTTTGCAAATGTGATAGTAAATCAAAACATGTGTAAGATTCTTTCTCAATCATATTGATAACATAAAATTGAAGAAATTCGTGGATAAAAAGATTTCACACCAACTATGCTAAGTAATGCATGAATGACGTTCTCACATCTAGTGTTACTCAAGTAATTTGAAGTTTTAAAGAGCATAGTCATATTGATATTTGTATCTACATAAATTCAACTAACCTTCCGAAGAAAAATTATCAGTTTCAAGGTAGAGCCGACACAAACTTCTGTCGCCTTCAATGTATACAACACACATTGGGTTTAATCGGCCATGAGATTAAACAAATACCCCAAAATTAGTCAAATAATGTCTACGAATACGGGATCGAAACAAAGTGCTAACAGGAAAAATGAGAGACTAACATCAGTTCTTCAAAGAAAATACCCTATATGTATCAAAGTTTGTTAACCAAACATGTATTCAAATTAAAAAGTCATCAACTTAACACAAAAATATAAAAGAACCCAAGTTAAATCAATACTTGCATAAACAAAACTTATAAGAGAATTTTGTAATTATTAAATACCTTTAAAATCACTGTTAGAGATTTAATTGCATGCCTCATTAAAAACTACGGTAGGACGAAATCACCAGATTAATCTGTAGAAATTTCACTGGATATGTAGCAATTCAGAGAAGTTTACACTGGTGGTGATGCGTTCCATCTAAGTGTTGTTCGATTGATTATTTTTTTAGAATGTTTCGGTTTTCATTGGAGAAACCGAGAGGGAGCGTTTCAGTATATTCATTATCATTCAGAAATCCAAGACCAACTCGCCCTCTGCTTACGGGATCTCAATATAACCTTAGATTTATCTAATGGACGAAGAAAACTTGATACTAAATATGTAGTTTTTAGTGTTATTTATTATATAACGTGACATCCAAATGTTTTTTTCTTCTTCTTAATTTTCATGTATTTTAACCGAGTTTATATTAACATTAAGACGATCAACCACATTTCTAATTTACAGTGTTATCCTTTTGTAGCAGCACATAATTAACATAGTCAATTACTACTCATCAAAACCGGTCAGTACCACAAACCACCAGATATCACTTCTTTCTCCACCACCACCATTTTCCATCCCTCGTAGAATATTGGGCACACTTATAACTTTTAATCCCACACGTCATTTACAAAGTTTAGATTTAACAAACTTAGGTCGTCAATTAATTTATTCAACTATATATTTTTTGTTAATACTGAAAATCATGCGTACGAACGGTTACCAAAGATAGCAGTGGTACCAAAAACAACCATTTTGTCTTATATGATTTGGTATCATCTCAAAAGTATTTGTTATCCTCCTTTTTTGATCGTGTCAAAAACAACCAACTATACTTTTCACAATACAATATTACCCGTCATGTAAAAAAAATTATTATTTTTTATTCAAAAAGAAAAAACCAATACCACCGCCATTAAAACCATCTAGTGTGACTATTTCTTCCACCGAAACTAATGTTACCGCCTCCACCACTTAGTAACACCTTCCACCGCTTCCACCACTTACTTCTTCCTCTACTACCACCACCACCACTAATATCTATTGAAATAATTTTTGTCAAATTTATTATTTATTGATGGAGATATGTATTAATATTAATCAAGGGATATTTATGATGTAAAGTTAATAAATCATTTATCATGAGAAATTAATGAGACATCAATTAATAAAACACTTATACTAATTAATATTTAAGTTGAACAAACCATAACAATAAATTTATCTTCTCTCTAGACAAATCACTTATACTAATTAATAAAACACTTATACTAATTAATATTTAAGTTGAACAAATAGCCACTGTTGATTTATCTTTTCTATCAATTCCAACCAAGGTGGAACAATGGTTAGAGGCCACTCTTATGACACAATAGGTCATGAGTTCGAACCTCCCCGTTATAATTTTTGAAATTCCATATCTTGACTTGATTATTCATTTTTAATTCATAATATTGGAATGAACACCACGTATGCGACTTATAGGGTGTGGCACGGAGAACCACAGCCTTTGATTTATCTTTTCCAAGGATAAATCCTGACCACCACTCAGATAGGCAAAGTTAGCTAAACTATGCTTTATACTATTGATTTCAAAAATAGTGAATTATTAAAAAGGAAGACTAACAACTATGAGTTTAGGAGCTGAATGACCTCTTAAAAAAGAAGTTTGTTCACGAACCAAATACCATACTAAAGGTATAAAATACAAGTTTACCATTTCTTAAAGTTTGTACATAAGTGATTCCCGTAGGAAACGTGATTCCTGGGATTCAGGCTACCAAACGTATCGAGGAAGCGTAATTCGACCAAATCCCATAGACTAATTCCCACCTTTAAAATTCTCCATTCAAACCCACCATAAACATATTTAAAAAAATAAGTCTTTGAGCATATACTAAAATCTTAAACTGGGATAGTTGGTACAACAGTTCGTGAACAATTAGGATTGTTCACGAGTCAGGGTGTAATGGCTCGTGAACTGGGTTCGCCAACCTTACAATACTATTGAACTTAGTTGACCACTGTTAATGAACCAAATTCGTCAACTACTATCCTTTAATACCAATTTACAAATTTCAGTTCACAATAGTTTGTGAACAATCCCCAACTGAACTTGCAGTTTGTGAACTGGTTCGCCAACCCTCCTGTATTTCTAAAACTCATATATATTTGGTTTGCAAACTAGTTTGCCAACCTACCCTGAGTATTAATAAGGCTCTACAACGGTCAGTTTAGGGCATTTTTGAGCAAAACCAGTAACCAAACCGCACCTCATTAGTTTTGAGATTGCCAAACTGTTTAAACCTCTACTATAAATCAGTTCAGATTTGGACCAACCCAATGGATGACCGGTTTGAATCGGTCGGTTACTAAAAAACTGCATGTTATGATTTATTTATTTTAAACCATTTTCAGTTCTAGCTTATCCATAGTTTTATTCAGTTTAGAAATACATTTTGGTTGCAATCCATAAATAATGGACCCATATAAATCTTAAGTTAATCATATTATATGAAGTTTGTAACTCCGTTAATAGAAATTCCCTGAACAGTATAATGATTAGTCTAGCCAATTGTCAGAAAAACTAAAATAACAAATTTAAGGTGAAAGAAACTAAACAAACATAGATTATAAATAGCAGAGCTTAGGTGATAAAAGATTACTAAAATTAACATAGATTATTTAAAGGAAATAACAAAATCAAAAACCTAAATTGGAGATTATGGAAAGAATTTGACAATGAAGATCTTCAGACATAAAGAGATAACTAAATAAATGATCTAATTAGTAGATCTTGTTCAAGTTAGGAAAGAAATATTTTCAATCAATTAGGAGGAGAACGGCGGAGGGAAATGAAAGAGCCCTAAAAAGTTCATTTATATATACTAGGGCTAACTGATTTAATGTTGATATCAAATGTAAGGTTTGATCGGTCATTTGGAATTATCAACAGTTTCAAACTGTAAAGTTATCATTGTTTTTATTTATTATTTTGAAACCGTTCTTCACCTTAGGATTAATAGTTCGATGGGAGGTTCGTTTTTTTTTGGTCGGTTTCAGTTCGGTCTATCGGTTGGTATGGTTCTCGTGCAGTCCTAAGTAGAAATATCAGAAAGTTTAATATTTCTCTCTTATGATATTTGAAACATTCCCGCATGATGAAATCATTTGCATGGGAAATTTTCAATAAATCCACAAATTAATTCCCACAAGAAATTATTTAGAACTAATATTGTTAAAGATCGTCGAACATCTTTGCTTAGAATCATATTTCGAGATTTTTAACAAGACAAGCTTGAATCAAAACTTATTCTTTGTAAATCTACTAGAAGTCATACGACATCATCTTATAGAGATATAATGGTAAGATAGTGAGTGAAATAGAATGGTTTAGTCTTCACATACCTGATACAGAAGTTCTCCAAATTTCTTCGTCGATCTTCAGTCTTCAAGGGTGGCGTATGATATTCAACTACCGAATTCTAACCTATTCCGGGACTTGATTTATTAGATTAGAAATCAAGATATAGTTTTGATCATCTTACATTGACAACAAGCTTGAGATATCAAAGCTTGTGGGTTCAACCGAGCAATGCTCAAATAATATGAGATATATGTTCTAATCACCAGAATATGATAACAAAGAACAAAACTCACAAAATAAGAAATACATATATATAACCCATATAAGTTTAGGTATTACAATTCATCTTCCAAAATAAAATTTAATTAAACAAACTTTATACATGCAAGATGATAGTGTTTGGAATAGTGTAACACATAAGAACTATTCCAAAAACTTGTGTTCCTCTTTAAACAATAAGAAAGAAATTCCTACAAGGAGTTAACTAGTAAAAATATATTTGAAGAAAGTTTTATCATCACCGAACTCATCATCATCAATTGATATCCGAACATAAGGTTTATGAATAAGAGTGTTAACTCTTTCAAACCTGCTTGGTTGTTGTTTGACAAGTGCTTCTTGAATCTCGAGATATTTCTGTAGAATTTCCTAAAGAATTTTCACTTCCATTTTGGTCTTATTAAGCTCTCCGGTTCCTAAATTGTGCCTATTTTCTAATCTCAGCGATGCAAGGCCTTAAGAGCAATCCTATTGTGTTTGGTTAAGTCTGAACCTCTTATCAAGTAAACATACTTCGTTGTTGTATTGTCCCGATCTTGTATCCATAGACGATAACACGAAGTATGAACTAATTTGTTGTATTATCTCAACTCAGTCCATAGACAATCACTTTCGGAGAAAGGACTTATAGGTGAAAAAGTTTTAGCTTGAGGTATATTTGGGAACCCTCGCCTTTTAAAGGAATTATATTTTCCTCACTAGAGATTAGTTTGAAACCTTGGATAAAAGAGACTCATGAATCATTCCAAACAGAGATATAATCCTCATTACATACTTGCCTAAACAATTCTTGTTTCATAATACTTTTGGGGGAAAAACATAGCTCCCCAAGTGTTTGAGCAATTACTATTTTGTTTACATCTCTAAAAATACTTGTCTTTAACATGTTTAGCTCTTAAGATCATAACCCAAAGAGTGTTATGTTCATTCAATAATTTCAATATTAATTTTCCAATTTGAGATTTATTTATATCTGACAATTGTCTAAGGAAAAACCGCATTTGGATTTAATATTAGTAAGTTTATCTCAAGCAGTGAAATGCATTTTCCCTTTATCTTCCTTTCAAGATATAGAAGATGCTTCAAATATCGTGGTTTTGGATACATGGCAAAAGAATGTCCTACTAAGGAATATTATCAAGGAAATAAGGTTCTTATTGTATCTCTTGATCATATGCCTGATGAGCATATCTTTGAAATATGCGCAGATAATTTATCCTTTGTTGCAGAGACATTTGTAGATTCTCGTCCTGACTTAGAATCAGATCTAATTCTTTATTATTTTTTTGAAAAAGTGAGGAATTGCTTCAACAAATATTTAAATAAGGCAGAAGTACATATTTTAGGGGAACCTCGTAAATATGAAAAACTTTATGTGAAATACTCAAAAAACCCTCTCTCTTAAGGAACAAGAGATTAATACCCTAAACAATGATCTACAAAGGCTATTTGGAAGTTCTGATAAAATCTCGGCCATGTTTTTTGGTCAAAAGTCTTTTAGAAACACTAGTGGTATAAAGTTTAATGGAAACACGTCCTACACCAAGAATAATACCTTCATTCTTGTAGGAACCTCTAAATAAAGTGAAGATAGTTCCGATACTTGTATCAAAGGAGCTAAAACTCAAAGAGAAAATACATATAAACATTGTTCACTTTGTGGAAATTATGGACATGTTCAAGAAAGATGCCGAGGATTCAAGAAAAATAACAAGTTTGTTATGGAACTTCAAAATGATATGTGGTCATGCAGAGAATGAACCAAACCTTGAAGAATCTTACTGAAGGAGTCTCTACAAATTCGCACCCAAAGCGTAATAAAGGAAAAGAAGGTAAGAAACAACCACTTAATCATTATTCATATGGCTGCAAGGAGATTTTCGTGGAGGAAGAGGCCTCCATCATGGGTGTCAACTTTCTCCATACTTATTTATCATGTATACAAAAAGGACTTGCCTGGATACTCAACAAAGCAGCAAAATGAAAGTCGTTTTGAGGGTTATAAAGTTAATTATCAAGCTCCTTCTATCATCCATGTAATGTTTGTCAATGAATTATTATTCTTTGGTCGTGCCACTAACAAATAGGTGTAAGTCATTAAAGATATTTTAGGGAGCACGAAAATTGGTTTAAAAAGAGTTAATTACATAAAATCTTTAATCCAAAGTTGAGTTTGCTGACATACTTGGTGTGGTAATTATGAAAATACAGACAAATACTTAGAATCATTCTTACCAGTCAAGGTTTTTGTGTGCTTCATATGATTTCTTGTTCCAGAAATTATATGCAAAACTTACCATACCCTTGATGGAAAAACCATGCTAATCAAATCCACATTGGCTTCAAACCATATTAATCATGTGAGAATTTGCTTGCTTCTAACTTCTACTATTGCAAAAATCAAAAGAATTCAATGTGCATTTTGGTGGGGACAAAAAGATTCAAAGAGATGGTTAATAAGTATATGCAAAATTTTATACGTAGGGTAATGCTGTCCCGCACGACAGTGCGGGGGTAGAGATATAAGCTAGCGGGTTCAAAACCCTTAGATAATGATATTGTTTGTAATTATAGCCATTGATGATGACTATACAATTGATAGAGAAAATAATTACAAACACACCCTTTATTTTAATTTAGTGAAACTAAAACAGCCTTATAAACTTTTATATTTCATTTATAAGGACCTCCTCTTCTTTCCCTGCTAACCTATAAAATTCAAAACAAACATTTTCCAATCCACGCATCAGGTCAGATCATAATTTATTTAAAAATAATTTGAACACTCAATTAGAGTTTACTGAAAATAAATCTGCATACTTCAGCAATATCTAAATTAGATCGGAAGAATTTTTAGATTGTTCCTAGTGCATATAAAACACTTGTGCTTTGGGAAGGACATCCATCTTAGCTATCTCTCCGCCTCACCAAGCCTCATTTGTGCTCTGTGTCATAAAAAACCTAGATTAAACTCAATCACAAATTAATGGAGATCGGTTAAGTTGATGATGTGAAATACATACATTTGATGTTGATTTGAAGACTAAACCTGTACATGAAAAAGAATAAACAACTGATGTTGATGTTATATAAATGAACACTTTAAATCAAATCAGTAATTTCAATTTTGAATTTAGTGTTTGGTTTGGTTTGCCATATTTATTTTGAGTGATTTTTAATAGTACGTGGATAGATTTGATTAAAATTAATGCTGATGTTCAAATGTAATAACAAGTGAGTAAATTTTATTTTTATTTTTATAAAGAAAAAAGTTTTATTAATAAGTTGTGTTTTGATCTCCAGATAAGAGGTTACAAATTGTAGAATCGAAATTACTGAAAATCTCATATGATAGTTTAGTTTCTCTAGTTGACCTAGCAATAGCATTTGCTACTTGATTGTCATCCCGGCTTACATAATCAAAAATGCATAAAGTAAAAGAGAAGCTTAAATGTTTTATCTCCTTTATTAAATTCCTATTCTCCCACTGAATGAGAAGCGAAAGACCATTGATGAATTGTATCACGAGTTTTGAATCTGCCTCAATCTTAATTCTTGAATGATTTAAGCTTTTTGCCCATAATAACGCCTCACGTATGGCCATACACTCCACAGCCTCTGGACTTAGTGCTCCATCTCCATAGGTTCCTTTGATGCCAATGCAATTTCCTGTAGAATTACGCAACACAATCCCAGTGCCAAATTGGTTAGAAATTGTATCAAATGAACCATCAGTATTATATTTCAATATGGTTTCTAAAAGAGGTTTCCATCTAGATAGAGGGGGGTTTACTATAACAATATCATATGATTCATGCAAATGAGAAGCGAGATGATAATGAATTTTTCGAATGGAAGTGTAAGGGTTAAGAGTGACTCCCTGAAACACTACATCACAGTGATCTTTCCATATTATCCATGCTCCAATCATCAGGGTATAAAGCCATTTATCATCCTTGTTTTGAATATATTGAGAAAACCAACTTGTGACCCACTCTGAGACAGAATTGCAGTTTGCTCTTACTGTGTCAATGTTGATGTTCATACCCCTCCAAACTGTTCTTGCATGCCTGCATTCAAGGAGGATATGTTCTATTATTTCTTCATTGTGACCACAAATGTCACATTTAACTTCAAGACTGTTGTTATAAAAGGCTCTCTTGTTCTTATAAGAATGGAGGCCTCTTATGCTTTTCCAAGCAAAGAGTTTAATCCTTTGTGCATCTTTGCATCTCCATAGTGTTTTCCAGACTTTTCTATCTATTTTTCTTCTATCAACCTGAACATTTCCATCATTATAAGACAACATTTTGTAAGTGCTTATAACAGAGAAGACACCATCCTTTGCAGGCATCCAAATCATAATGTCTTCTTTGCTATTATCTATATAGAGAGCTTGGATTTTAAGAGCAGTGTCAGCATCAAATAGAAAGTTAATTAGATGAGTGTTCCATTGAGTTGTACCTGTAACCATTATCTCATCCACAGTTTCATAAAACCTGTAATGATCATTTTGAGGTAAGGGAGGATGAGGCATACCAGGAATCCATATGTCCCTCCAGATTTTTATTTTTCTTCCATTATTGATTTCCATGAAGTAGTTCTTCTGCACAATCTCTAGACCTTTTGAGATACCATTCCATACATAAGAACATTTTTTTGCTGTGATAACTTGATGCAGTATGTCTCCATTTTTGAAGTATTTACTTGATAGTGTTCTAGCCATTAAGGAGTCAGGCTCACTACAGATTCTCCATGCCAATTTGGTGAGAAAATATAAATTCAGCTTTTCCAAGTCTCTAAAGGAAAGACCACCCATTTCAGTTGGTCTACAAATGCTCATCCAAGCTATTGGATTATACCCTCTGTTGGACTGATGTCCCCAAAAAAAATTCCTCTCAATTGCAATTAGTTTCTGGAGAAGATTAGAAGGTAGTTTAAAAGTCCCAATTTGATATATGGGTACAACATTAAGAACATGCTTAACCATTGTTCCTCTTCCTGCTTGTGAAAGGGTGATGGAGGACCAAGTGTTAAATCTACTCTCAAAATTTTCTTTTATGCTCTTGAAAGAATCTTGATTTGAATGTCCAATAATAAGTGGTGATCCCAAATATTTCTCTTTAGAGTTCATTGTTTTGACCCCAAATATTTGCTTGATTGTTTCTGCAACTTCTGGCTTGGTTTTCTTACTGAAATAAACTGCACTTTCTCAAAATTGATGACTTGTCCTGACTGAGAGCTAAAGTTTTGTATAAGCTCCAATAAGTTGTTGAATGTGGTGACATTTGCTTGAGTAAAGATCAAGCAATCATCTGCAAAAAGTAGATGATTAATGGCTGGTGCTAAGGCATCCACTTTAATTCCTTTGGTTTTGTTGTCTTGTTGAGCAGTTATTAGTTGTCTCGAGAGAAATTCCATGGCCAGAATAAAAAGGTATGGTGATAAAGGATCACCTTACCTAATGCCTCTTGTTGGTGTAAAGGCTTCACAAGGAGACCCATTAAGCATGACAGAGAGTTGAGTGGTACTGATGCACTGTTGTATGAGCTCACAAAAATCATCACTGAAACCAAAATAAGTAAGTACTTTGATTAAGAAGCGCCACTCTAGCCTATCAAAAGCCTTGGACATGTCAAGTTTAAGTGCCATCCATCCATTCTCACCTATTTTTTTCTTCATTGAGTGAATAATCTCTTGTGCAAGTACTGTATTGTCACTGATGAGTCTTCCTGAGACATATGCATCTTGGTATGGGGAGATGAGTTTCTCCATCACTGGCTTCATTCTGTTGACAAGGACTTTGGAGACAATTTTGTATGAAGTGTTACATAGGCCAATTGGCCTATAGTCAGTTGCACTTACACATTTTCTTCTTCTTTGGAATTAAAGAGATGTAAGTTTGATTGATCTGTTTCAGGATATATTTGGTTTCAAAGAATTTCTTGACCATGTTGCAGACATCTTCACCAATTGTTTCCCACTGACTTTTGTAGAAACCAGCTTGAAAACCTTCTGGACCTGGAGCACTCCGATTTTCCATTCTTTTGAGAGTAGAGAAAATTTCTTCATTGCTTGGGATTCTGGTGAGAGTAACATTTTTTCTCAGCAGTAATAATATAAGGAATAATGGAATAAAAATAGTCCTCAATAACTGGATTGCTAGTTGAACTAATGTTCTTGAAATGATGAGTCAGGTGCTGTGTTATTTGCTCTCTAGTTTGAAGCCAATTGTTGTTGTGATCTTGAATAACATCTATGTTGTTCCTTATTTTTTTTTTGTTGAATTTTGTATAAAAGAATTTGTTGTTTGTGTCCATATCCTTAATGAAATGGTCTCTTGCCTTTAGTTGATAGAATTCTGATTTGATTGTGTGCCACTTGTTGAGTTCACTGTTGATTCTGATAATTTCAACTTCAGTACTATTACTTTGAGGAAGTTCTTGGAGTTGATTGAGTTCTTTTTGAAGATTATTCACCTTGTTTTTTATGTCACCAAAGTGTTCTTTATTCCATAAGGAGAGATCTTTTCTAGTTTTGGACAGTTTAGTAACCAGATGATAACCAGGAGAGCCAGTAACACTAGTATGCCAAGCATTAGAAATCACCACAGAGCAGGTAGCATCATTAAGCCAGGTGAGAATTTTTTTTAAAAGGCTTCCAACAATTAGGTATTGTTACATCAGTGTCTAGCATAATTGGGCTGTGATCACTACCTAGTTGAGTGAGATGCAGTAATCTAGTATTAGGGAAATTAATATTCCAACCACCATTAACTAAATCCATGTCAATTCTAGATTTATTGGACCCAGTTCCCATATTATTATTGCTCCAGGTATAACTCATACCTACAAAGCCTATATCCTCTAAGCCACTGTTAGAAACTATGTTATTCACCCAACCATCAGTGGAAGAAGTAGTGCCTCTGTCTCTATCAGCTACGTGAAAATTTAGATCCCCTAAAACTACCCATGGATTAATGTTATTCTCACTAATATTTTGAATGTAACTCCATTTCTCTTTTTTCTTAGAGTAGTTGGAAAAGCCATACATACAAGTTAATAGAAACTCTGGCTTGCTGGGGTCATATTGGACTATGGCATTGAACATATTATAATGCAACAACATCACACAAGAAACCATTTTTCCACAACAGAACAAGCCTTCCAGATAAGCCTCCAGGTTCAATGTATCTCTAATTGGGATATTGGTATTGCTTTAGGAATGGCTGACACTTAGTACTATTTATTTTAGTTTCACATAGAAAAATAATGTTAGGATTCTGAGCTCTAATAAGATCACTTAAATGGTTTCTAGTAGTGGCATTTTTAAAACCTTGAACATTCCAGGAGAGGATTTTCATAGTTGCAAAAAGGAAAAAGATGCAGACTGCAAAATGACTATGAGAAATATTATGATGTCTGGAATGCCAAGAAATTAAAGTGGAAGTAAATGAAAGGTTAACACAATAAATGCAGAAGTGTTTGAAAGCAAGATAAAATAGTGAAATGCCAAAAAAGGAAATTGTGTATACCTGATTTTCCTTATCAGTATTTACTATTTGGTTATCTCCTGTGGTGACCCTGTGAGCTGTTGAGGAATCTGCATTGGGATACATTATGGTACTAGTGGTTTCAGGATTTTGCCCAGCTACTTCATTTCCTTCAGCTCTTTTCCTTTTGCCAAGTCTATTCTCTTCTTCATTTTTACTTCCTGATGCTTTAGCAAGGAGAAAATCCAAATTGACTGCATCACCAGTTTTGGGAGGTACAAAGACTGCAGACTTAATTATGACTTTTGTGTTCTTCTTTGAGGCAAGTGCCTTGCTAGTAGAGGTAATTGCAATGTTCTTCCTAACAGTGTTCATGTTCCCAAAAAAGTATGGCTTTTCATGATCTTTTTCCAGAAATTTTTTTGCTTCCTTGCATGCCACCTTATAGTGCTTGATCACATATCATTCTTTGCAGATACCACTTGGTTGTCTTTCATAAAAAAATCTTATCCAGCGTGATAGACCAGCACTATTAAAAGCTTTAACTCCCCTTCTCAAGGGGTTTGTCAGATCTATATTGACAAAAACTTTGATAGGCTCATTACCAATTGGGATTGCATCAATTGCAGCTACCTGACCCATTAGCTCTCCAATTTTTGTTATGACAGCTACATTCATATGCTCAGGCAACAAATACATTAGGTGCATCCAAAATTGCTGATAACTCCAATGCTTCTCAGTATAGATCATTCCTGGGATGTAATCATGCACCACAAGGAGGTTCTTGCTGATACTCCATGGCCGTTCATCAATGACTGTGTTCAGCAAGCTCCAACTGCTGAATTTGAAAATCATAATATTGGGATCAGTCTCTATGATTCTTACATCTTCCGGCTTCATAAATGACCAAGTGAAACCAAGATGCTTAGCAACTGTGTCAGCTTTCATCCTTCCTTCTGTGATAATCTTGCCTATTGTGCTTGCTTCCCATTTTGTTTCTTCATCCCCTTCTTTGTCACCTTCATGCTACAAATATGCTATTTCAGATGTATCCCCTAGGTCAAGAACAACCTGCTTAAACTTGTTAACCAGATCTCCAACTTGATTAGTGCTTTCCCTTTCCATCTTGAATCGATTATTCAAAGAATTGATTTTTGATGAATTGTTTCTGAGGTTTGGCTCTTGATATGAAGTTGATATAGAGGAAGATGTGTTAATAAAATATTTTTGGTTATTAAGGATGCAAATATTTAGGCTATTATCATTGAAGGTGATTAGATTATTACTCTTGAAATAAGTTGTGCAGCTGTCTTTTGACCAGAGAAAAATCAGGTAAAAAAAGATATGGTATGTTTTCCTAATTTTGAATTTTGAAAAATTTGAAAGGAGTGAGACGCGGGCTTCTTTGCAGTTACAGCTCACTGATTTGTTATTGAGTTGATCCTTCTTCCACTTTGTACCATAATGTTCTTCACAGATTCCATCTTTAACCAAATGATTGTTAGCAAACTCGGCAAACGCCATGATCAATACACATAAGAAGGCAAACGCCATTGGAGATAACTCAATATGTAAACACATGATAAAGGAAATTAGAAAAATTAGTTGCACATTTTGAATAAGAAAGAAAAACGAAAAGTTAAAACCTTAAGCTTAAGGAAATGAGAAGATAGGTAGAAAGAAACTAAAACATGAAAAGGGTATTATGCAATTACAACAGAGAAACTAAAGATGTTAAGAGTAATACAAAAAATTGTTTAGGAATTCAAAATCATAGGATTTGATAAGAAAAAGAAACACTGAATAGAAACAGTGTTAACACCGATTCTCAGAGCTCATAACGTGGTATTATGATTTTTCGATAAATAAATAATTTCTCACTACTGAGTAATTATTTAATTGAACCTTGAGTTTTAGTGTTTTTCAATTTTGGATTTGTGATGGTGGTGCACTGGTGCTACCGGCAGGGAGGTAATGCAGATGGTGGTGGTAATGGAGGTAAAGAGAGTATATGGAGTATGAACTCTCGTATAGTGAAGATGAAGGGTTTGGATTGAGTGAATTACATTAAGCAGAGTATGACTTTGTGCACCCCTATTAACCAGGGGTGCACATTCCTCCCTTTCCTGTAGGCTTAACATTTAACCCTAGTTATTTATTATATTTATAGTTTTCGAATATTAAAAGTAGTTGTGTTCCTTGAAAATCGAATGAATCATATAAACAATTTTTTTTCTACAAACCGCTAAATTTTCTATCTTAATATTATCATACTTGTTTCTCAACATTAGAAATATCCTTTTGAATGCATCAATCTATAAATTTTGTTTTATTTTCAAAGATTTGATCAGTGGGTTTTGCTATCAATGAAAACACTTGCAGCAGAGAAGATTGAATCATTGAATTTGATTGAAACATCAGAATGATTTGGTTTGTTCTATAACCATAAAAACCGTTTTTGAGATTAAATTAAGAATGAGTTATTCAACAAGATCAAAATCAATACAAACAATTCGATCAGCACAGGTTAAAACAATGGTAACATTACTAGAATTAGTATCAGTATACCAGACACAGTCATACAGACAAGATAAGTACGATTTAATCTTGCTTGACAAACAGTTGTGTTCATCGATAGGGATACAACAATAATTGTGTTGGTCATCAAGATCAGGATCAAGGTTACTTTAGATTTCTAATCCCTGATTCTTTTAGACTGGGTCTAGTGGTTCTTCCCTGCCACTTCCCAAACACCTTTACACATCTGCCTGGGAAGGGCCTGGGTCTTGCGGTTTTTCTCAGAGACTTCCTGGGATGGCTAACGGTTAGCCGTTTTAAGGAAAAAAAACGGACAATGGTCACCCGTTCTCCATATAACAGTTACTAATCATCCGCTTTAGAGTAAACAATTAATGGTTAACTGTTCTCCTTAGCTTGACCAGTCAAAATCGATTGAACCGGATAACCATTAGCCATTCCCTTTTTAGAATAAAGTTCCCGGGAGAACGAACACATTTCTTTCATCTTGTTCTTGTTATTCCCCTCTCCTTTCTTCCTTCTCTTCTCAACCAAAACTAAATAACCAAATAAACATCACCTACATAATTTCAGGATTTGGGTTTGTTGAGGAAGCTCTTATTGAAGGTGGGGGTTATTTTTGAGAGCATAATCATCTCAATAATCAAAGGTAATCCAATAAAATTAAAACCCTATTTTCTTAAAATTATTTTCAATTGAAAAGAATTTCATTAATTATTTGATGAATAACATAAATTCAATTAGTTTTACAAACATTGAGGACCTGAATTTGTTTAAGATTGTTAATTTTAGGGACTTTACTTAGTATGTCTAATTCTATAGGTTATTTACAAGTTATATGATTTGGTGTGATTGAAAATGAGATAATTTAGATTGTATATGTAATTTATACATTTTAGATATTATTATGGTCATAAAACGCTGCACTTTAGTTGGAATTAATTTGCAAATGTCAATTATACTTGAATTCTTGTGTTAAGTTTGTTAGATGTCAATTTTGACACCATTTTATTGTCGCTCTGTTGTTGTTGTTGATTGAAGAATATCTTTAAGGAGATATATGTCAATCAAATTGGGGGTTCGTCTGGCCGATGATTCAGATGACGAAGATAAAAATCAAAATCTTCTCATGCTATATCAATGTATGCTGCAACATACTCATAATTTGCATCAACCCGTTTCAACCCAAGTGACGAAGAGAGAATCAATCAATAGAAATCGTGCTGAAGCGGATGCAAGGTTGATGCAGGATTATTTCAATGATGGTTGCATTTGGGGACCGACAAAGTTCCATGGCCGTTTAGGTATGTATCGACCCCTTTGGTTAAAAATTATGCACAAAATATGTGAGGTTGACCCCGACTTTCGACAAAGAAAAGATGTTGAATTCCAGGTCATATCCCACACATGAAAATGTATGCTGTTATGAAGTGTCTTTGTAAAGGTATCCCACCCGATAATATTGATGATTATACCCGTATGGCTGCTTCGACTATTTACTATTATATATATTAAGAATTTTTGTGATGCAATTATGTTTGGGTTTAATGTGGAATACATGAGATGTCCAACTGTGAATGATATCAAGTGGATGATAAAGGAAAACACAACTAGAGGATTTCCAAGAATGCTTGGTAGCCTATACTGTATGCGTTGGGGTTGGAGGGTGTCTCCGATGGACGAGGAGGGAACATACACATGCCACAAAAGTTATCCCACATGTGTTCTTGAGGCGGTTGCTTCATACGATAGGTGGTTTTGTCATGGGTATTTTGGAGTGGGCGGATCAAGAAATGATCTTAATGTTTCGAATTCATCCAATTTGTTTGATGATAATCTCAATGGTATTGCACCACCTTGTCATTATACTATCAATGGGAACCATTACACGCAGGGGTATAATCTAGTGGATGTAATTTATAATAATTACTCTGTGTTAGTACAATCTTATGGTACACCCAGTGATATTCCAATTCTCGAGTTATTTAACAAATATCAAATGGAAAATAGGAAAGATGTGGAACGGTCATTTGGGACACTGTAAAGTAAATTTAGGATCCTTTACCATAGATGTAACTACTGGGAAAAACAAGATATGAAATCGATCATGAGAACCTGCTTGATATTGCATAATATCGTTGTTGAGGATGAACATCGTGACCCGGAGTGGAAATATTTTCCAGACCCACCTCATGCACCTATAATCGGATACTTGATATTTTTTTATTCATGTGAGCGATGAGACATGGTTACTACAAATTCAAATTTAAGTTAAGAAAAACATTACATTTGCAGGAAAATATTAAAAACATTACATTTTGAGGTACTCAGAAAAACATTACATTTGCAGGAAAAAAAAAACACATTACATTTGTTAAATAACACAACATAGAAACACACAACAATAAGATAACCTATAAAATGAGCATATTATATTCTCTAAATAACTCGGTAGATTATAAGATATGTTGTGGATTGATATGCAAATGCACTCCAAAGATATCGTTAACGCTTGAATGACGAAATGTTCCCCTTCCTTCCTCAGTAAACTTAATTCTAGCTAAAATTTCGTCATTACCTGCTTCGCGTAGACGGTTCCTCAAAACCCTGCAATTCATCTTAAGGAAAGCTAGGCGACACCGAAGAGCATTCGTGGACCTTTGGGTCACACCCCCTCCTGAATGAAACTCGACCGACATATCATTCCAAAAGGTTTCAGCAGGCATATCCAAAAAATATGGTCGATCTACTATAGTGCAAAAACTTCTCACAAGTTTAATATCATCTTGTTAACTAAAATTAACCATTATTTTTTCTACAAACAAACAGAAATTAACAAAATGTAAATAAAAAAATTAGTTAAATCGAACTTTGACATTTGAGTACTGAATTTTTTTGATGTTAGTGAAGTAAACCTCAGCTTCTGATATATATACATGGTTTCAAATTAGAACGTTTGAGAAAAATGGTTAATTTTTAGTCGTTATTATAGGTAACCGTTAGATTTAAAAGACCGTTTATGATCTAATGACAACTAGAGTAAAACGGCTAACTATAAACCGTTTAAACAGTCGAGTGTTAGCCGTTAAAATTCTAGTCCGTTAGATCTTCAACGGCTTGAATGATCATGCGGACAAAAAACAAAAACGGATAATCATATACCGTTTTTATCCAACAATTATTTTTTGAAAATGACTTATATATATGTGTTTTTTGGTAACCAAAAAAACACACCAATCCAAATCTAGCCATCCTATTACTACACTCACCTTAAAATCACTTCAAAATCTAATATCTCTTTGCAATTATTTTATATTTTGGTTCGATTTATTTAACTTGTTTGAAAACATAATGGTTAATTTCACACGAGGAGAAGATTTGGCAATTGTAAAGGCTTATGTTATGTTTGGAACGGATTCAGTAGTCGGTAAGTATCAAGATTAAGAAACTTTCTGGGATAAAATAGAACCGGAATACCACCGCACTTTTGGCACTCGTACAAACTGAACTCGGAAAGCGCTTGAAAACAGAATGAGTGCCATCAAATCAGATTGCAGAAGATTTGCTGCAATAGTGGCAGCTTTTCTCAGGAATCCGCCCAGTGGATGGACTGATGAACAAATAGTAAGTTTCCTCATACAAACAAGGTTATTAATTTTAATTTCATTTCATATGATAATTCAGTGATTTACTTCATTGACACTTTCTCAATATATGGCTGTTGTACACATAGAATCAAGAATGAAGTTTGTTGAAGGAAGGGTGGAAAACCTTGGAAATAAGACGCGGTTTTTGCAGTTTTGAGGCAACATGTTCAAGATTGTGACCCGGAGAATTTAAGGTCCCATCATGGTGAACCTAGTCAGTCCACTCCAATTCCTATGATTGTTTCAGAAAGTGAAGATGGTGATGGCACAGATACACCAACGGAAACCCAAACACAAACACATTTTTTTGCAAAAGATAAAGCCATGGGACTTAACAGAGACAAGGCTAGAACGAGGATGGAATAACATGATTCATTATTTTGAGAAGAAGGATGCAGTCAAACATGAAGAAAAATTAGCTGAAAATGAGTTAATGCGCCAGGTAGTTGAAAATGGGACAAGGGATACCTTAGCTAGAGAGAAAAAATCCCACAATGAAGAAATGTCCATTAGGCATAAAGATAAGGAAATATTATTAACGGATGTGGAAAGGCTGCCTGAATGGAAGAAATGTGCAGTAACAAAGATGCATGAAGAAATATGTACCCGATTGGGATACAATCCTCGTAATTAGTTATTTAATTGACTTACTTAATATGGTTAGTTGGTTTTCTTGGTTATTAGTTAATTAGTGGTGTTGTTAATTAGTTGTGATTTTAATTTGTAGATGCTTTTATTTAATTAGAGTGTTGTTAACTTTAATCTTATTGTATCCATTTGATTTTTGAATTTAAGACTATTCAGCTTATTAAAAAACATGTTCGCACTTATATATTCATTCAAGATTATAACAAGGTACAACATCTTTCAATTGATCATACAATGCATCAAATTTAAAAGGTTTCTTCTTGTCTTCACGGTACTTGATCCAAGCTTTCATTTTCTGAAAAAGAAAAGGAAAATATTAACATGAAAACTTAACATAAAACATTTGACATTAGAGTACATGGTTAATCAACTTATTAACTAATTTTTACTATATCCTTACTCGAACTTCGTATGACAATGATGCATGAAGTTGATATCAAACAGAATAGTAAAAAAGGTTTGGATTTCAGTATTAATTAGGTGGAATTTGTTTGTTACTGACTTCTTTGTTCTTCTATTGTCGTTTTCAGTAATATCTTCAAAATTTTGGAAAACGTGGTTCCAAAATTCAGTTGATTCGTTGACTTCTCCGGGGATTGTGGCTCGATTAGTTTCTAAAATCCATGCTTCCACAACACCGACATCTTCTTCATTACTAAACCTCATCACGTATATTTTCTTACAAAACTTACTAGAATTTTTACTTACAAAACTTGCATATGGAATTAGGGTATGGTATTTGTGATCCAATTTAGGGGATTTTATAGAAAAGTAAAAAATCTTACCATACTATTTGTGATCTGATGACTCTTAAGACAAGTACATGTCTTTATTTGGAAAAGTAGTAGACCAAATAGGTCACGACAAAACATACTGAAGATTCCAAAAATCCAAATACATTATGACCATGCTCAAGTTGCACTTGACTTACTAGATGGATACGTATAAAAAGTGAACGAAAATAAAATGAAGAACAGATAAGTCGAAATAATTGATGTGAGTTGATATGTCGAAAGATGAAAAATACATTCACCCGTTAACTCAATTTCCGAATCTTTAATAAATTAATGAGTGAACCAACAAAACAGATAACTGGTGATAAGAAAACTCACTTACAGATTCGCAAATAGTTTTAAAATTTTATGAGTGATATGACTAAATCGACAAATGGTGATAAGAAAACTCGACCCGACATACATGCATCAGTTAACAAAGTGACCACACTAGACCCCAATAACAGTAGTAAGATTTGAAAATTGAGATACCAAAATGACAGGCAATGTACTATAAATAATGTTTCTCTATACCATAACAACACAACCAAAATATCAACATCTTATTTATTCTAGATATATCATCTCTTCAATTTTCAGCATCTCCTTTTATTATTTTAGTATTCATGGTTGCCAGATTCAGCCCTCTTGAAGATGCAGCTATCATCCGGTTTTGGATTAATGTCTTTGTCGCTGAAGGAGAAACAATAAATATTATTTCATGGGTCAATTTATGGGAGCTTGTGGTTTTACATTTGACGATTAGGAACGGAAACCCACACCAGAGAACATCTAGAGTTTTACAAAACCGGGTTCCACATATTAAGAGAAAGGTTAATCTGTACCTAAGTTTTTTGGTTCCACTTTTAAGAAACATGCCTTCTGGATGGACAATGAACGAATGTGTATGTGTACTAATTTTGGACTAACATCTTAAATTTTCATTACATAGTTGTAATAACACAATTTTAATATTTGGTTGTATAATATAGGAACTTCATTCGAAACAAAAATACGAAGATGCAACCGGTAAAGCATTCCAATAATACAAATGCTATTTAATCTTGAAGGAGAGGTTGCCTGAAGAATACTATCCCGATATATTATGCCGTGAAGAGGGTGAAGATGATGATGAAGATTAGTTCGGCTGCACCAACACTATATATTTTATGGGTACATGTATAGAAAACCCTCCCGAGACTAAACTCGGTAGTTAGGGACGCCTAACGGTTTAAAGGGTTTCTGCACCGGCTAAATGCAGTCATGATGCCTGCGACAGTGAGTTAGGTTTAATTTCCAGTAATTTTCATTTAATGTACTACATAGTTTAAGTACCCAAATAAAATAATATTGCTTACACATCTTTGTCACTTATAGTTACATATTCTACAAACTAAATACGACTTAGCAACTCCATGTGTAAACTACAACAACCATATTCCACAAACAAGAATCTACCCGTCTAGCGTAAATTCTCTTAATCTTAAAAGAAAACGTACACTACAAATGAGTGTACACTATGTGTAAATGAAAAAAGGTCAAGGAACGGCTAGCCATTAACCGTTATAAAAAATAAAAACCGGTGGATGGTTAGACGTTCCTTAAGAACGGGAAATGTTTCACCGTTATTTTTCCGAAAAACGGTAAATGAATAACCGTTTTCTGCTTTTTGGGAATGGCTAACCATTAGCCGTTCCCGGAGTCTTCCCGCTGGGATTCCCCCACACTAGGGAACCCTTGCGGGAATCACCC
Source organism: Papaver bracteatum (assembly GCA_023529315.1). Lineage (NCBI taxonomy): Eukaryota > Viridiplantae > Streptophyta > Magnoliopsida > Ranunculales > Papaveraceae > Papaver > Papaver bracteatum. The sequence goes on along the minus strand of JAJJWX010001162.1, from coordinate 124,775 downwards.
ATTTTGGCCACACTTTTTTGGGTTGGAAAGCCATTGGGCATGCCCATAAGACCTAGTCTTATGTTTCGAGTTTAAAGTATAATGAAAACTTTTGGGTTGTTTTTGAAAATTGATTCAAAACCATGTATTAAGAAATATAGAAATAGAAAAATGATTAAGTAAAAAGATCTGCAATTGGAGAAATAATAAGTATCTTGACTGAGACTGTTGAGGAGAGGATAAAAAGAAACAAGAAGGATGTAGAAAGAGAGACACGCAGAAAGAAGATGGGTTTCCTGCCTAAAATTTCTCCAATTTCCAATATATTTTAATAAATGGCATAAATAAATAATCAACTAGGGTTAATAAAATAACCAATTACAAGGGGAGGAATGTGCACCTCGGGTTAAAGGGAGGTGCACATAGTCGCACTCCATTAAGCAGGAGAATTATTCACCCTTTAATAGCTGGCACCAGTTGTAATTGATAAAGAAAAGATATCTTCTCCGTCCATTTCATATCCAACCGCTGGTTAGTTGCTAACTTATATAACTCCTCCCCACACTGTTGTGCGGGATAGCACGACCCTTATACGTAACTTACCTTACCCATGCATTTTGGTGCATTTTCTCAACTCAACTGGAAATATTTAATTATGTCGCCCAAAGAACGAACGAAGAACAATTGGGGATAAGAAATATGTAAATGGTTAACAAGTCCTTTGTGGTGAAATGTTGGGATCTTAGTCTCACATTGGTAGATGGGGCTTAATTGGGTAGTTTATAAGATAATGGGATCCCTCATCTAGTCAACCGGTTTTCAAGTTGAGTTCTACCCATGGGTTTATGACGAGTTTAGGGTCGGTACCCTAACATTTGGTATCAGAGCCAACCACCACGACCCATGCCTGCTCCATGGAAGGGGTGACCTATAGGCTGGATTAAGGTGTAGGGGCACCTATGTATGAGCGTAGTTGTCACTGCATTGAATACTGATAGTCGAGTGGAGCCTCCATAAGGGAAAGGGCTACCGCCAAGTCAGTGTCGATAGAGTGGGCCAACGAGAACGTTGGGTCTGGAAGCGTGGTGGGATGTTGGGACCTTAGTCCCACATTGGTAGATGGGGTTTAAGTGGGTAGTTTATAAGTCAATGGGATCCCTCATCTAGTCAACCGGTTTTCGAGTTGAGTTCTACCCATGGGCTTATGACAAGTTATGGTCGGTACCCTAACATTTGGTATTAGAGCCAACCACCACGACCCATGCCCGCTCCACATAAGGGATGACCTATAGGCTGGATTAAAGTGTAGGGGCACCTATGTATGGGCGTAGTTGTCACCGCACTTAAAGTTCAAGGGTAATATCGCCCGATTTGTTTGTTAAAGAAGCCGATATAACCTGCCGGTTCTGCAATTCTTTTGAGGAATCAACTAGGGAAAATTAGGGGAAGACCCAAAAAAAAAAATTCTCATTGTCAGGCCCACAATTAATTTTGGATACCGTGACACCCATAAATATTTTTGTGACACCCATAATTATCCGAAATTATAAACACATGTCTGCATGATGATTTATGAATCTGCATTACGTGTTATGCACACTGTTTTTTCAGGGGTAACTAGTTATGCATCCTAATTTTTTAGGGGTATAATTGGCAACTCAACTTGGATATAACATATCTAAAAATCCACGCCTTGGAATTTTATAAATTTTATATCGTTGGAAATGTTTTTAAGAGAGCTACGAAACGAGTACAAACAACAACATCAAATTTTTGTTTTTCACGAAAATATTGGAGGTGATCTTCATTTTAGGCAAAATCTCGAAAAATGACTACATAACCATTATGCAACCACCAAAAATGATGCATAACATATTATGCAGACGCATAACGAATTATGCAACCATTTTTTCGATTGCATAACAAATTATGCATCTATAACAAGTTATGTGACCATTGTTTTGGTTGATTTTAGTGCGTACATAAAACAATTGATGAATAATGCAGTATGCATCCATATTTACGGATGCATATCAGGTTATACATCTATTTTATCGATGCATAAAAGATTGTGCAATAATTTTCTCGATGCATAATGCATTATGCAGTCATATTTTCGGATGCATAACAGGTTATGCATCCATTTTCATGTCTGCATAACAGGTTATGTAGATATTATTATAGGTGCATGACAAGTTATGCAACCTTATTTTTTGTTGATTTCAATACTAAGAAAAACGTAGCTGCATAATGTGTTATGCAACCGTTTTCGGGACTGAATAACAAGTTATGCAAAAAAAAAGAAAAAAAAAAAAAAACTGCAAAACGTGTTATGCAACCATTTTCGGGACTGCATAACAAGTTATGCAACAAAAAATTTAGATGCATAACAGGTTATGCAACCATTTTCATAGCTTCATAACAAATTATTAAAAAGTTATGACCAAACACTACTGCCCATATAAAGGGGTTGAGCTAATTCATGCATGGGTACCCTTCATGTATGACAATGGTACACCATGTTGTCTGCCTAAATTTGGCATGTCAACTATCAAGTTCGATGTACCCCTTTCGTTTTGTTTCCACAAGTGTTGAAAGCGGATTAGGGATGTCAATGGGTACCCAAATACCCGGAACCGGCTGATTAGGGTCCGGGTATGGGTCCCATAAATGGACACGTTAGTAAATTCGGGTCCAAATCGGGTAGACCCGTTAATAAACGGTTCCAGACGGGTCCTACCCGGCGGGTACCCGCGGGTAACCGGGTATTTTGTAAAGGGGTAATGTATTAAAGTTTGTATGAGAAATTAGTTCATATATAAACGCTTTACACGTTTGACAAAAGCAAATCTAGTCTTATTCACTCCGTCTGCTCTTTTAGTGTTCTTCCTACAGCTGCAACTACATTTACTGTGTACAAAATCGATACTTTTTCGAAGTATTTCACTGGTAGAAAGGTATTACTATCAATACAAATTGTTTCTTTTCGTATCTACTTGATTTTAGCTTGATGTTAATTTAATCCTTCCACTTTTGAGTCGATGTGAAAGATTTTATTTGGGTTGGTAGATTTTATTTGAAGGATTAAGGTGATATGTTCGACTGTTTTTAAGCTAATTTGTGAGATGTGAAATGAAAGTTTGATTGATTTTGGTATTTTATATTTAATTTTGAATTTAATTTTAGGGTTCTTAATTTCTTATGGAATTTGGGGCTTTTCCCAAAATCTGTTCATATTGTACTTCTTAAGCCCTCTATTAGTTTAGAAACAGTTGATGTATTTTAATACTAAGCATTTCTTTGTCGACTGCCATGTTGGTTTTTTTATTCTGCTTGATCCTATGTGATATGATATGTGTAAGTGCAATACATTAATGCTTTATTTATTCAAAGATTATGAATTGTATATGAATTGATGCTCAAAAATGTATTGGCCTATTGGGTACTTTTAGTTCAAAAATGTTATTGCTAAAAATGTTATTTGTTTTTGCATTATTGATGCTCTGTTTAATGGATTTTTTTGATAGTGATCTTCTTTGTAGTTTGTACATCTATAACTTTTATGGTGATGTATACTTAGGATCTTACCAGTTACCATCAGTTGGCATACTCATTTGAGTTTAGTGAGTGTATACTTTGATAATTAATTTGTGTTTTGTCTGTTTTATATGAAGCTATCATTTAGTTAATTTGAACATCATTTTTAGTATGTAACACTCAATTGGAATATTAAGTTGACAATTTCAAATGATGTGCATTTACTTCCCCATATAAGATATTGATTTTGTGGTCCATGTAGTTGCAGGATCAATACATTATTGTTGTCGCATGTGAACATTTTTTTCTTACAGTACAAATGTTAAGTAAAAAACTCTCAGATGTTCAATTATTGCTAGTGTCTACTGATGGGGTTAGTTAGTGGATTTCTTTCTGATTTCCACTTTAGCTTCCTTGGTATGATTTGTATGTACTACTACTATGTATCACGCCAACAATTGGTTGGACTTGGTCTTAAACTATATGGCTGCTGGTCTTAAATTATATGTATGCTACCGTGTATAATTTATAACTACTGATATAGATGTTTGTTCGTTTTTTTCTTGCAGAGGCAACATGAAAAAACAGACATGAAGTAGAGTTGGTGATCATTTGTGTTCCTGTAAGATTGAAACCTCCGGCTATGCCGCCTCCTAAAGTTACCGTTTCAAAGCCTACAAAAAAGACTAAAGTTGTAAAATCAGTAGTGCGGAAAGAAGTAGAAACCGTAGTCGATGATTCAAGTGATTATGATGATTCTGATCATATGGAAGCGGCAACGACAGATGGGGTTCCGCCAGTTACGCTTAAACGCAAAAGAACATCAGAGGCTTGGAATGAATTTGAAGAGATATACACTAATGGGAAAGTAACACACGGAGAAATGCAAGCATTGCAAGAAGAAAATATCTGCGACGAGCAAAAATGGGACAAGTAGTTTGAGGAAACATCTGAAAAGTTATCTAGTATTCAAAGGAACACCACAGCAAATTAACCAGATGTTCTTTAAAGCTAGTGAAACGGAAGATGGGACAGTAGCTGCTTTTAACTTCAAGTTTAACCAAGAAGTAACTCGTGATTGTATTGCAAGAATGATTATCTTGCATGAACTCCCTTTCTCATCTGTAGAGTACATTGGTTTTAGAAGGGTGCTGACTTCTTTACAACCCAATATTAAACTTGTGAAGTGAAACACTACGAAGACAGATTGCATGAAGATTTTTGAAATAGAAAAGAAGCATTTGTACGAGACTTTTGATAAGGTACAGAGTCGCATAAGCCTTACTACTGACATGTGGACTTGTACTACTCAGAATATTGGTTACATGGCTCTAACATCTCATTATGTTGATGAACAATGGAAAATTCAGAAGTGAATTCTATCTTTTAGTATCATAGATGGGCAACATACTGGAGTGAACATTGCCAAGGTTCTGATGGAATAGTTGTACGGGTGGAACATAGATAGGAAAATATCTTCGATTACATTGAATAATGCTTCAACCAACGGGGTAGTGGTAAGCGAAATTATTGATCAACTAAAACCGGGTAATGGATTACTTTTGGATGGAGAGTTATTCCATGTTCGATGTGCTACTCATGTAATTGTTATTATTGTTGATCATGGGATGTTGCAAATAAAAGAAGAAATACAGAAAATAAGAAATTCAGTTAAATTTATTAGAGGTTCACCACAAAGACAAAAAAATTCTAGAAGTTTGCTTGCAAGTTAATACTCCCAAGAAAAAGTTGATTCAAGATGTTGATACAAGGTGGAATTCTACATATCTGATGATTGAAACAGCACTTCAGTTTCGAGAGGCATTTATCCGGTTTGCGAAGATTAAACCTGATTTTTTTTAATTTTGCTCCAACGGCTGAAAACTGGAAGAACGCAAGTAGTCTTTCAATTTGCTTGAAGGTGTTTTATGACGTTACCGTTCTGTTTTCAGGTACATCATACGTGACGGTTAATCGTTTTTTTGATATTGCTTGTTTTTTATACTTAGAAATTCGTGATTGGTGTGATTCGGAGGATGCATTAATCTCAAAAATGGCTGTGAGTATGATGGAAAGGTTTGAAAAGTATTGGGAAATCTCTAGTAAAAAATTTGCGATAGCTTCTATTTTAGGTCCTCGATTTAAAATAAAATTAGTGTATTACTATTTCCCATTAATATATCCTAGTAACTGCGAGGAAAAGAAGTTAGAAGTTATAGAAGACTTGAAAAGATTGTATAATGAATATGCAACCTGTTATGCTTGTTCATCTCATGTATACTCAGCAAACATTACCAGAAATGACGTCAACACAGAAGATTCAGTTTCAGTTGGTAGTAGTGGTAGTACTTCAACTTATCAAAGTTCTTTTAGTTCTAGAAGGAAGGGTTTGACGGCATTTCTGGAAGAAAGTTCACAACATGATGCTGTTCGTACGGATCTAGAGCAATACCTATCAGCTGATATTCTCCCTATTAAAAATGGAAGTGATATATCCAATTGTAGCATTGATAGCTCGTGATATATTAGCAATTCTTGCATCATCGGTGGCTTCTGAATCTGTTTTCAGCACTAGTGGTAGAGTTGTCGATAAATTCCGTTCTTCAATGCATCCAGAAACAATTGAAGCTTTGATCTGCACACAAGATTGGAAAAGAATTGCGCTAAAGAGTAAGTAACATATCCAATTCATGTTTGCTATTATATCAATTTTGGTTTAATTATTCATTTATAGTAGTTCTTGTACGTTGACTAACTGTTTTATTGTGTTAGATGAGGGACTTGGGTTAGGTGATACTTCACTTCAGACTCTTTTGGAGGCAATGGAGGAGGCAGTGGATGAGCTTCAGTCAGACAATGCTAATGCAACATCGTACATTGTCTAACTGATGAACAAGAAGAAAAGTATATATTTTGTTTTTTGTGAAGAACCTATTGTGGTTTACTCAAGAGATGAAATACATTATGGCGTGTTTCAGGTACACAATTAGATTACAAAACTTTCAATCTATGTAGGATAAAATAACCAGATAATTAGGAATGCATAAATTTGATTGCGTTTTGATAAATTTTTGGCTAGAGCCTGGAGTTACTTGATTTATTTCGGTTACATTTAAATCCATATAATTATGTTAGCTAGAGCCCAGAGTTACTTGGTTCATTTATTAAACACTTATGAACCACGTCAAGATGCAAGCAATATCAAACTTAATTGCAAGTGGTTATCATTGCACATTGACACACTGATATAGAAGAAAAGTGTGTTGTTGTTTAGGTTCTTTTGTAAACAGTCTTGTCATTATGTAATGATTTTCCTTAAACTTGGTACAAAATGTGATTCGATGATTATTTGAGGTGGTTTCTGAATTTATGTCTTGTTGTATCTGCTTGGGAATGAACTATCCTTCTATGAATAACTGTTTTTGTTTGTCTTGCAGGAATAAATGGGAATATGCCAATATGGTGGTGAAATATCTATTGAACTGATGGGAACTTCTTTTTGATATAGCCAAAGAACATGCGAAGTGTGAACTACATCCTTCTTTTTTGTATATGTATTTGTAAAGGAAACACGCATTTATCTTTTGGGGCTTCTACACTTTATAGAATGATAGGTCTGTCAACTTTTGTGGTTATATTACGACAGACTATATTACGGCTAGCGTCACTTGTAGTTATCGACTAAGAAAAAGTCTGCCAACTTTTGTATTTATTATATTATGGAATATTTTTACTTATAGCTAGGAAAATAACTTTAGTTTTCCTATCTAAGCTTAAGTTTATATCCTATTTAGACGTTTAAAGATGGCTACTTTTCTTTTCTGCTGAATCCTTGAATAATCCCTTCTTTTTTTCTAGACTTGTTTTTACCCAATGAGTCCCCGGACCCGGTGATTACCCGTGTCTTTTATTGGGTCCGGTTCTGGGCCAGTGAAATAAGGTACCGGTCCCGGAACCGTTAGGACCCGGAACCGACTCTGATATGCCAGGTCCGGTTCTGGGCCATGTACTACCCGGGGGACCCGGACCCATTGACAGCCCTAAAGCAGATGCAAGATGAGAGACAGGTGTATCACATATCTAAGGGTAGTACGGTAAATTTGTTTTTTAATCAAACCTAATCCTTATTTTTTTTTCTCTTTCTTCTTCCTCGCCTCTTTTCTAAACCTTATCCAAATTAGAGAAGATTGCACCACTATTCATAGTTTATAGATTTAAATGATTGATTAAATAAGGTTAAGCATGTTATTGTTCTCTAAAAGCTCAGGACGGCCGTAACTCTTAAAATTATTTTCCAATTTGGAAGAAATTGCAATTGAAAATGATGCAGTTCGATTGATTCAATAAACATTTTGAGCAATCAGTAATAGATGATCACTGTATTTGGAAGAGTCAGAAGAATCTCCAACAAGTATGAGCAAATTTAATGTATTGATTTATTTTTTTGGAAAACAGAGGCGTTATGTGAAATAAGTTTAAGTTGAGATTGATTTTCTTTTTGTTGCATTTTATAGTAATTTTGAAGAATGGGTGTGGGAAGAATCATTTGTGTAGGTCATAAATTGATGTTTCCTTGAAGAAATTTGATCAAATGTGCTCTGTTCTTCGGTTTTTTTTTGTATTTTTTTTCTTCTTCTTCGTAGTTGCTTATCACGCAGACATTTTCCTTTCTTTCTTGGTTCTCTGAGATGTAAACGATAGTGATGAAAATCGAGATCTTTGTGTATTTGTGCTGCCAGAGAAGATCAAGGAACAATCTGCAACAACGATAGGCTTTTTAATTTTGAAGGAAATTCTTGCCTTTCTATATAGAAGTTAGTTGGGAATGAAAAAGAACGAAAACAAAATTTTACAGAATTATGGGTTTGTGAATAATTTTTACAGAAAAATTGGGTGCGCGAACGAGATTTTCCGTCCGTGGGTTTAACAGTGGAAAACTCTACGGAATTGGATCTGACAGTAGTTTTCACAATCAGCTATGCACCTTTTCTTTGAGTGCGACTTTGCAAAGAATGATCTTTTGGGGACTACCCAAAAAAAGTGGGGGACTACCCATCAGTTTTTGGGGAGGATATTAGAAGTAATATTTGGTCACCCCTTATAAAAAAAAATTATACCCACTTTACCCTTGATGATAAACTTAGTTAGTGATTAGTGATTAGTGATTAGTTAAAAAGTGATTAGTGATTAGTGTTTTATAAGTTGGATTTTTTTGTTTTTAACATTTTTTTTGAGAGATAAGAAGAAGAAGGAAATAGGAAGAAGAAGAAGATGGGTGAACCCAAAAATCTTTTTTTGAGTTTAGTAATTATGATATGAGTGATGCATGTGATGATACCTTAGATCTTTTTCTTTAAGAGCCACAACAAGAGTATGATGTTTTGGGTACTCATGGATACTTCAAATTTAGTTAATGGTGCTTGAATTGGCCAAAACATTCCAAAAAATGAACAATTTACAAATTGATTTCCGTTTGGTTTATAAAGTTCGGCTACAACATTTGAAGAACAAGTTACCGAACTCATCTGCAAGTGTAGTTCGGTTAATGTTTCTAAAAACACAGGTAGCCGAACTCAGCTTTAATGGAGTTTTTTGTTTCATAGAAAAGTTCGATTCTGAAAAAAAATTACGACGTAAACAACTAAAAGTTCTAACTGGGAAAAAAAATATGAAAAAAGTTGCGACGTAACCGAACTCAATATATAGGTTTTCAGAGAAAAGTTCGGTAAGGAGAATAAAATTGCGACGTAACCGAACCAAAGTTCGGTTAGGAAAAAAATTTTGCGACGTAACCAAACTTTTCTCTGAAAGAAAAACCTCCATTAAAAGTTGAGTTCGGCTAGTTCGACAAAGTTTTTCACATAATTCCTAACCGAACTTCTCTCTGCAACTTACATTTTCAACTCATTTTAATGATTACTTCTCATTTTTGCAACCAAAAACGAATGACAAGTAATGGGTTTGTTATAATTTTGATTTTGATTTTGTTTTGTTAATGATTTAAATTAAGCTATATATTGTGGTCGGTGGTGGTGAGCGGCGGGGGTGATGGGAGGAGGTGGTTATATATATAGGTGGTGGTGATGAGAGGAGGTGATAATATATATATAGGTTAAGGGTAGGTTAGTCATTTCCACATTTTAGGACACCCCTTATCATTGTAGGGTGGACATTTGTATCACTGGGTAGTCCCCCACTTTTTTTTGGGCAGTCCCCAAAAGATAATTCTTTGCAAAAAGGATGTGGATACAAAGCCCACTGGGATTCCAGTCAAGAACCAAAAGCTACAGTTTCAGACTGAATGGTTTATCTCTGACGCTAATGGTTTTGTTCTAAGATGAGCTTGTCATACATACGGCACATTTGGCATGATTTATACGGGCTAATACCAGCTCAAATAAGGGCTGATACCAGTCCATATAGGACAAAAAAATCCAGACAATCCTGACCATTGGCTGGTAAATCATGACATTTGGAAGACTAGAAATGACAAACTAAAGAAAATCAATCCTAATCCTTCGCTGGTAAGCGCTGGTGCTTATAGATTGTCTCAAGAACATGAATTACTTACACACCTGCTAGAGACATAATATGATAAGAGACGTGATATAAGAAGTTAAAAATATCCCTTCATCGACAGAAATTCCAAGTGGAACAGAAAGACACTAATGTTGAAATGTAAGAACCCTATGGTTTGTCGCAAATAGTTACAATGTTAGGAAAATCCCTTTCAGTAGGAGCCTATACAAAAGTTGGTCACCAAAGCGTATTCTAGTAAAGATAATATTGCCAGTTTACTACTATCATCTTCTTCTTCCTATGGTTGTGGGACGATGGACTTCAATCTAGCTTCATTAGCATCCCTGTAAGCACAAACAAGAAAAAGTCAATCGAAAGTTTGCCAGGTTGTAAAACAGGAAAATTATATAAGAGTTTCTTGTTATTAAACGATACAATACTCTCTTCAGATTTCATAATCAAATGGCTACAGATTTAGAAGGGAAATTAACGGGGTAATTAAACGAAAAACAAAATATGAGAAGGTTTAGAAAATTGTACAAGTTTTTACATTCTGCTTCAAACAAATTTGGCAAAACAGAAATGACACTTGTTTGCCACCCACTTGACAAAAGTTTAAGGATCATCAAGGTTGTGAAACCATGTGTAACATTGGCGACTGACTGATGTTTCATATGGGTCATGCATGAAAACCCCATCATGCGATTTCAATCTGGTTTAACCAGTAAATACTCTGAACATGTAATTTATGGGTACAGGTTTGAGCCCTTTTAAACACGGGGTCTTAAGTCTAATGATTCTGTAAATCACATTTCTGGAAGATGTGGTTATTGTTCTTTAGAAATAGGAACAAGACATTTCTAATAGGCAAAATGTAGAGACAGTGATATCTAGAAAACACAAGGGACCTTTAGACAACCAAATTGGTTGCCAAAATAGAATGGGAATCCAAGCACTTTTAATTATCTGTCTTGATGGTGAATGAATGACATAATTAAAAACTATAAACATGGAAATAGAATTCTTAACAAAGGTCGAAAAAACGGAACCTGAATGCATCTTCAAGCTCTTTGTTTTCAGGATCCAGCGTCAAACCCTTATAAAAGGCGTCTGCTGCTTCGCCATACCTCTGTGATAACAAATGCAACAAATAATTTATAATGTGATTTGTCTAGGAAAAACCAAAAAATGCAAAGCGGTGGAAAAGACACAGACTTTTAGAATTTTGAGAGCTACGCCTGCCCTGTAGTGTGCCTTTGGCCAATCAGGCCTTAAAGATATGCATTCAGTTGCATCCTTTAATGCTTCAGGTCCATCTTGCATACATGCATGACATGCACTCCTATTGGATAGTAGAGTTGCATCTGTTGGAGCAATTTCCAACGCCTACATTTCCATCACCAAAAATAGGATTATTCTGGGTGAAAACGTAAAGTATTAAACAAGTAGTTCAGAAAGTGAGAAACTAGGACTTTTAAAACAAAATCTAACACAGGTAAAAATTGGCTGGCTGGAAACTTCATAATGCCATTCATAAGACACAAATGTAATTGATTATACCATGACATAAATTTATGTTCTTAACTTCCCATATATCCATGCCCTACCAAATATCGAGAATTCCGTAATAACTACTAGTCAACTTTTTAAAGATCATAATTATGGCAGCTTTCAGCTGTAAGTCTACTCCGGAAGCATATAGTCATTCTACTGTATAATGGAAATGTGATGTACGCCTTAGTTTCTCATGTGGTTAATTGAAGGTTAAAGCAAGTTGGGGGCCCCATCTGAAAAATGGTTCATCTTATTGTCTTTTACGATGAAATTACAAGCACTCATGGTAGAGTTGGTAAAAGAAAATACCAATTAACGGTATTGAACTTAACCTGCATATTATACCAAACAAACTGATAACAAGCACTACACTCATATACCATTGTCTTATTGATTGTGTGCAATCAGAAATATACATGTAAAGCTCAAAGACAAAAATATTCACCTTCAGTAACAATAGTCATAGGCTATGTAAAAGTAAAGTGTCACTCAATTACCATTATGTTACTGAGGGATCATTTGCTTTCAAAGTTAAGGATAATTGAATACCTTTGAGTACCACATTGCTGCCAGCGAATACTGCTTTTCCTTGAATGCTTCTGCACCGTTCATTTTTTCTTGAAGAACTTTCTCAGAACCTTCAGGTTTCTTCTGTTCGAAAGTTCGAATATTTGTATCGTTAAAGAATTCAGAAACAAACTGGAAGTACAAGGCATTTAAAATGTAAAATGGCGGTGATGGCAACAAAGAGTAGAAGATGTGAAAAGATAGTTCTGCGCTGATTAATCATAACGCGAAACATGTTATCCTTCCTTTAGTTTTCTTATATTCTTTTTGAATTGCTGACTTTTTCCTAAAAAGATTTTAGCCAAGAAGTGCAGATGAGCTCTAAATCCTTTAGTTGTCCCCTTGTCATTATAAAGTCTCCAATCCTTACTGCTTGAATTTGTAAAAGATACAGTAGTATAGAATTCTTGATAAAATTTGGCCCTTATTAATACGGCAATCCCATAACATGCAGTTTTAAGAGTTGTATTATGATGTTGTAAATGTACCTCCAGTTCCGAACACAAGGGGATGGATGAACTAATTTGAAGCTTAATAGATAATGTAGAATTTGTAAATGGAGAAGAAAGAGCCAAATAATGGAAATGGCATAATACATATAGTTGAGAAATTTATATACCAATAAGGTGTAGCGGAGTGGTAAGACAATAGACTGGTGGGCAATCAATAAAGGTCGAGGTTGCGAAGGATTACTATAGGTGCAAACAGACAGAAGTACCTCACCGTACTTTTCTTAATATGCTAAGCTATCCCATAATTACGGATAAAAGACAACTTATCAATTCTGTAAGATTCTGTACCTTCTTTCTGGCGGCCTCAGAATGCACATGCTCCATAAGTCCACCAATGGTCCAACTCTGATATGTTGGAATGCAAGAAGTCACAGGAAATAGAATCTCAACAATTTCACTCTTGCCATCTTTAGCAGCAATTTCTACTGCAGTCATGCCTTCCTGTGTTTCAAAAATAAAGAGAAGTTGGATTCCATGTGCCAGTCAACCGGTTCTCTCAAATATTATTACCAATTCTCTTGACTTCTGGTGGAAAAATTAGTCACACCCAACCAGCATGCTACTCACATTCTCAAGATATAGGTTTTCATGCAAGTAGGATATCTTGGCAAACCAAATAGATTTCAGAAGAAGTTTGAACTGGAGAGAAATTAATTAAAAGACCAAGTATTAGGTATCCGTAGCATTTGGATCAGCACCAGCCTCCAGTAAGGGCATGATAAACTGTGGTAGCCTATAATCTACTACATATCGCAGAGGGGCAATTCCACGAGATTCGGCATTTGGGTCAGCACCAGCCTAGACAGATGCAAAGAAAAAAAGATTAGAGTTTATTAGTTATCAAGATTTGCGAAAAATTACTCAAAAGTTTAGGAAGACAATGCACTACATGATTGAGAAGAATCTGAGATAAGAATGACACTAGCATGTAACCTGGAGTACTATGCTTTGAGAGTTTTCCACACGTCCACAATTATCTTTCACATTATTATGCTTTTATTTTATGTTCATGTTTCCAATTTTGATGAACCAGACGCATTAATTTTGAGCACATCAAAGTTATGTGCGCCTATGACCAGCAAGCTAAACATTGTTTTACATCATAATTTTCAGTAAGGCAAAATGGTAAATTATGGGCGCTGCATCCATGCAAACCACATTAATACAACTTGGGGTTGATTAACCAGGGTATGGGGTACTTAGGGTTCCCGACTCTGGGATTGTGTGCAGCACCTACTTGTGTAACAGTCCTCATATCTTGAGTTAACAATTATCTTTTGACCTAGAAAATAAGCTATACACAAACATAAGATAAAGAAGTTCAGAAGCAAACTCAAATGTAACTTCAAAAATTTACTACCAGTGGTTTTACTTAGAAATTGTCAAACAAGTAAATGAAGGGATGAGTCTTTTCATATAAGCAAGAATTGCAATCTAAATTCACTAAATGTACATATTGAGTAAATTCCTTCAAAATGTCATTGTGAGTGGATATATAAATACTTTACTTACTACTCGGAAAACATTTCTTAGCAACCCTCTGAGAAAATAATAATAGATTGTGCCACCAGAAGGTTGAGACCTTTCTTTACCTGTAGTAAAAGATCCGTCATTTGCAGTGAATCGTTAAGAATACTCGCTGTCAGCGGTGTAATCAGACCCCGCAACACTACATTAGGCTGCATATAGGAAGGAACATAGATTTAGTGAATAGCCCCGCCAAGTTGGAAAACCAATGGTAATAAAAATCCGTTGTGCACTACACAATACTCTTTTCTGTTTTACAACAAGGAGTTGCATAAAGTTTCTAAAACGCAAAAAAGGTATATCTTCCTCCTTTTTATATAAAAGATAACTAAAAGATTGTTACACTGTCCTGTTTCATTTTTCTTTGTTGCTCAACAACTTGAAAAAGATTAGCTGTTTATTTAGTCGAGGAAAAGTCAACTTACATCCGCATGGTGATCCAACAAAAGTTTAACAGAATCAAGCTGATCACCAACAGCAGCATAATATAGGGCTGTCCCACACGTAGTCACAAAATTAACGCGAGCACCTTTTGAAAGTAACAACATCTGTATCTTTATATCTCCTGCATATAAAACGGCATATGAAACTCACGCCCAATTAGATATCCAGTCACAAAGTAAAGTAAATAATTATAATAATATAGAAGAAATAGGCTATGTCTTTATGCTATTTTTGTGATAAAGAAGTAGCAACGTAGAAGAATCTACATTGCTCTAGTTAGTCAGAGCACCAAGGTGAATTATTTAGTTATATCTCAAGGTTCACTATAAGAGATTCCCAACATATTCACATTCAAGTATACATCTAAGTATTCAACTCTTCCTAGAGTAAATTTCCATGTACTGAGTTTCTGCCTCTATGTGGCAGGCAATCTTCCACTGCTCCCCAAAACCCAAACAAGGTAAACAAAGTCAAGCAAATGAACTTATGGAGGATAAAGAGTTTAAGAGAAAATTCATGTTAACCAACATTCAATGCCACTGCTGTGTCTGGATAAGAAACTACCATCGAGTTTAATAAATACATGGTCAAATTGCTTTCACTTACTAAAGATTAAGAGGAAAATATAAACAAGTGCACGCACGCACGCACGCACACAGACATACATATATATATACAGAAAACAGGTAGCTTTATAAGAATGTAAAAGTCCTGTTCCTAGGTTAAAGATATGGGAAGTACCTGCTAATACAGCATAATGCAAAGGAGCATTAAATGTACTATTCGGATCATTTGAACCATTAGGATTGGCACCCTTTTCAAGAAGATACTCTACAGAGTTCAAATGTCCTTTAACAGCTCCATAACATAAGGGAGTTCCACCTGAAAAACAGAAACAACTGTAAGATAAATTTGTATTTCAGCTGAAGAGGTTTCCCTTTACGATTCACAAGGTTATATAGTTGGGAAAAATACCAAAACCTAATTGATCAAAGAATATCCAAGTTCCATTTCAGTCTCCTACACTATGTCTGTTCAGGCAGTATATGGAAAGCGTACTAGTTCTGTGACATCCTTCTGAAGAAGGCCACCGCGAATCAAAAAGTGAACAATAGTGCATTGTGAGATCATCAACCCCAAAACGACAAAATAAACAACGAAGTGTGTTAATTTTTATTCTTCTAGCAAACAACTTCAGCAAGTAACACAACATCTTGTTGACAACAAGGATCATAGTTACCAGAATTACCCTAACAATTTTTTCCTAATCAATAATGAAATCCATGAAAATGAAGCAGTAAATGGACATTTGTTAAGAGCTAGGAGTTTATTTTCTATGAAAACAAGATCAAAGTTACAAAGAAACAGAAGCTGAAAAAAAAATATCAAAAGTAAATCATTGGGAAGAAGATATTACCATGGTTATCTTTCACATCGATATCAAGATTCAACTCTTCAAGCAAGTATCTACAAACATTTACGCTTCCTCCAGCAGCAGCAAAAATAAGAGATCCTCTTCCAAGTCTATCCTTAAGACGTTCGATCGTTATTGCTAATCCATCCCCTCTGTTATCGTACCTTGAAGCTATAACTGAAAATCACCCAAACATAAAATCCAAATATCTTAAGTAATTAAATAAAAAAGGAAAAAAAAAAAAACTAATCAAACTGTGTATATTTGAGCTTACTCTTGAAACGATCTAGATTCCCAGTGTATGCAGAATCCAGAAGATCAAAATATGCCGATGTACGGGCTGCAAACAGAGTCAAAATCAAAATCAAAATCAAAAAATAAAAATAAAAAATAAATAAAAAATAGGAGAAACTCAAGGGTTTTGAAAAAGAAGAATACAGACATGGAGCATAAGATCTATTGATCTCAACTTTATCCGGGCCGGCAATAATGTATCGTTGTTTTGCTGGAGCTGCAAGATCAGAAAACGAAAATGTTAGAAACCAGAAGAAGATTAAGAAAAAGAACTCGAGAAACTAGCTAGGGTTTTACAAAGAGAAAGAAAAACGAACTTTGATTGCTCTCCATTTTAGGGTTTCCAGACTGGAGATTTGCGTGTTTTTGTGTGAGGAAAAGGGGAGAGTGGAGAGAGATTTTTATATTACTATAGCGAGTTTTTCTTTTTCATTTTTGTTTTTTCTTTTCATTTTCTGCATTTATGAAAAAAAAAAACATTGAGAATAGCGAAGACGCGCCAAGAAATATCAGTGTACGAAACGGTTAGGTGAAAAAGTTTTCGTATTTGTTGACCCATAAGTGAATGTAGGTATTTTAAACTCACCCCACTATTGGGATTTGGGAGCATGGTTCGATCAGGCCTAAAAGCTTCTACCTGAAGACTGAGTCCAATTGGTAAAAAAAAGTTTAAAAGGGTCACCTAAGTTGACAAGTGCAAAGGAGTCCGACTCTCATTGGATTTATTTCTTTCTTTAAGGGTTTAAGTTTATGTTTCCTAATTTGATCTGACCCTTATTAAGCTATATATATATGCGTATAAGATCTCATGTAGAACTATCTCAATCGATACAAATTCTTCTTTAAGGTGGTTAATTCCCGATCAATCGAACGAACGAATTTTCTTAAGTTTGTTTTTCCCCAATGGAGTTACCCGAATCCTCAGAGAGAACTGGAGATTCAGTTCCCACCTCATATTTTATCAGTCCGCCGGTTTACAAATTTACTGAGGTACCGGATACGTACGTGGCTCCTCGGTCAAAACTTTCTCACCGGTTAAGCCAGTTAAAGAGAGAATCCTCGGAGCGAGTTGGACCTATTGTTCCCGACTCATATGTAAACTTTCCCCCGCTTTGTAGTTTTACTGAGCTTCATGATTCGGAAGAGATGCGCATGATTAATCAGGCAAGACTTGGTAACGAGTTAAGGAGAAAAATTGCCAGCTTAACGAGTTCAGCTGATAGTAGTTCTGACGGGAAGAAGAAGTCTGCTGCATCAGATAGCGTGACTTCGCCTTTCGGCGGCCAGAGACCTCCTGTGGAGCTGCAGCTGCACGAAGAGCACAGGGTTATGAGGTTAACCAACGTCTGTCTACTCCATCCCACGGAAGCAAATCTTGGTACCCTTGAAGTCCATACAAATGGATTCATATACACAGCCTCGGATTTCCGTATAGTTTTCATGACTGCAAATGCTCGAGGGTGTTTCGTGCGGCTTGGGGACTGTAAGTGGCCGCCTCTCTTGCTATTCCATTTGCAGCGCCCCATCGTGATAGAGGCAAAAGAAACGATGGATATCCAGTTCTGTTTGCGGCAACCCAATCCAGGTATCACCGATGAGAAGCTTAGCGAAGATTTAAAGAATTTCGTCCAGAAAGTTCACGAATCTCATCGGCGGTGTGGCTGGAGTACTGTACCTATAACACCTATAGAGTTTGAGGCGCTAGAGGAGTGCGAATTTGTTGGTGCTTTTCCGACGGGCAAATTAGCCACCGTTGCCCTGACTTATTCTGCTTTAGTTGTGCTTGAAGAAAGACGACCTTTCATGGTGATCCCACTACTAGACATCGTGATTGTTAACTTGGCACTCCCTCAACCTGAAATGATTGATATGACAGTCATATTTGAAGACTTGAAGCGTGATGTGCTTGAAATTCGGTCTGTTTCCTCAAAATTTCTCACTAGCATAAAACATCGTCTGAACCATGCGCAAGTGAAGTACTATGTTAACAGTGAAACACAGGACTGGAGTTTAGCAGTGAGAAAGATGTTCGAGTCTTCGGAGGCGTTCATAGGTGAAGCCTCACGTCTGGAGGATAGTGTTACTTTGGCCTACTATCCGGATGCAGATTCAGGTTCAAATTCAGAATTTCTAGGAAAGTATGGTTTATTTGGGTTGTGAAGAAGTGGAAAGTAAAGCAGGGAGTTGAGAACTACAAAATTATTACCTTTATTGCTCTAGTTTACCTTTATTGTTAATGATGGATTTGCAAAATTATTATCCTTCCTGAACATGCATTAATATTAATTCTGCGCTTGTTATGAAATTTGGATCATAATTTGGATAATATTATTGTAGTCTTGAAAATATGTTTTCAACTCGTCACTCTGGGCGACCATGGCATGCCTCTGGATGGGCTGGGCAACAATGACATATTTCCTCCGCTCCACTATTAGTTGACCTAGTAGTACAATTTAATAAGATAGCCTTAGTGCAAAATGTTCCAGATGTACTAATTTAAGGGATGTTATGATTTGTTCGGATTGGAGTTGGGGACGGATACTACGATTCGAGTTTGCCGGACAGGCAGCTATGCCTTCGGTGACTGCAAAAAACATAGTTTCCGAGAGAAATCGAAGGAAGAAACTCAATGATAGGTTTATCTGCACTAGTACTACTAAGAGCTTGGTTTCTAAGATTAGCAAGGTGAACTGATTCTACACCGCACAAATTACACGATTTTTGCATAAAAACAGTCGCATCATTATGTGGACTACACTAACATTTTGAGTGATTAGATGGATGAGGCATCCATAATTAAGCAAACATCGCCTATCGAATTTCTGGAAGTAAGTTCTTGAACAAGACGAATTCCAGTCTAAAAACAGGTACGGTTAAAACATAATAGCTACTGCAGTAACTAAGATTCATCCACTCGATGTTACAGTGATATGGATGATGATAAATGTCTGCAATGAGAAATATTTGCATCATCCTTTGCTGCAGTGACCCGTTATGGTCCTTGTTGTGCCGATGAAAACTAGGAGAGCCTTGGACCGGAGCAGGGCCGGCCCTGAGGGAAGGTCTGTTGAATCCTACTCATTCACCTACCACTTCTCACCTACCACTTCACCTACCCATTCACCTACCACTTCACCTACCACTTCACCTACCCCTTTACCTACCACTTCACCTATCACTTCACCTACCCCTTTGTACTCTATATATAGTCACTTCTCTTTGTAAAAGAATATCATCAAAAATATATCAAATACATTGTATTCTTGTTATCTAAAAACTCAATCAATGAATCTCTCTATTTTGGTTCAATCTTAATATGGTATCAGAGCAAGGATAAGGATCCTTGTATCTAGTATTGAACCATGGGAGATTCAGATACAGAAAATTCTAAAAACACAAAACCTTCCGACAAAATTATTTTTCAATCCGATGGGTCATCGTTCAAGGCAGGAATTACTTTGGATGAATCAAATTATGATCTGTGGTCTCAAATCATTGAGATGCATATTGCTAAGAAGGAGAAGCTCCCCTTTATTTGCGGTACGTCTCCAGTTCCATCTAAAAATGATGATAAGTATGATAAGTGGTACGCAGACAATCAAAAGGTCAAGAGATGGCTATTAATGTCTATGTCACCAGAAATAATGAAACGATATATTCGTTTACCTACTGCTCGTGAGATCTGGGATGCTGTTTCTAAGGGCTTTCTCTGCCAGGAAAAATGGTAGAGCACTCCCGGTCTATTATGGGGAATTAGTAGAAATCTTCAGTGAGCTAGATCACCGTGATAAGGTGATTATGGAAAATGAAAAAGATGTTGAACTATATCGAAAATCAGTTCAACGTATGAGGGTGCATATTTTTCTTGCTGGGTTAGACAGTGAATTTGAACAAATACGTGGGGAAATTCTAAGAAAAGATCCCATACCTGAATTAGAACCTTGTTATGCTTTGGTTCGACGTGAATCCGTCCGGCATACTACAATCAACAAAGGAACTGAAGTTGAAACTTCTGCAATGGAAACCCATCGTCTATACAACATTAAAGATAAGTCTTCCACCTGCACTCATTGTAATAAACGTGGTCATACCAAAGACAGCTGCTTTGAGGTTGTCGGGTATCCATATTGGTGGGATAAACGCGATCCCAAGAAAAAGAATTTCGCTGCAGCAGCACATGTGGTTAGCAACCTAACCTCCGCTATGGAAACAACCAATGGTAAGGTTTTTAATGTTTCGCAAGTTGTTCCTAATAGCTCATGGATAATTGATTCGGGTTGCACATACCATATGACTTTTGATTCCAGACAGGTTTCTCCTCTTAAAACATCCATACACAACTCCGTTTGCACATCAGATGGATCTTTGGCTCCAGTAATTGGAGAACAATCATTAAATATTACTGATACATTGAGTCTAGATTCCGTTTTAGTCGTTCCCTTTCTAAATTATAATCTATTATCAGTTTCCCAAATTACTAAAGTCTTACATTGTGTTGTTATCTTTTGGCCTAATTCTTGTGTGTTTAAGGACATTCGAACACGGCGGACGATTGGATTTGGGGTTAGAAGAGGAAAGCTATACTATCTAGATTTGGCGTCAAAAAGTTCAGAAAGATTATCTAATGCTCTAGTTGTGAATGGTACTCAGGGGGAGAAGGAGAAATCACAAATTTGGTTATGGCATAGACGGTTAGGGCATGCTTCTTTTGGCTACTTTAAAAGGCTATTTCCTAGTTTATTTTCAAATATTGATGTTTCTAGTTTTCAATGTGAAGAATGTGAACTAGCTAAAATCCATCGTACTTCATTTCCATCAAGTTTAAATAAAAGTCCTATTCCATTCATGATTATTCATTCTGATGTTTGGGGGCCGTCTAAAGTTAACACTCTTGGTAGCGCCCGATGGTTTGTCACCTTTATTGATGATTGCACTAGGATGACATGGGTTTGCTTGATGAAATCAAAAGATGAAGTGAATAATTTATTTCAGAGGTTTCACAAAGTAGTCAACACACAATACAATACAAAGATTCAAGTTCTTCAAAGTGACAACGGAGGCGAATATTTTAATACTGTTTTTCAACATTATTTAAGAGAATGTGGTATTGTTCATCAGACAACTTGTCCTAATACTCCTCAACAGAATGGGGTAGCTGAAGAAAAAAAACCGTCACTTGCTTGAAGTTGTGCGCGCTTCATTAATATCAGCTCATATGTCGTTAACTTATTGGGGTGAAGCTCTTGCATCTGCAGCATATGTGATCAACCATACACCTTCCAGCACTATCATTTTTCAGACACCATTTCAAGCTCTCAGTGAGGCAACAGTTTCACCAACAGTTCCAAACTTTCCTCCACGTATATTTGGTTGTGTAGTTTTTGTGCACTTACACAAGAACCAACAGAGCAAGTTATCTCCCCGAGCTTTAAGATGTGTCTTCGTAGGATATGCTGCAAGTCAGAAAGGATATAGGTGCTACCATCCTCCAACTAAACGAATGTACATAATATTGGATGTTAAGTTTCACGAGCACGTGATGTATTACTCGAAGTCTGAACTTCAGGGGGAGTATGAAAAAGAAATTCAGACTCTTGACTATGAAGAAGACATAATCAAAGATGTTGTGATAGAAATTCCAAAAGAACAGAAAGTTAGTGAGGAAGAAATTAATGCGGATGGTGAAATTGAAGCTATAAATGAAGTTGAAGAATATGGATCAGAAAATAATGCAGATGAAGTTGTAGAAGATAATGCAGATGGATCACCAACCCCAATCCAACTGTTCGCTGAAGATGTTCTTGAACCTGCAAAGAAACAATTGCCAGAACGTCGCAATAGAGGTATCCCTAAAACCATGTATGAACCTGATATTTCATCAAAAGCTAAATATTCCATGAGTAATTATGTCTCTAATCACCGTCTGACCGAATCAAATAAGTCATTTGTGAATCAGTTATCTACTGTAGTTATTCCTAACAGCTTGCAGGGAAGCATTATCTGATCCAAAATGGAGGGAAGATATGATCGAGGAGATGAAATCCTTACAAGAAAATAATACTTGGGACATGGTTGAATGTCCAGAAGGAAAGAAAGTCGTGGGATGTCGCTGGGTTTTTACAGTTAAATACAAGGCAAATGGTGAAATTGAACGCTTTAAGGAAAGATTGGTTGCAAAAGGGTATAGACAGACTTATGGTGTAGATTATAATGAGACATTCGCACATGTAGCTAAAATGAATACAGTGCGAGTCTTGTTGTCTCTTGCTGAAAATTTGGGCTGGCCATTGCAACAGTTTGATGTCAAGAATGCCTTTTTACATGGAGATTTGTCCGAAGAAGTGTATATGCAGCTTCCACCAGGAATGATGGAGTCAGAGTTGCATAACGGAAAAGTTTGCAGGTTAAACAAGTCATTGTACGGTCTGAAACAATCTCCGAGAGCATGGTTTGGAAGATTTACCAAGTCTATGAGAGCATTTGGTTATCGCCAGGCAAATTCAGATCATACTTTATTATTAAAGAGAAATCGAGGTAAGATTACAGCTCTAATCATATATGTAGATGACATGATAGTTACAGGAGATGATCCAGAAGAAAGAAAGGCTCTCCAAAATTATCTATCAAGTGAATTTCAGATGAAAGATCTTGCTTCTTTAAAATACTTCCTTGGAATTGAAGTGTCTCGATCAACAGAAGGAATCTTCTTGTCACAAAGAAAATATGCCCTTGATTTGTTGGAGGAAACGGGTATGTCAGCGTGTCAACCTGTAGATACACCAGTAGATCCAGGTTTGAAATTATGTTCGGATGTCAACCAAGTACTTGTTGATAAAGGAAGATACCAAAGGCTCGTGGGTAGACTAATGTACTTGGCACATACAAGACCTGATCTTGCATATGCTTTGAGTATTGTTAGTCAATTCATGCATAATCCTGGAGAAACACATATGAATGCGGTAATGCGAATCCTAAGATACCTAAAGTCTGCTCCGGGAAAAAGGATCTTGTTTAAAAGAGGTAAAGACTTCAAAAGTATGGACGCATATACTGATTCTGACTATGGTGGGTCATGCGATGATATGAGGTCTACTTCAGGATATTTTACCTTCATTAGGGGTAATCTTGTTACATGGAGAAGCACGAAACAAGAAGTTGTTTCACGATCAAGTGCAGAAGCTGAATGGCGAGGTATGGCGCTGGGTATCTGAGAAGTGATGTGGTTAAAACGTTTGCTAACTGAATTGGGGTATCCTCCTAGGAAACCAATTTGTGTGTAATGTGATAACAAAGCGGCGTGTGATATTGCACACAATACAGTTCATCATGATCGCACAAAACATGTGGATATAGATAGGTTCTTCATTAAAGAAAAGTTGGATAATGAGATCGTGGAGTTTCCTAGAATTAGATCGGAAGATCAGGTAGCTGATATTTTAACTAAAGCAGTTCCAAGTAAGGTATTTCTGAAGTTTGTTGGAAAGCTAGGCATGAGCGACATATATGCACCAGCTTGAGGGGGAGTGTTGAATCCTACTCATTCACCTACCACTTCTCACCTACCACTTCACCTACCCATTCACCTACCACTTCACCTACCCCTTTACCTACCACTTCACCTATCACTTCACCTACCCCTTTGTACTCTATATATAGTCACTTCTCTTTGTAAAAGAATATCATCAAAAATATATCAAATACATTGTATTCTTGTTATCTAAAAAATCAATCAATGAATCTCTCTATTTTGGTTCAATCTTAATAAGGTCAACGAAGGTTGACTTCGGGGCAGCAACTCAACAGGGGCAGCAAATTTAGTTTTAGGGGTGTTTGTGTTAAAATATAAAAATGAAGGTTTAGATCGTGATTACAAAAAATATAAAGGGATATTTTGACTTAGGTGCCCATAAAATGGATCGAAGATGAACCAAATCAACTTTCGCACTTCTCAAGTCTCTTCCTTCTCTGCTGAAGCTAACCCGTTTTTGTTTTCCAAGAACACAGTCTTCACAAAAAATAATATCAACAGACTTCACCTTAGGTAGATATCCTCCCGAACATAGAATCTTCATGTTCTTCTCACTCATGTGCCCCAATATTTTATGCCATAAGTTAGTGTCTTCACTACTACTAGCCACTGCTAAAGTAGTTCCATCTAAAGTCTGGTATAGAGTATTGACTCTAACTCCTTGAACTAACACCATAGCCCCTTTCTTCACTTTCCAATTTTGTTTCGTTAACACAACTTCACAGTCATCATCACAAACTTGTCCCATAGACACCAAGTTTTTCTTCAAATTTGGAACGTATTGTACATCCTTCAATTTCCATGTTGAACCGTTGACTTTTAAGATCACATGATTCACATCACCCAAACCGATGATGTCGCATGCTTCACCGTCACCCAAGAATACTTGGCCATAGTATCCTTCTATATAAGAGATCATAATACTCTTATCACCCGTATCATGGAAAGAGTCTCCCGAGTCTATAATCCAAGACTCATCTTGCTTGTCCTCGGAGAGTAGTAGAAAACCTTCTGTAATCACCTTCTTGTTATCAACAAGGACCTTCACTGGTTCCGCAGCTGAAACTACGTTGACCTCTTCTTGATTACCTTTGTTTCCACCATTATTAGCACCTTTGTTTTCCGGATAATCATTCTTGTAGTGTCCTACTTTCTTACACGCCCAACACTCAACAACACCTATAGTCCGGGATTGAGATCTCCCCTAGATTTTCCTCTAGACTTCCATCTGGATTTGTTGTTGTTGTTCCTATTTGAACTCTTGCCTCTATCTTCTTCATGCATACTTAAGGATGAGCTTGAAGAACTAGAAACATAACCTTGTTCTATTCTTCTTTCCTCTTCAGCAATCAACCTTTGCTGCACATCATCAAGCTTCAACTTCTCGTTCCCTGCAGAATTACTAATAGTTGTTCTTGCGGTTTCCCAACTCTTTGGTAATGATGATAACAACCTTAAAGCTTGAACTTCATCATCAAAAGTAATACTAACTTTTGAAACATGAGAAATAATTGATTTAAACTTCCCAAGATGTGCTGAAATCGCTTCGCCTTCATGCATCTTCAGATTAAATAATTATTCACACAACATAATCTTCCCCGAGGCTGATGAATTTTGATACAACTTTTCAAGTTTATCCATAAGATCCTTCATACTAGTTTCCTCTTGTACATTATTGTAGACTTCCTCCGTTAGACATATATGGATCACGGTTACACACTTGCGATCAAGATTTATCCATTCATCGTCTTTGCATGCTCCCTTTTTCGGAACTCCACCCAATAGATCAGCAAGGTCTTTCTCATATAGATAGTCTTCCATCTGAGACTTCCAAAACGCAAAGTTCTTCCCATTAAAAAATTTAACCCTAGCTACCGTACTTTCGTTATTATCACCCATAACTCCCACACCAATCTTACTACGATAAACCCTAAAGCTCTAACCCGAGCTCTGACACTAGTTGTTAGGATTTTCTTAGGGAATCACTGACAACCTCGGAATAATGGATATTAAGATATTATGATGAATAATAAGTAAACCAAGCACAAGCAACTATGCAAATATGAGAAAGATAAATAAACTCACAAGACATAAGATTTATAGTGGTTCGACCAATACATACAACTTGTATATATTGTCTACGTCCACTTTGAGCCGCACCAGCTCAAATCCACTATAAATAAAAACGATTACAACGTCGTGTGAATCCCAGCAAACCTTTGGTTACACCGCAAAAATTATCCGAGACGATACCTTGTCTCTTGTTCCTCACCAATATGCTCTCACAACGAAACCCTAGCTCTTTACCCTAAAAGCTACACAAGAAAGAACTCCCTTTTCTCTCTAAAACAATTTTTCTTCAAAATAATTCTACAAGGCCTAATTACCTATTTATATAGGTTACAAACTTGGCCACATAAAATTCTAGACGTTTTTAGGAAACCCCTTCCCAAAATAACCATGGATAACTTTAGGAAATAATAATTAGTCTTCAATAACTAACAAATGAATACATTTTCTTGCTGAAGTGATTTTGTGAACGGGATGAAGTACACTGGGTTGGTTATATAACTTAGAACATGATATTTGGTATAATATCTTCCACATGAATCTTGTGGAGATAGGAATCTTATATTTATATTAAGAGAAGCGTACGTTAAATAAGGTTACAGAATAATTTAAAATACTGTTAAATAAAACAGACTCTATGAATAATCTATAGCTAACAAGAAGAACGATATAGTAGCATATAGACTAGTTTCTGTTGTAGACTAATTCAGTTTAACGGTATGGTTAACACCTCCCCTCAAGTTGTACTTGAGTTGACAAATGTACAACTTCATTCTAATGTACTGGAACCGTGGTGAAGATAGCCCTTTCGTAAATATATCAGCTATCTGGTCTCTTGAGCTGATGTAACGAACTTGTAATTGCCCCTCAAAGTGAAAAAAAAATCATTTTTTCGAACTTCATATTCCCTTAACTGTTGTATGAGAAAATTGGTGTTTCTCTTCAAATTCATAGTGTGAGATAGTCAAAATACCTCTTCAAATGGTTGTGTGAGATAGTCGAAATACCTCTTCAATTGGTAGTATTGATCTATGTTGGTTAACAAATATAATTGGTAATGGTAATGATGTTTTGTGTCTGTTAACAGACACAAATGGTAACGGTATTAATTTGTTTTGGTATTGTTGTTGAAAGGTGTTTAAAATTGGTTGAAAGGTATTGAAATTTGTTTAGAACTGGTTTTTAAGAATGTTTTTAGTACTAGATCTAAAGTGTTAATACATCAAACAAAAGACTTTGTCCAATGGCCTTGCCACTAGCAGAGACATTTAAACAAGCTTTCTTAGCAGATGTTAATGGTGGTGGTGAATGGTTATGATATGGTGATAGAGACTTGTGTTGTAGGTAAAATGGATCGAAGATGCGAGTAAAGTAGGTGATGGAACTGGTGACATGGGTATTAAATATTATTGGGTTGCTTGTTTTTGAAGTTTTTGTTTGTGAAGATAAAAAAAGAGTTGAATATGGGAAAGACTGATTCAAACTTCAAACCAGGAGATAAATTGGTTTCTTCTTGACCAAAATAAGCTTGGTCAAATACAGATGCAACTTGTAAAACGAAAAGAGAAGAAATTAAGATAGTTCTGGTTTTAAGAGAAAGGGGATCTTAGGGTTTAGGTGATGGTATGAAAGTGGTTGTGGTGATCAAATAAATTGAAACTAAAATCAGATGGTGAAGAAAGAAGTGGTGGTGACAGCGGCATGCTATCTCAGTGGAAGAGTGAGGGAATCGAACCCTCCTGATACCAACTTAGAACATGATATTTGGTAGAATATCTTCCACAGGAAACTTGTAGAGATAGGAGTCTTAATTATATTAAGAGAAGCGTTAAATAAGGTTACAGAATAATTCAAAATACTGTTAAACAAAACATACTCTATGACTAATTTATAGCTAACAAGAAGAATGATATAGTAGCATATAGACTAGTTTCTGTTGTAGACTGACTCAGTTGAACGGTATGGTTAACAATATACATGATTACCAAAAACAACAACCCACTTACCTCATCGGGAAATAAAAAAGATTATGATATTGCAAGTAGAGGGGCGAGAAATGGTTTGCACTTATGACCACATGTACCACTTTGAAAAGCGCGGTTCATACCTTTGAATTGCGTGATTGAAGGCCCCAAACTCCAAGTCTGCTAATAGTGGTACCAAATTGCTTGGGGGTGTATCAATCCTTTACCAAAATATATTTTGTCATATATTCATATTGGTACACCCCCAAGCAAATTTGGTACCCCTATTAGCAATCTTGCCAAACTCGGACAGTTCAGTTGTTTAGGTACAGCGGAAATTGAGTGTAATTAGTTAATCCATGCCTGAAACAATGTGCCATACTGCCTTATCCAGTTATTGACTCTCTTTTTTAATGGAATTGTAGCGCGACAAGGTGTCATGTAGCTAGCATGTTCACTGCAAGTAAGTAAGATTCGATCTGAAACGATCTCAAGACTCAAGAGGAAAAATATTTTATCCCTAAAGATTTTTTTCTGCACCTGGATTCCCTTTCCCAAACTACACATACAACAGAATCAAAAACAACAACCACCGCTGGTACTAATCTGAATACATTTTGAACAGATAATGAAGTGAGGAATTTTTCCGAATTCTTCTAAAATCCTTAATGAACTCTCTTGGTTTAATATGAAAATAATCGGAATGATTGCTGGGGTTCACTATGAAACCGGTGAGTTTCCTCAAAATTTGTCACTAGTACAAAACATGGCTACCTAAAATATCGTCGGAATTGTGCCCAAGTTAATAGTCAAACACGAGACCGAAATTTAGTAGCAAGAAAGATGTTTTGAGTCTCGAAGGTGTTCATACATGAAGCCTCGCGTCTTGAGGATACTCGTGCTTTGGCCTACTATCATGCAGATTCGGTTGTGCTCTAGTTTCTTTAGTTTAATACTCTCTCTGTCCCACGATTAGATGACCTAGTTCAAGTTTGCATAATTTTAAGGCAAGGAAGGGAAAAGAGTACTTTCAAGTATTTTTTATAATTATACCCTTATGAATAATAACTAGTGAAATTTGGAGGATATCTGGAAAATGAACATTGCTCCAGTTATCAAGATTTTTATCTGGAAATGTGCTCATAAAATCCTACCCACTAATGCAAAGACTGCAAACATTCTGTATTATATTTGACCCTATCTGTCAAGTATGCAGCAGTGGGGAGGAAACCATGGCACGTATTTTCTTAAACTTCCATGTCGCAACTGATATATGACATGAAATTATTGGAACATCTCATGTCAAGTTTGACAATACCACAAACTTCATGGATTGGTTCACTCCTGGAGTTTCTACTAGAAAATAATGATAGCTATGCTACTACTTGTTGGTGCATATGGAAGGCTAGGTGTGACTTAGTCTTTAATCACACCAAACCTAATGCCAAACACACATCTCTATGCTTTAAGCAATATTTGTGTGACTATAACATAGTTCACAATTTACCATCCCATGCTCTGAACAATTTTTCACTGAATGGTGAAGAGTCTGACATTGAGGAATAAATTACAGTCCCTTATGATCTAAATCAACTTAATCCACATGAGTTTGGTTTTATCATCAAAATATGTACTATACAGGACCCTGAAAGCTTCAAATATTTCTCGGCACTAACTATCTTGGATGCTATAGGAAACAACATTGATAGCAGATGACACTCATGCCACATTGGAGAATGGGTAGCAACAGGAGGAGAAGATCTAGCTTTCACTTGGGCTAATGAGAGGCACCACATGAACATTGAAGTACAAGCGGAATCTAGGGAAATTTTGTTAAGGTTTCAATTCCTATATAATCAAGCGATCAAGGGGAGATTAAACCTCAATCACTATGAAGCATTAAGAAGTAATGATGAAGACAATTACTCAAGAATCAATCAAATCTCTTTTGTGTTTACTAGTCTTAAAATTATCCATAGACTTCAAAACTTTTATACTATTAATATTTCTATCTTTGTAAGAACAATGTAAGCAGACTTGGCACAAGCACTGATATATATATATATATATATTCACAACTGCTCCAAATCTATTTTTCATTCACACTGATGTGTATTTCATAATTTTCGTTAACATGAAGTTAAGCAGATCAAACACCACCTCATCGTATAAAGCTTTCAAGGTAAACTACTCATTAAAAAAAATGGTTTCTTAGATTCCACAAGCATAAAACCTTTTCTTCTTTCTATGAAAGTATCTACATTATCCTTGATGTGTTGCACCTATCGAGTAACAATATGGAATAGGTCATCCAACAAGATGAAATGGTTGCTCTTTAAGATGCACTACTTGATCAAATTATTAAATGATGTGCTAATTCATGATATCTTCATCAACTGATATCTCTTTTATTTTGTTTGGTTTTTTAAAATTTGATTCATGATATTTTTATCAATTTTATTCATGTAACGCAGTATTGTGCTATCTGAAAAAAGAGACACTAACGCCATTAGTATTACAACTTTCCTTTACCAAACGCCTCTCTCTCTCTCTGTTGTTATTTCTCTGCACATTACATAAGGAAAAGAGTGGAATCGATTGATAAAATCAATTTGTTTTGTTTTATTTTTCTTTCCCATACAGATTTATGGACATTACCGACATGTCCTAAGGGAATATGTATAAACTTTGGCTAAACAAATATGTTAAGGAGATCTGTTTGGGTTGAGATAGGGTTATTAGAGAATTTGTGAGGAGGTTAAAAGCTTGGTTTTTTTATCTCTCATAATCTTCTGATTATTTGATTGAGATTTTTTTTCTTTTTCTTTCTTTTGTTTGGTTTGATCAGGCATTTGAGAAACACGATGTGGAGAAATGACATAACTAACGGAGTATACCAATAAGGAATTTGATAAGAAATATGGTTTTACTTGGCAAGTATTTCCCGGTCACAATTTCGGTATTACTTGCCTACCTTTTTCATTTTGTTTTGCTTAAATAAAGTTTAGGGAAAAGGATTGAAATTAGAATTTAGAGAGGGATTTCGATCAGTCGTTTAGAGATGTTCCGTTATATCGAAATTGAATGAAAGTTAAAACTTTAGCGGATATTTAGCTATAAAAACTAGGGAGATTTTTGTTTGGCTGGTCGAATCTCCCATTCATAGAGGCGTTGCAGTTATTGTCTATGTGGGTATATAGTTCACGTGGTGGTGAAGTACTTAAATTTTACAAAAAGAAAAGAAGAAAAAATTAGTCTAATTTTGTTGGTCATTATATGTTTGATTGGTTCCGTGATCCTAATTCTTGATAGGCTTTGCTTTACAAATTTTTGTGATTTTTTTTGGCATTTTTTACGATAAACATTATGCATTTGCAGTAGTTCTATTTTTTTTTAATAAACCTAAAAACATTTTACAGTCCTGAAGTATAGAGTTGATTTGCAAATATTTTAGGCGCTAATGAAACTTGGATGTCATAGATGAGATTCATCAGATGTTCGGTTACATCGGAGCACTGATCGAGCAAAGTATTGGTTGGAAATTTGGAATGTAATATCCAAATGCACATATTCTGTGTATAGGGGGCTTTGAATATTCTCACACATATTGTGACCCAACTGTATTACTTTTTGGTAGCAGGTTTTGATCTCTTATTTATCTGTTTTCGGATGTCCTACGGGTTGCAGACACAACCTTACTAAAATAAGGATCATACCTCAACTAATTATGACGGTTATGCTGCAAATACATGTAAATGGCTAATAAATCGTTTTTTGATCGGAACTCATTAGTTAAGAATTGATTGTTTATGCTACCTTATTATGTTTCATGCCTCTACGAATTAATTTGAGTTACTATCTCGCATGTCTCGATTCATAAGACATTCGTAGCGTCTTAGCACAAACTATACGAATGTAAAGACATGGAGACCCAATGTCTCCATATTTGTTTCTTTTCTATATGGAAGCGCTTTCTAGATCAATAATGCATGCTGAAAACACAGGACTGGTAAAAGGTATCAAAATAGTTCACCAAGCTCCCTCTATTAACCACCTATTGTTTGTTGAAGACTGTCTACTATTTCGTAAAATAAATGAAAAAACTTGCCACAATCTAGTCAACATGTTCAAGAACTTTGGTTTAGCTTCATGGCAACTTATTAATCTAAGTAAATCGGGTGTCTTCTTTAGCCCTAAAACTGAAACAAGCATAATAAACATAGTTAAAGAAATTCTAGGAGTTACGGCTATACCTTTGAAAGATAAATATTTAGGATCTCCTTTGTTTACAAATAGATCTAAGATTGAATGTTTTGAACCATTGGTTGAAAAAATGAAAACTAGAATGGCTAGTTGGAAAGGGATTGACTTAAGTAATGCTGGCAAGACTGTAATGATCAAGAATATTTGTTTAAAAAACTGGGATTCTATTAGTAGATAACTTGAGGAGGGGGACTAGGGATAAAACATGTGCAGAACTTTAATTTAGCTATGATTTCTAAGATGGGATAGAGATTGCAAGAGAATCCATTCTCAAAGCAAAATATTACCCTAATAGTGATATTCTTCATATAAATAATACCCCTAATAGAAATGATAGTTGGATTTGGAAAGGCTTGTTAACTGGCACAATCAAATCAAAAAATATTGCTTCTGGGAAGTTGGGAATGGCTCTAGTATTGACATTTGGGATGATTTCTGGATCCCAGAAACGGAGCCTCCTCTTCGGAAACCAGAAATACAAATTCAGGGATTAAATAAGGTTAGCGACTTGTTCACTCCTCACAAAACTTGGGATATTGAAAAATTGGGAAACTGTTTTGATAGTCAAATTGTAGAGAAAATTAGGAATATAAGAATTTTTGCAGATGACAAAGCATATATACCTCACTGGACTCTAAGCAAAAAAGGTACATTCACTGTGAACTCTTTATATAGTCATATAAACTCTGACGGTACTAAGAATAACTACTGGAAAAAGATTTGGCAGATGGAAACATCACCATCTGTTAAGAATTTTATTTGGAAAGCAGCTCACGCCATACTTCCCAATAGTATGAGGGTGGCAGCTGTCATCCCAAATATAACACGAAATGCAATTTATGTAATGATGGTCAAGAAACACTCACCCATTTGTTTATGCAATGTAATTATGCTCAACAAGTTTGGATGCATTTTAACTATGACA
This sequence comes from Papaver bracteatum, assembly GCA_023529315.1. Taxonomy (NCBI): domain Eukaryota; kingdom Viridiplantae; phylum Streptophyta; class Magnoliopsida; order Ranunculales; family Papaveraceae; genus Papaver; species Papaver bracteatum. The sequence continues at coordinate 91,678 of JAJJWX010001162.1, read as the reverse complement.
TGCATTATGTTAAAAATGGAACAGAAAATTTTCATGATTGGTTAAACAACTGTTTTGAAAATTCTGATAGAGGAGGGTATGATATTGATTGGCAGATGTTGTGCAGTGTTATCAATTGGCATATATGGAAGGCTAGGTGCGATATTACCTTCCAAAAGAAAAGCCAAAATAGTGCCATTACTACAAACAACATAATTAAATTCATCAATGGATATAAGTCTGTAAATCAAACATGTTATAATGTTACACAATCACTGTATTACAAACCCAAGAATGATGAGTTGCTTAAGGTCAATAATGATCAGTTGGATGAGTCTGCAGGATCCATGAACTTGAAAATTAATATTGCACTAACAATGATGAACTCTATAACCAAGGATGGAATTGGTCTAACTTTGGTTGATCATACAAGGAGAATTAAAGAAACCAGAGGACTTCACGTAGACTGTACTACCAGAGATGAGCTAGAAAAAGTTGGAGCGGATGCGTCTTTCCGATAGGCAACAGAATGGAGTGGTCACATAATCTCTTTCAGAAGCGATTCTCATCCAATTTTATTGCTTCTAATAGGAAAGTATGCCAAAGCTAGACAACAAAGATACAAGATCAGTGTAGCCTTTGGCAACAACACCAAATTTGATATAAATTTCATAGCTAAGGACTTCAATTTAGTTATGCGATCCCAAATTATTTGGGCAGCTAAGATAGTTGTGTTTTGTAACAAATACGCTATTAAGCACAACTGGGTAGACCAAAGCCTATGGGCTATTTTAACTTTTTTAAACATTCAAAATTGGAATGAAGATGTAATGATTTACCGTAACTCTCCATTCGGAAGATACAGTTCTTTTCTGTCAATACAATAAGGATTTCCTCTTTTTCGAAAAAAAAAAAAAAAATTGGTTAAAAAGCTTCTACAAATATTATAAGTCATTTTAGCAGAACTGGAATTAAACTATATACTATATCTCCGTTGCAAAAAATGGGTTATTATCTAGTCTTAGCATATAATGAAAACGGAAATGATATATTGACTTGGGTTGAAATTTTTTGAGGTCAGGAATTATCCACGAGATCCGACCGTCAGGGAGTGGGTCCAATTGGAAAAAATTAACTTTATAAACCCAAATAGCGAGACATTTGAATTTTTGTAAATATGGTGTGTCGTTGGGGTTAAGAAGGGTCACCTATAAGAGCGGAGGAGTCCGACTCTCATTGGAGTTATTTCCTTCTTTGGGGTTTTCCTTTTAAAGTGTATGTTTCCTAATTTGATATGAACGGTAAGCTATATATATGTTGAAGTATATTCTCTCAATTGATACAAATTCTTCTTTAAGGTGGTTAATTTCCAATCAAAAGATAAGGTGGTTAATTTCCGATCAAAAGATTAGGGTGGCTGATCGTCAATCGAACGAACGAATTTTCTTGAGTCTCTTTTCCCCAATGGAGTTACCCGAATCCTCGGAGAGAACTGGAGATTCAGTTCCCACCTCATATTTTATCAGTCCGCCGGTTTACAAATTTACCGAGGTTCCGGATACGTATGTGGCTCCTCTGTCAAAACTTTCTCACCGGTTAATCCAGTTAAAGAGAGAATCCTCGGAGCGAGTTGGACCTATTGTTCCCGACTCCTATGTAAACTTTCCCCCGCTTTGTAGTTTTACTGAGCTTCATGATTCGGAAGAGATGCGCATGATTAATCAGGCCATACTTGGTAACGAGTTAAGAAGAAAAATTGCCAGGAGATTTCGTGATGAGGGTCGTCAGTACAGTTCAGCTGATACTAGTTCTGACGGGAAGAAGAAGTCTGCTACATCAGATAGCGTGACTTCGCCTTTCGGCGGCCCGAGACCTCCTGTGGATCTGCAGAGGCATGAAGAGCACAGAGTTATGAGGTTAACCAACGTCTGTCTGCTCCATCCCACGGAAGCAAATCTTGGTACGCTTGAAGTCCATACAAATGGATATATATACACAGCCTCGGATTTACGTATAGTTTTCATGAATGCGAATGTACAAGGGTGTTTCGTGCGGCTTGGGGACAGTAAGTTGCCACCTCTCTTGCTATTCCACTTGAAGAACCCCATCATGATGGACGCAAAAGAAACAACGGATATCCAGTTCTGTTTGAGGCAACCCAATCCAGGTATCACCGATGAGAAGCTTAGCGAAGATTTAAAAAACTTTGTCCAAAAAGTTAATGAATCTCATCGGCGGGTTGGCTGGAGTATTGTACCTATAATACCGTTAGTGTTTCAGGCGCTAGAGGAGTGCGAATTTGTTGGGGCTTTTCCAGCCGGGAAATTAGCCACTGTTGCCTTGACTTATTCTGCCTTAGTTGTGCTTGAAGCAGGACGACCTTTCATAGTGATCCCACTACGAGACATCGTGATTGTTAACTTGGCACTCCCTCAACCTGAAATGATCGATATCACAGTCATATGTGATGACTTGAAGCGTGATGTGCTTGAAATTCGGTCAGTTTCCTCGAAATTTCTCACTAGCATAAAACATCGTCTGAACCATGCGCAAGTGAAGTACTATGTTAACAGTGAAACACAAGACTGGAGTTTAGCAGTGAGAAAGATGTTTGAGTCTTCGGAGGCGTTTGTGCGTGAAGCCTCACGTCTGGAGGATAGTGTTACTTTGGCCTACTATCCTGACGCAGATCCAGGTTCGGATTCAGAATTGCTAGAGAAGTACGGTTCAGTGTATTTGTGAAGAAGTGGAAAGTAAAAGCAGGGAGTTTGAGAAGTGCAAAATTATTACCTTTGTTGCTCTAGTTTCTTTTGTTTTGTTAATTGTGGAATGGGGAATGTCCTTCCTGAATGTGCACTAACTAGAATGTTATATTAATTGTGTCATTGTTCTCGGGTTTGGATAATATTATTGAAGTGTTGAAATCAAATACAATTATGACCAAATTTTCTACTGCAAAATTTTCTAGATGTACTAATTAGCATTTGTCCGAATTGCAGTTGGGGATTTGATGAACCCATTTCCGGCTACTACGATTCGAGTTCCCTGGGCGTGGCTGCTTTGTCTTCGGTAACTGCAAAAAAACATGGTTTCAGAGAGAAGGTCGAAGGAAGAAACTCAATGATATCTGCACTAAGAGCTGCAGTTCCTAAGATTAGCAAGGTGAACTGATTTTACACTAACCGCACAAATTACTCGATTTTCGCATAAAAACAGTCGCATTTTGGATGATTTGGCATTCAGATTAAGCTATCCAAACAGCAGGACACTGTGACAATATTCCTTGCAGTAGGAAAAGATTAAAGGGGTATAACAAGTGATATTACACAAACGAGGGCACGATAAGAATCCGACCACCAGAATTAGTGGGGAGGACTCTAGTCTAAAAACAGGTACAGTTGAAACATAATAGCTACTGCAATAGCTAAGATTGATGGATCCCAACCCATCTAAGATTGAGACTCGATGTTACAGTAATATGGATGGAGATAAATGTCTGCAGTGAGAATAACAACTTCAAGAACTTGCATTTGCATCATCCTTACAGTGACCCGGTATGGCCCTTGTTATTGTCAGATGAAATCTAGGAGAACTTTGGACCGGAGTTTCCTCCACGACAGCAACACTTGCAACGCCTTACAAAGTTAGATTCACCTATGGCGCGCTTGTCATCAGTCGCACGTCCTCCTAATTCTGAGCAATCTTCTTTACACCAATTTGTACAATCGGCGCAATTTGATGTTGGAATCGTAGTTTCTGTGTATGTGTCTCCAGTTGCACACTGACCACCCGAAGGAGTACTAGGTGGGGGTAGATTAGTAGGAGCGGGGCATATGCATGGAGGGGGTGGTGCGGGTTTTTTACAACAGCAGTCGCAAACAACATTTGTGGTTTCTGGAGGTGTCAGGAATCTTTGGCGATACCAATAGGTACCCAGCGCATCACATCCACCCCGACAATAGGCTAAACAGGGAAAGCAACCTCAAATTCCTGAGTCTTCAATTTTACACCGACACCTGGCTCACATTCGAAGGTACGTGTAAGAGCTCCCATCTCTACAGCATGAACACAACATAATTCACTGCACATATTAGACTATATGATGGCAACTGTAGTCAAAATAAATTAAAGCGAGACAATGTTACCGACGAAACACTTTGCAGTGATACTTACAGGAAGGTAAAGCAGAGGCAACGACGCTTTCTTGATCGGTAGATGAAGAAACAAGAACAATCGAAACCAGGAGAAACAAAGCATTGTAAACCAACAGTGAACAAAATGAAGCCATTTTCTTGCTGAAGAGATTCTGTGAATGGGATGTAGTACAATGGGTTGGTTATATATATGATTACCCAAAGAAGTAACCCACCTTCCTCATCGGGGAAAAAAATAAAAAAGATTATGATATTGCAAGTGAAGGGGCAAGAAATGGTTTGTATATACATGTATGCACTTATGGCCACATGTACCACTTTGAAATGCGGTTCATACCTTTGAATTGCGTGATTGAAGGCCCCAAACCTCGGCCAGTTAGGTTTTTCAGGCACAGTGGGAATTGAGCTAAGTTAACCCATGCCTGAAACAATGTGCCATACTGCCTTACCCAGTTATTGACATTCATTTTTTATGGATTTGTAGTGCGGCAAGGTGTCGTGTAGCTAGCATGTTCATCTTAAGTAAGATTCCATCTTTAAGAAGCTCAAGAGGAACTGCAGATTTCCGGGGAGTGTTTCCTCCTGACTTCTCCGCTGTCCAAGGACGGAGTATCTTGATATTCCTTCCCCTTGGGGCCGGGATTTCCGGGGAGCTGTTCAGATCAGCCTACTTTCTTTATAATGGCAGGAAACACAACCAATTCTCTTAATCATTTTACAGTTCAAACTGAGATCTGGCTTTAACTGGAAGAATAGGCAACGTTTGGTGGGCTTTCTTCTAATTGGAGCTGTTGTCTTAGGTTGTGATTGAAGAGTTCATAGTTTCAGATTACCTCAGCTCTCTGTGGTATTGTTTCACTTATAGCTTCTATGGCGTCTTTGGTCCGAAGGCTAGAGATTGAACGCAAATCTTTAGTATGGACTCTTCTCAAATAGAAATTTCTGAGAGGGGTCAAGGATTCTCTTGGAAAGCCTCTAAGGCTTAGTCCTATGGGCTAGATATCTAGCTGCTAGATTGGTCATCCACGTCAGATAGGGCAACCTCCTAACCCCTATGGGATGGCCAATCTAGCAGCGAAACGCCTAACAATTCGGCGTTAAACGCCTAACCATTCGACGTTTTTTTTTTAATTATTCTCTCTCCTTCTTTTCCCCCACTCTTTTTCTTTTCTCTCCTTCTCTCCCTCACACGTCCCTCTCCATCACACGTCTCTCCCTCTTTCTCCCTCTCTCTCTCCCACTTTCTCTTTCTACCAAAAACATTTATCTAGCGCCGAATGGTTCGGCGTTTGGACTACTTTTTGAGCGCCGCACTGTTCGGCGTTTCAAATTCGTTGATAGTGAAACTGCGAGCAAATGCTAGGAGAGAGAAGTAGCTAGATTGAGTGTTAACTTTTTTCTCACAATTATTTCATGATTTGCAACACTTTTTGGCCAATCTAGCACTCCAAACTCTCCCATAGGACTTAGCCTAATTGCCAAAAACGGTTGGAGACTTTTCAAACAACCAAAAACTGTTTATGCAAAAACAATGAAGGGGAAATACTACCCCAATTCTAATCCCTTCCATGCTATCTACAATGAAAGTTCTTCTTGGGCTTGGAAAGGCGTCTATAAGGGTCTAATGTTAATTAAGGAGCATAGCATCTGGGAAATTGGTAATGGTAAGAGTGTTAATATCTGGAAGGACCGGTGGATACCCAATGCTCAGGGCGAACCTATATCTATTACTGATGATAGCAACTCCTGTAATCTTAACCTTGTTAGTGATCTGATGATAGGAGACAGTTGGAATATTCAAATCATACATCAGATATTTGACAGCAGTACTATTCAAAGAATTTTGACTATTAAACCAAACTCAAACATTGACGATACCATCAGATGGATTGACAACAAACAAGACAATTTCACTAGCAAGTCTCTATATGACATTCTAGATGACAAAAACTCTCAAAGAAATGATACTCTTGCTGGTAAAATTTGGAGTATGAATGTTCTGCCAAGAATTCAATTTTTCACTTGGAAAATGAAGGAAAATATTCTTCCATTTAGTGGTTGCTTCTCTGTATTTTTAAATTATATTGACCCCATGTGTGTGATCTGCAGGAATAACATAGAAACGGGAGAACACTCTCTCATGCGATGCTCTTTTGCTAGGGAGGTGTGGGCTCAATGCTATCTTAATATGGACAATGCTACTCTTGGATTCAGTAACATTACTGAATGGTGCTCTAGTTAGTTTAGAAATGACATACCTGACACACCCTTTGGTCCCTGGAAAATTCTTTGTGCTACCATCTGCTGGCACATTTGGAAATCCAGATGTGAAGCAGTTTTTCAGAAAATAAAACCTTGCCCTAGAAGAACAGGAAAACTAATCATAAACCACATCACCTCTAGTATGACTTTACAAACCAGAAATGGTGTAAACAGTCACTCAAGACCTAATGAGTGTGTTGATCAGGAAGATCAAACGATGGTCTCCTTTGTTTATTACTCGCATTATAATAACTGCACAGGTCTAACTGGGTTAGTTGTTTCCTTAATAGGTCGAAAAGGAGTAAATATCGGGAGGAAAACTAGGGGAGCAATAATATCAGGACAAGAAGCAGGAGATTGCTTAGCCGCTCGGGATGCTTTGGAGTGGGCTTCTCAACTGAATTGCAAAAAGTTCAACTTGCTTGGCAGAGATCATCACTTAACCAGTACTCTAACGGGAGGAAACAGAAAAACTAGTTGGAAGACCAACTCTGAAGTTGATCAGCTTCTTTTGAAAATAAAATCCTTTGAGAAAGTGAATTGTATGGGTATGAACCCCAAAAACTTTTTAGATGTCCAGAATCTGGCCAATTTGGGAAGCAGTTCTCAAAGTCATCTAAGGTGGGAGGCAAAAGATATAGCTACCTATTGTAAAAAAAAAATCAGTATTCATATGGCCGCAAGGAGATTTCCATGGAGGAAGAGGCCTCCATCATGGATGTCAACTTTCTCCATACTTATTTGTCATGTATACTTATTTGGCCACTCAACAAAGCAGCAAATGAAGGTTATTTTGAGGGTTATAAAGTTAATCATGAAGCTCCTTGTATCACCCATCTAATGTTTGTTAACGACTTATTATTTTTTGGTCGTGCCTCTTAACAAATAGATGCAAGGGCCTGGACAAAAGTTACATACATAAAATCTTTAATCCACTTCAACTACAAAATGAATTCGGGGAATTGAAATTCTTGGTGGAATAGAAAGATACTAATCATGGTTATGTAAAAACCCTATAGTTTTTTTTTTTTTTTAGTTACCAAGCCTTGAACCCATGACCTTATGGCAAGTAACTAAACCATGCACCACTAAGGCCAAGGAGGCCAAGGAGATAAAAAAAACAAAAAAAACTATAGTTTGTTGCAAATAGTTACGATGTCAGGAAAACCCCTTTCAGTAGGAGCCTACACAAAAGTTGGCCACCGAAACTTTAATAAAATGTCTTCTAGTTGAAATAATATATTGCCAGTTTGCTACTATCATCATCTTCTTCTTCTTATGGTTGTAGGAGGATGGACTTCAATCTAGCGTCATTAGCAGCCCTGTAAGCACAAACAAGAAAAAGTTAAATAGAAAGTTTGCCAAGTCGTAAAACAGGAAGTATGATAAGAGTTTCTTGTTACTGAATGAGACATATTCTCTTCAGATTTAATAATCGAATGGCTACGTGTTTTGAAGACAAAACAATGGGGTAGTTGGGAAAAAAAAAAAACCTATATGAGAAGGTTTAGAAAATAGTATGCAGTATTAAGTTTTTACATTCTACTTTCTTCAAACAAAATACAGATTAAAAACAGAATTGACACTTCTCCCACCAGTTGACAGTTGAATTGACACTTCTCCCACCACTCGACAGTTTATGAAATAATAAAGGTTGTGAAACCATGTGTAACATTGATGACAGACTGATGTTCCATGTGGGTCATGCATGAAAACCCCATCATGCGACTTCGATCAGGTTTAACCAGTAAATACTCTGGCCATGTAAGTTGTGGCTATAGATGTAAATCACATTTCTTGAAGATGTGATTATTCTAGACAAAATTCTTTAGGAAAAGGAATAAGACATTTCTACTATGCAAAAGGGATAATTGGTGTTTAGTACTCCGGTTTTGACCAACATTAGGCTTTGGTCTAATATTTGTCCAACGTTAGGGCTTGGTACCTGGACCCAACGTTGACTGTTGTTGATATTCGTTGACCAGGCTTTAATTAATTTTATAAAATAAAAATACCGAGTTTACAACTATACCCTCAAACTGGCTAGGAACCAACGGGTTTAATAAACTCCTTAGCCTAGGTGAGATCGAAATTCATTAATCTGGAAACAGAAAAAAGAAAAATCTTACTTCTCTGCTCTTCTTCCTCCTTCTAACAGTGGATTTTGGATTGAACAGGAATTGTGGGGTTTGGCATCAATTGAAATTGGGTTTTATTGTAAGCTTTCGAGACAGGGAAGGGTTGATTAGAGCTGGTGCTGTAGTTGGACAGAAAAGAGAAATTGGTAGCAACTCAGGTTGATTTGATTATGGGTAGGTGAATGTGTAAATATGGATAGAGTAAAGGGTATATTTGTAAACTCGTTTAATAATTTAATTTAATATCAGTTTTTTAATAATTACTAAACAAAAATTTGGACTTAACTGAGTCAACACGGGTCAACGTCTAGTCCAGGTACCAAGCCCTAATGTTGGACAAATGTTAGACCAAAGCCTAGTGTTGGTCAAAACCTGAGTACTAAATTCTAATTATCCCTATGCAAAATGTAAAGACAGTGATATCTAGAAAACATAGGGACCTTTAGACGGCCAAATTGGTTATCAAATTTGAATGGGAATCCAAGCACTTTAATTATCCGTCTTGATGGTGAATGAATGACATAATTAATAACTATAAACATGGAAATAGAATTCTTAACGAAGGTCGATAAAACTGAACCTGAATGCATCTTCAAGCTCTTTGTTTTCAGGATCCAGTGTCAAACCCTTATAAAAGGCATCTGCCGCTTCGCCATACCTCTGCATAACAAATGCAACAAATAAGTGAATAACTTATAATGTGATTTGTCTAGGGAAAACCGAGAAAGCAAAGCAGAGGAAAAGACACAGACTTTCAGAATTTTGAGAGCTACGCCTGCCCTATAGTGTGCCTTTGGCCAATCGGGCCTTAAAGATGTGCATTCAGTTGCATCCTTTAATGCTTCAGGTCCATTTTGCATACATGCATAACATGCACTCCTATTGGATAGCAGAGTTGCATCTGTTGGAGCAATTTCCAACGCCTACATTTCCATCACCAAAAATAGGATTATAAGAATGAAAACGTAAAGTATTAAACAAGTAGTTCAGACAGTAAGAAACTAGGACTTTTAAAACAAAATCTAACACAGGTAAAAAATGGCTAGCTGGAAACTTCATAATGTAATTCATAAAACACAAATATAATTTGATCATACCATGATATAAATGTGTTCTTAACTTCCCTTAGATACATGCTTTACCAGAAATCGAGAAATCCGTAATAACTACTAATCAACTACTTAAAGATCATAATTATGGTAGCTTTCAGCTGTAAGTCTACTCCAGAAGCATACAATCATTCTACTGTATAATGGAAATGTGATGTACACCTTAGTTTCTCATGCGGCTGATGAAGGTTAAAGCAAGTTGGTTGCCTATCTGAAAAATGGTTCATCCTATTGTCTTTTATGATGAAATTACAAACACTCATGGTAGAGTTGGAAGAAAAAGAAAATACCAATTAACAGTATTGAACTTAACCTGCATAGTATACCAAACAAGCAAATAACAAGCACTACACTCATATACCGCTGTCTTATTGATTGTGTGCAATCAGAAATGTACATGTAAAGCTCGAAGACAAAAATATTCACCTTCGGTAACAATACTCATAGACTATATAAATAAACTCATCAAACTAAGTGTACTCTCACATACCACCAATAAAGTGTCATTCAATTACCATTATGTTACTGAGGGATCATTTGCTTTTCCTTGAATGCTTCTGCACCGTTCATTTTTTCTTGAAGAACTTTCTCGGAACCTTCAGGTCTCTGTTCCAAAGTTCAAATATTTGTATTGTTAAAGAATTCAGAAACAAAATGGAATCACAAGGCATTTAAAATGTAAATTGGCAGTCATGGCAGCAAAGAGTAGCAGATGTGAAAAGATAGTTACAGCACTGATTTATCATGTTATCCTTCCTTTAGTGTTCTTCTATTCTTTTTGAATTGCTGATTTTTTTCTAAAAGGACTTTAGCCAAGAAGTGCAGATGAGTTTTAAAGCCTTTAGTTGTTCCCTTCATTATAAAGTCTCCACTCCGTACTGTTTAAATTTAGAAAAAAAAACAGTGGTCTAGAATTCTTGATAAAATTTGGCCCTTATTTATGCGGCAATCCCTTGTAAATGTACCTCTAGTTCCGAACATAAGGGGCTACTATACATGTAATGGTTGTCAGGCACCTGTAGCATTTGATATTGCTACAGATGACAACAGCTAGACGTGTGTGTTGGGCGGAGCCATCTGGCCTTACTTAGTGATATTAGAATCGGCTGTATAGGTTTGTATCCCAGTAATATTGTGACTTTGTATTGCACTAAGGTCTAGGAAGTGAATAAACTAATTTGAAGCTTAAAGGATAGTGTAGAACTTGTAAGCCAGATAATTGAAATAGCATATATGTACCAGTGGTTGAGAAATTTATAAGCCAATAAGGTGGAGCGGAACGGTGGGACAATAGACTGGTGGGCAATCAATAGAGGTCGAGGTTGGGAAGGATAACTATAGGTGCAAACAGACAGAAGTACCTCACCGTATTTTTCTTAATAATTACAGGAATTCCAACGCTAAGTTAACAACATAAGATAAAAGTCAACCCATCAATTGTGTAAGATTCTGTACCTTCTTTCTGGCAGGCTCAGAATGCACATGCTTCATAAGTCCACCAATGGTCCAACTTGGATATGTTGGAATGCAAGAAGTCACAGGAAACAGAATCTCAACAATTTCCCTCTTGCCCATTGCAGCAGCAATTTCTACTGCAGTCATGCCTTCCTGTGTTTCAAAATTAAAAGAGAAGTTTGATTCCATAAGCCAGTCAACCAGTGCTCTCAAATGGTATTGCCAATTCTGACTTCTGGTGGAAAAATTAGTCACATCCAACCAGCATGCTACTAACATTCTCAAGATATAGGTTTTCATGCAAGTAGAGCATCTTGGCAACCAGATGGGTTTCAGAAGAAGTTTGAACTGGAGATAAATGAATTAAAAGGCCAAGAATTAGGTATCCATACATTGTCCGTAGCATTTGGATCAGCACCGGCCTCCAGTAAGGGCACAATAAATTTTGTTAGCCCATATTCTACTGCAGATCCAAGAGGGGCAATTCCACGTGATTTGGCATTTGGGTCAGCACCGGCCTAGACAGATGCAAAGAAAAAAAAAATCAAGATACGAGAAAAAAATCATACAAAAGCTTAGGAACATAAAAAAATTTATATAGAAACTTAGCTCTAATGCCTGCAACAAATTCTGCAATATAGTTGGTAGTCACTCCAAGACCCCCAGATTCAGCAAATACAAACCCTCCAATATAATTCCTCACTACAAATCCATACCCAGCAATACCAGGGTTGCCTCTGGATGCACCATCACAACATAAAAGAGTTTCATCATCATTAGGAAGATAAAAATAAAGTTCTGTAATCCTAGTACTTCTCATGGATCTGTGTTGAAGCATAAAGTAATGCATTATGGCAATTTCAGAGGTCGAACCCCACATGGAACCCTTCATTCTACTTTCACATTCATGAACCCTCATTTTTATTTTATGTTTCAACTTGACCGGATCAGGTTTACCATCATTATAATATATATCATTCCTTAAGATCCATAGTTCAGTCATAAGAGTGAAAGAGCACACAATCCACATATCTTTGATGATGGAACTAACATGTTTGCAGAATTTCAACACATTAAGAAACTGAAAGATACCTCCCAACCAGCACCAAAGGAGTTTACTGAAGTTGCAGTTCCAGAAAATGTGTGACATAGAATCTTCCTCATTATGACAAATAAAGCATCTTGAAGCAAACTGAAATCCTTTCTTTCTCAAGTTTTCATCAGTGGGACAAATCTCCCTAGTAATTTTCCAAATATTAGCTGACACAGAAGGCATTACAGCATCATTCCAATTTTTTTTATACCAATGGAGTTTAGGCATGGGCTTACTAAGTCTCTTAACTGCATCAGAAAAAAAGAAGCGACACGAAAGGGAGTTAGTCCATATCAATAAATCATCACCTGGTTTAATCACTGGGAGCTGGTCAGTACTAAAAAATTGAAGAAATTCTCCTGGGATCCTCCATTGTCCATCTGAAATTAAATGTTTAACTTTCATGTGAGGGTGAAGTAAAATCAAAGGATGAGCAGGAAATAATTTGATGATAGGTTCTTCATGAATCCAAGCATCCCTCCAAATGGATATTTTTTCACCATTACCAACAATCCATCTTGTGTTTTCATTAAACTCACTAATGATCCATTTGATACCAGGCCATACAGAAGATTTTTTGTAGTAAGAAATCCAATTACCTTCTTTATCTTTATATTTGGCAAGAAAGAATTGAGCCCATTCCTCTTGAGAATTCAACATTTTCCAAAGAAATTTCATCAAAAGGGCCTTATTCATATCTTCAAGTTTCCTTATACCAAGACCACCTTCCTCCACAGGAGCACACACTTTATCCCATTTTAAAGTAACACATTTATGTTCCTCAGCATTCCCTGACCACAAATAATTTCTAATAATCCTTTCACAAGCAGCAATTACCTTTCTTGGCCACCTATAAATGGACATGTTATAAATAGGAATACTGCAAAGAACATGTTTAACTAAAGTGAGTCTAGCCTGGAAGTTAAAAAATCTACCACTCCAAGCAGTGAGTCTAGACTGCATATATTCCACTAGATGCCATAAATGAGTGGATTTGATTTTACCCTGTACTAACATAACCCCCAAATATCAATCTGGATAATCAGATAAATTCATATGAAAGAACTCAGCAATCTACCTTTTTCTAAAATCAGAAGTACCATTGACAAAACATTTACTTTTAACAACATTTATAATTTTCCCAGAAGCAGCTTGATAGTTAAGAAGGAGATTCTTCAGGGAAGTAATACTTTTCTTTTCTCCATTACAAAAAAGTAAAATATCATCAGCAAATAATAAATGGGTGGGATGAACACCATTCCTAATTACCATTGGCTTCAATTTATTCTCAGTGACTAACTTTTGGATATTTCTACTAAGAACATCTTCTGCAAGAATGAATAATATGGGGGAAAGGGATCACCCTGCTTAAGTCCTCTACCAACACCAAAAAAGCCAATTGGGCCCCCATTCATCATTATGGATATTTTAGAAGATTTGAGAAGAACCAAAATCCAGTTACAGAATTTTGAAGAGAAACCAATTTTCTTCATGGTTTTATAAAGAAATTCCCAGCTCATAGTATCATAGGCTTGTGATATATCTAATTTAAGACTCACATTCCCCCCTCTTCTAGGTGTAGACATTTCATTCACTAGTTCAGAAGCAAGGACTTGTTCATGAATATTTCTACCTTTGATAAAGGCACATTGTTGTTGAGATATTATTTTATGCATGAATTTGCTGATCCTCACAGTAATAATCTTGGTAATAATCTTAAAACAGAAGTTACTCAAACCTATAGGCCTAAAACAGTTAGCATTTTTTGCACCTTTAATTTTTGGAATCAAAACCAGGAAGTTGGAGTTCATACCACTAGGAATTAAGCAGTTCTGCCAACAAAATTGAATAGCATCCACCAGATTGTTGTTGATAATGTCCCAAGCTGCTCTGTAAAAAAAAACCAGTAAACCCATATGGACCTGAAGCGCCATCTTGATTAAGATCAAATACAGCAGTTTTAATTTCATCTGCATCAGGAGTGCTTTCTAAAAAGGTGTTATCATCATCAGAAAGAACATGGGGAACAACATCAAAAATAGCATCATCAATATGAACTTGTTGATAAGCAAATTTGTTACTAAAGTGATCAATTAATATAGTAGAAATCCCCTGTTGATCAGTAATGATGTTACCAGTGCTATCTTCAATCTCAGCAATAGAATTCTGTTGGTGTCTCAGCTTGATACTAGTATGAAAAAATTTAGTGTTAATGTCTCCTTTAATCCAATTTGCTCTGGCCTTATCCCTTAAGAAGGTATGGTAATTTTGAGCTGCAATATCATACTCCCCTCTAGCAGTGACAAATTTATTTAAGAGATCCATATTAGAAGGATCCATATCAGAATTAACATTAGCTTCCATAAATTTTTTCTCAGCAATAGAAAGATTAATCTTGACATCCTCAAACACCTCCCAGTTCCAGGTCTTCAAAGTTTTTTTGAGTCTTTTAAGTTTATTCATGAACACAAAAATGGGATTACCAACAATCTCTTAATTCCAAGAGGTAAGGAAAACTTGCATAAAGGAAGGATGTGATAACCACATTTTCTGGAATCTAAAGGGGACATTAGGAGCTCTAGGAATTATAGTATCAGATCCAATGAGATATCCATGGTCAGAAATCCCCCTAGCACCAACATGATAATGCCAACCTTTAAAAGTTTCTAACCATTGCAAATTGAAAAAAGCTCTATCTAAGTTGCACAGAATTCTTTTAGAACCAGCTCTACCATTACACCAAGAAAACTCAAGACCACTCTTAGGAGCTTGTAAAAGGCCACAGAAATCTACACAATCCTGAAAGTCATTCATTGCTGAGATAAGAGGACTCCTACCACCTTTCTTTTCATCCATAGAGATAACAGAATTGAAATCTCCAAGAAGAAGCCAAGGTTTATTTAATAAACTTATGTCACATAAATTTTGCCATAATTCCCTTCTATTACTAGTATACGAGTTAGCATGAACACCAGTAACTAAGACACCACCAATTTCCACAGTGATACATTGAGAGGAAGAACCAATAATAGGAGGGCTAATAGAACAATTCCAAAAAAGCCATATGTTTCCTTTACTATTATCATCAGCAGCATTATGAATTATCTTGTGATTCATACCAGGGAGTTTAATAAAAAAAAATTAATTTAATTTTGGGTTCTACAACCCAAACTAAAGTAGGATTATTAGAATTAACTAGAGAATAAAGTTTATCTCTGGCCTTTTGTCTTTTAAGGCCTCTAATATTCCAAAAACAATCTTCATTTCAACAAAGGAGGGATAACCTGAGGAGAGGTACCCCTTTATCAATCACATGTTTAAGGACTTCTCTCGCTCTTCCTAGTGGCAATAGGTTTAATAGGCTTAATAGGAGGCTTTTTCTTAGCATTTCCGGTTAACTTACTAGATTCACCAATTTCAAAGAGAACCGATATTTTTAGGCAAAATAATAATCTGTTGAGGAACAGTACCAAATTCTAAGAGACTTGAAGTACTAACCTCTTTAATTTCACCATCTTCAGAGCAAGAATCATCATCCTCAGAATCCTTGAGAATATCATATTTATTGGCACTTAATGGAATAGTAGGAGTAGAAACAATCTCTGCTTGTTGAGAATTATCCAAAGACTTCAAAACAGTAGCTTCCACAGGGGATTTGACATTTACAATGGGGGAGGGAAGGTTTTCTGAGCTAGGTAATTCAGAAGAAGTAGAAGCTTGTGGTATTTCAGGGTTTTTAAGAATTGGAGTTGAAATAGTAGGATTTATAATGTTGGGGGATTTAGGAGAAACACTACCATGAGATTGATGTGTTTCAGAAGATGTTTGTTTATTGAGACGACAATCAGAGGGTAGGTGACCAACAATCTTGCAATTACAACAGAATTTTGGTAAGTTAGTGAGAATTACCCCCTGAGAGAAAGCTCCATATCTGGTTATGATCCAAAGCTTATTAGGAATTTGCTTTGCTAGATCAACTTCAATAAGAACTTTAGCATAGAATCCACTTTGGTAATTTAATGTGGCTGCATCAACTTTTACAGGATTCCCAATTGCTCTTCCAATCGTAAATAATGTTTTCTCATCCCAATACTCCAAACTTAGACCAGGGAATTGTACCCGTACCATTGCTTTAGAAGTACGTTGATTTTCTGTTCTAAAATTTGGAATCCAGTTCCTAATAGAGAGAATTTGATCAAGAACTTCCCATTTGCCAGATTTAATGTACTGTTTATCTTCATCATTATCCAATTTAATAGCAAAAAAACCTTTTCCCAAAGGTATCATCTTACATTGTTACTTCAGAATAGATGCTGCCTCTATAAACTTAATACGAAGAAGATCAAGCCTACCAATTAGAGAGAAACGCCATAATTCATATCTGTTATTATCTAGTTCATCAATCAGATTAACTGAAGGATGATTAGCAGAAGTATTAGATAGATCTACTATCGATGAATTATTTTCCGATCCATCGAATTTTTCCTCTACACCCATATTTGATCAACAATAACACGAGATTCAATAGCAATATTACCCAAACGAAGAAAAAAACCCACCAATCATTGGGAAATGAAGAAGAAACCTGAATTGAAGCTGTAGAAATCTTGAGAAATCACGGAATAGAGGAGGAAGGAGGCTGAGTCAGTCGCCGATTTGCAGAGCTCTACTCAGTCGCCGATTTTTCCGAGAACTAACTAGTCAGTCTCTTCATATAAGCAGTAATTGTAATCTAGATCCACTAAATGTACATATTGTATAAATTCCTTCAAAATGCCATTGTGAGTGGATAAATAAATACTGTAGTTACTATTCGCAGAACATTTCCAAGCAACCCTCTGAGAAAACAATAACAGATTGTGCCACCAGAAGGTTGAGTCCTTTCTGTACCTGTAGTAAAAGATCTGTCATTTGCAGTGTATCGTTAAGAATACTCACTACATTAGGCTGCATATAGAAAGGAACATAGATTTAGTGAATAGCCCCACCAAGTTGGAAAACCAATAGTAATGAAAATCAGTTGTGCACTACACAACACTCTTGTCGGTTTTACACCAGTAAACTAAGGGTTGCATAAAGTTTCTAAAGCGCAAAAACAGTATATCTTCCTTTTTATATAAAAGATAACTGAAAGCTTGTTACAATGCCCTGTTTCATTTTTCTTTGTGGATCAACAAATTGAAAAAGATCAGCTGTTTATTTAGTCGAAGAGAAGTCAACTTACATTTGCATGGTGATCCAACAAGAGTTTAACAGAATCAAGCTGGTCCCTACCAGCAGCATAATATAGGGATGTCCCAGCTGCAGTCACAAAATTAACGCGAGCACCTTTTGAAAGTAACAACCTCTGTATGTTTATGTCTCCTGCATATAAAACAGCATCTGAAATCCACGCCTAATTGTATCTCCAACTGCAAATTAAAGTAAATAATAATAATATTATAGAAGAAATAGGCTACGCCTTTATGCTATTTTTGTGATAAAGAAGTAGCAAAGTGGAAGAAGCCTACATTGCTCTACCCTATGTAGTGAAAGTCGTTAGGCGGGTTTCAGGTGGCTGGGTAGGGCCTGGCGCCTAGAGGGATTACTCGGGGACTAGGCAGGAGTAGGCGGATATATATAAATATACATAAAATATATATTATTATATATATGATATTTATAATTAGCTTTACTTATGTAAAAATCCAATTGTATAAGGTCGTATTCGTCTTTTCAAGATATTTCTTTTTCATTTTAACTAAACCCTAGAGTTATCATAGCATATCCTTTATATTTTCACGCCTCCTCTCTCTCAAACATACTTTTCCTCTCACTACCAAAACAACAGCACCGAAGAAGAAGAAGAATCAAGACTTGACGGATTTTCACCTGAGTGAAGGATTTCTTTGCAATATTCTCTTTCTTCTTACCATTTTTACTAAAAAAACATACTTTTCCTCTCACTACCAAAACAACAGCACCGAAGAAGAAGAAGAAAGAAGAATAATCAAGACTTGACGGATTTTCACCGGAGTGAAGGATTTCTTTGCAATATTCTCTTTCTTCTTACCATTTTTACAAAAAAACAAATTGTTTTTCACTCCCAGATCCAAGCCGGCGCCCATGCCCAAGCCGAGTTTTGAAAAGTCGGCCCAAAATCGCCGCCTAGTCGGGTTTCCGCCTAATGTGAAAAACGCCCAAAAATTTCGCCTGGGCGCCGCGTTTCACTACATAGGCTCTACCATTGAGTTTAATAAATACAGGGTCAAATTGCTTTCACTTACGAAAGATTAAGAGGAAAATATAAACATGTGCTCGCACGCACGCAGACATAGATATATATACAGAAAAGGGGTAGCTTTATAAGAATGTACAAGTTCTGTTCCTAGGTTAAAGATATGGGAGGTACCTCCTAATACAGCATAATGCAAAGGAGCATTAAATGTACTATTCGGATCATTTGAACCATTAGGATTGGCACCCTTCTCAAGAAGATACTCTAAAGAGTTCAGATGTCCTTTTACATCTCCATAACATAAGGGAGTTCCACCTGAAAAACAGAAACAACTGTAAGATAAATTTTTATTTCAGCTAAAGAGGCTTCCCTTTATGATTCACAAGGATATGTAGTTGGGAAAAATACCAAAACTTGACTGATCAAAGAATATCCAAGTTCCATTTCAGTCCCCTACACTATGTTTGTTCAGGCAATTAATATATGGAAAGCATACTAGTTCTGTGATATGCTTCTGGAGAAGGCCACCGCGAATCAAAAAGTCAACAATGGTGCATGGTGAGACCATCAACCCCAAAACGACAAAATAAACAAGAGGGACTTAAAATCTTTAACTAAGTGCTTGAATTTTTATTTTTCTAGCAAACAACTTCAGCAAGATCCACCACATCTTGTTGACAACAAGTATCATAGTTGACAAAATTATCCTCACAATTTTTTCCCAATCAATAATGAAATCCATGAAAATGAAGCAATAAATGGACATTTGTTAAGAGCTAGGAGTTTATTTTCAATGAAAACAAGATCAAAAGTTTATTTTCAGAAACCGAATTTGAAGGGAAAAAAATCAAAAGTAAATCATTAAAAAAAAATATTACCATGATTATCTTGCACATCGATATCAAAATTTAACTCTTCAATCAAGTATCTACAGACATTTACGCTTCCTGCAGCAGCAAAAATAAGAGATCCTCTTCCAAGTTTATCCCTGGATCGTTATTGCTAGTCCATCCCCTTTGTTACGGTACCTTAAGCTATAACTGAAAATCATCCAACAAAAAAAAATATTACATAATTAAAAAAAAAAAAAAAAACTCATAAATAATCAAACTATGTATATTCCAGCTTACTCTTGAAACGATCTAGATTCCCTGTGTATGCTGAATTCAGGAGATCAAAGTACGCTGATGTAGAAGCTGTATAGTCAATATCGAACTCAAAATCAAAATAAGAAAACAATAAAAAAATAGGAGAAACCCAAGGGTTTTGAAAAAGAAGAATACAGACATGGAGCATAAGATCTATTGATCTCAACTTTATCCGGTGAGAAACCAACATATCGTTGTTTAGCTGGAGCTGCAAAATCAGAAAATGAAAATGTCAGAAACCAGAAGAAGATTGAAGATTCAGAATTACAACCAGAAAAACCAGCTAACTAGGGTTTTACAGAGAAAGAAAAACGAACTTTGATTGCTCCCCATTTTTAGGGTTTTCGGAGTAGAGAGACTGTTGTGTGTGGAAAATGGAAATGGGGAGAGTGTAGAAGAGTGTTTTTCTTAGAGCAAAGGTCAAAAATATTTCTTATTTCATGAAAAGGTACACCCACAGTCCAACTCTACGACAAGGTAACAACCATGTGCGAGCTGGAATCAGTCTGATCCAATGAGTTTACAAAACCTGGTCGAGTTCATTTATCTCAGTACTACCCTCCCTAGTCAGCCAGGTTAACTATAAATATTTTGGCAATTTGTATTATTTGACCCCGTTGAAGATGTACCCAATAAATGTTTTCGGACAGCCTTAAAGAGGTATCCAAATTATATTATGATATAGTTTTGGAGAGGTACCCAATAAATATTTTTCATATAGTGTCTCAAATACCTGAAAGCAGTAACAACTAAAGTATGAAAACCATACAACTCACGAAACTCGGCCATATCTGTAAGTAAGTACAATATGAACACTTCAATTGAGTGAGTTACAAACCAGTAATGCACCCCAAAGCAGATGAGAAAAATGCGAGATGTTCTATCAACAAAAGTGTTGTAACACGACTCTTTAAAAGATCAAACCCCAAACAAGCATGTCTTAAGTTCCAATCTACAAAGATAAAGCAAGGTACCATAAAATTATGTCTCTGAAGATAAAATACATGCACACGTGAATATGTTATACAAATGGGCATACCAAGAAAAATTATAGCAGCAGAAGTAACGACCCCCAACCAGTTTGACTCCTTAGCGGTCAAACCATACAAGATGGATTAAACAAGAAGCAAGGTCAGTGATCCAAGATAAAGAAGTCCAAGACTAAAATCCCTACAAAATTACACCATGCCAATAGAAATGAACGAAAAGAGATATATAGAAAAACTAATTTCAATTACCAATCTATTAACTTTTTAATAAAACAGAAATGAACGGAAAGAGATATATAGAAAAACTACTAGATAATTGCTGCAGCAGTAGGAGGCCGACGAACAAATAAATGCTAGATAATTCCAGTAAACTCTTACATGATACACAGTCCATTTTCTACTTGATACTGCTTATAAAAAATGTGCGAAACTCAAGTCACCTATAAAGTTCTCGCATATTTATTATACCACTGTTTACCTGTAAGGTTTCATGGGTATAATACCTCCCAATAATTGGCGGTGGAAGAGGTTATGTATTCAGACACAAGTGACTTCATTTATTATTTAAAAAAAATGGGACTTGAGTAAGTGTATGACTTACCTAATCGTTGGTACCACACACCCTCTCCATGTCATACTCCATTCTCACATAAACTCCAGTTGCAGCCCCTGCAAAGTGCAATATCATCGAATCAATTTATGCATTTCTACTGCTGACAAAGTAATACCATGTAAGAGCATGACAATCTAAGGCTAAGGAATAATTCCCAAGAAACCATCTGCAGATGTATACACAAATTTACCCCATTAGAATGGCGGTTGTTTCCATATGTAATATAGTAAAAAAACAACAACAATAAGAACCACAAGCAAGAAAAATACTGAAAAAACAGATAAATAGTACACACAAAACCTAAATCTGTGACATATCTTACAATCATGAATTCGCATTACATTGAAACCCTACAATTTGAATTCATAAACTGAAACCCTATGTATCAATTTTGAAATAAACCCATACAATAATATGTCCCTTTGACCTAATTCATAATGGAAAACAAATACAAAAAAAAAAAAAAAAATCAAACCTTTCTTGAAGAGATGCTAAATGATCTCAAGAACTGATTGCATTAAATAAAGAAGAAAGTGTAATTTTAACTCACCATTGGTATACTGATTGTTCTCTACTTCAATAGGAGATAGTTATAATGACATGAAATTAAAACAATAATGGTTGTAGGCGATTGATCATCAATTGGAGATAGCTAAAGCCATCTCTTGTCATTCAAGAATCGAAATTCATCTGGAACATCAATTCTTCCTCTATGAAAACCCCATCTTGGAAAGGTGGATTTTATGGGAAAGTTCAAACCATAGCTTTAACACGTATACTCTAACCTAACTCGACAAGGGAGGTTAAACTGGTAAAAATGCGAGTAACTCACTCGACCGGTCCATCGAATTCTCAACACGTACATGGTTGTATAGTTTTTAATGAATCCAACTATATTCGTACCTTTTGGTGGAATGTGTAATATTGTTGACCTTTGCTCTTTTTCTTATTCGTTTTTTTCTTTTTCTCTTTTTTTATATTTTTTATGATTTTATTTATTTTTTTAACTACTAGATCACTTAGAAGTTATTACAAAACAAATGGAACTACAAATATTTGGTTGGAAGCCGATCCACGAGCTGAGATCCAACCCCTTTCTGAATGACAAGTCTTATTCTATGAAACAAGTAATTGCTAATTTTAACATTGAAATCATGGCCCGCAATATAGTTCTTCAATCTTTTCAGAAGGGCCACCATGTCATCACTGAGTTCACCGACTGTTGAGAAGGCTAGAACACCAAAATTATACCCATGAGTGTTACATTTGTCCAAGTATTTGTTCCGCTTGCAGGTAACAACAATGGAAACATCATGACCAGGCCTAAAAGCAGGAACACCAATTCCAGTGAAAGGGGAGACACCCGTAACATCAGGGCATATGTTTTTGCCATAGTCCCAGTCATAAACAAGGATATCAGCAGGACGCAACTCCGAACCACCATCAGAAAGAAAACCCAAGGCAACCTCTTTCTTGGTAGGGACACCCGCTCTGAACAAACGTCCACCAAGGTATCACGTACTAGGTCATGACGAAATCTATCACCAACACCACTAGCGCAGTATAAGGCGTGATCACCAAATATATCCTCCCCCTACTACAACAAGGACATAGATTATCAACTTCAAATAGTGGAATACCCATACGATAACAAATAACCGAACTAAATTGGCGTGATCCAATATTTTGATTAAGCCCACTAATGGGACAAGATAATAAGTAATCTTGTGTGTGTTTAATCTTGTTGCACTACCAAAGCACCGAATCACGGTCAGACATACGGTATTTGGTTGGCATTTCTTTCTTCATCGCTTCGAAGTATGGGGATGCCAAGGTACTCATAAGATGGGGGCAGCATCGTCAATGCGAAAGGAAGAAGGCATGGAACTACATACATGGGTGTATGGGTCAAGAGCAAATTGAAAAGAGGAGATATAGCTATTAACGTCAGCATTGCGCAAAATCTTGTCTTGTAAAGTCTTCGTTTGGGCCCAAGAAGCAAGGAAGCAGTAACTGCTTGAGTCAGACATACTATAAATACCCAACCCACCATCTCTGAGAGGTGAAGTAGCCAGTAGAAACTGTAAGGGCCCGAAACCAGGTCCGTCACGGGTAATAAGTTGTTGTAAATATTTAAATAGGTGAACATATTCTTGACTCGTTTAACATCTATAGGATTCGTAGTACGCATATAGAAGTAAAGTCTTGAAGCGCCAGTGCAACTGCGCAGGATGAGCAGTTCACTTTGCGGGTCACGAAGTTTACGAACTGAAAACATGAGTTGGATAGTTTTGTGAATACGATACAACACCAAATTGCTGCAGAATTGATTTTCTAGACTTACGGGGCCACCTAGAAGCTTAACCCCACCAACAGGTCTACCAATATTGTCAGGAAAGACCCCAACTTCAACGCTGTGTGGGTCTGTTGTTGGCCAAAACACTTCAGTCTTTGAAGTATTAAGATGCAAACCCCTACCTGGACCTTCAGTCTGAATAATGTTAAGAGCTTTTGAAACTTCAGCGGTATCACCAACAATTGGTCCGTCATCTAAGTACCAGGCCATCATATCAAGGCTGCATATGTTGTTGATTTTCTACACTAGAGGATGGAGGGTTAACGCAAAGAGTAGAGTCCCAAGAGGGTCTCCTTGCTGCACCCTTGATAAGATGAAAGAATGTTATCTCTGTAGTACATTTGTGCTGGTTTTCCAAAACAAAACTCTATCCATTTTGAGATAGCATGGTAGTGTCTTCGCGCTTCAGAAAAGTGGGTTGTTCTGTTCACCATATTGAAGGCATTACAGAAGTAAACTAAAACCATGGACATATTATTGAGATGTCCTTTGCATTCAAGAAGACTGTTTACCAAGTGTAAAATGCTCTAGCCCCCACATGGAATACCAACGCCATAGACGGACAAGGCACAAAATATGATACGAAGTTGTGCGAGAGTGCTTTCGAATATTTTGGGTATACGCTGCGTAATGCCTACTCTGTTTTTAGATGTTTTTTTTATTCAAAGGGAAATGTATTAAGAAAGAAGTAGCTAAACCAACAAGATAGTGGGTAGCTACAAAAAAAGCAGAAGATGCTCATTTGTAATAGAGACACCAAGTACCAAAACTTGTTGTAAAACAAGCAGAAAAAGAGAAAAATCACTACAATGGACCAAGAACACCCTCCCAATTATTAGTCACTTGATTCAAATAGATACCTTCAAAAACTTGTTGATGGTGGATTTTCATTTAAGGCTAAGATTGTAAAAGCCAAAAAATTGTGCGCTAACATCTTGTAAAAGATAAAGCCATTAACAAGTGATGGATACTCCTTCACTTTATCAATTCACCAAGAATGGAGCATGTGGCAAAAATCCCATTATGTGAATAAAATACACGAAATTCATCCAGGTTGGAGCATGTAGCAACAATCCCATATACCCTTTGAATTTTCAGCATTATTGATTAATGCGCAACAGCCTTGTATTTCCTGTACTCATTATCAGTGTGGCATGACGACTAAGTGTTGCTCTTAGCGGAGCAACACGAACCTCCAAGCATTATAATGAAACCATGTACGAAATACCCATACGGGCTGAACTCTCGGTATGTTATACTAGCCCGATTGAACCCCTCTCGGTGTGTTATACTAGCCCGATTGAGCATCAAGACTGACCGTATCAGTCTGGATATGATCACGACCATCCAACTCCACCAGCCTGATTGGATGGCCCAGATCGATTCCATCACCCCCAAGCAGGTATGGAATACCTGCCGAACCAACGCGGAACCCGTATGGTCGGCCTCCCTTGGCCTAGCTAGCCAAAACGTCCAAACCATAGCAGTATGGATGGAAAACCCTAAATTAGGGTTTGCGGCACATTACATGTGTCGCAAAACAGCCTCAACCATCCGTCTTCGCAGGTATATATGGAGGGTGCAGATGTAGATTCAAAGGGCACGGAGTATGTTAATACAATCACCGCATGCCCGCCTACATATCTGACCAATCAGTCAGGACCAACCATGGTTGGTCATTCCAAATCGTGCGCCTGAATGGATCATGACGCACGACTTTGAAACCCAAAAATTAGGGTTTTGAATCACGAGCGTCCATCTTCTCCGGCACGAATGGAGGGTCCGAGATTAGATCAAAGCAGGTCCGGTCATGTCAACATGACCACCGTGGACCCGTCTATCCCCTCACCTAATCGGCCAAGGCATGCCATGCCTAGATATCCCCAAATCATCCGCTCCAACATGCGTGGTCGCACCTCCCAAGATGCAAATTAATCTCAACCACTCGATTTCTCCGGACGAATTGGGTGGCTTAGATCGCGTTTTCATGGGACGGTAAGACATAGGCGTGAACACCAGCCTACCACCTACACGTTGGAGCAGTCGACCAAGACCGACCAAGCCAGATCGTTTTGGAACGCCCGCCCGAAGTTGGTATGGGATACGGCTTTTTCGGCATTAATCTTCTGTTTCAATTCAATCTCGACCACTCAACTTCGCCGGACGAATTGGGTGGCCCAGATCATGTTTTTTATGGGACGGTAGGTATAAGCGCCTACACCGTCACGCCATCTACACACAAGTATGATCGGCCAGTCCAGGATAGTTCCCTAAGTCTGGTTTCGGTCAGGGTGAAGAGCAGTGCTTGCGCACCTCCTTCGAAACCCTAATTCCACCAAGTGTCGCAGATGAGTGTCTTAAAGATCATCTCATCCGTCCAACTTCACCAGATCGGTTATATAGCCCTGGTCAGGAGTTAACTAGTCAGTGCGGAGTCATGGTGATCACCATCCACCACTCTACCACACCATGTGGTCGGTCAAGGAAGGGTTTGCATGCACAACTTCCAAACCATGCTGGATATACTCAATGCAGTACCTGCATAGTATACACACGATACTTCACAAGTATCAATTTCCTTCCTGGGTTTTGATTTCAGGATGTTTTCTCCTCCCAAACGAGCTTAAAACCTAAATATTCCCGCGTTAGGAGATAGGAAATTCTTTTCCGTATGGAATGGAGGTGCGGACCATCAAAATCCGAGTCCGTACTAGAATTCTACAATGATTCTAGTAAGGGGCGCCAATTAGGGTTTCTAGTGCAACAATCAACGGTTGCCCCTCCTCTCAAGATGCAAAATCTCGACCGTCGAAGGTCAACAAGCTAGCAAGTTTCCCTAGCCTGACTTGCCAAGCCACAACAACATGCAACATGTCTTCCAAAAACATTCGAGATATCAATCATGTCACAAACTGGGGGATACATACTGGGGTATTGGTCTGGCGGTTTACAGCATGCATCACACAACGCGCCATCACAAGAACGTGTCAGGAAGTCATGGACGGTTAGTGATGATGGGAGAAGTGGTCAAGCCTGGTCGTGTGACACCAACACACTACTCCACTACTCCATCACTCCACTTTCTCCACTTCCCACGAGATACGAAGGTTAGGCTAAAGGACTTGTATAAATAGGTTCTCCGCCCTATTTTCAACAACAACGCAAGTCCAGACAACATAAGCAAGTGTTGATACAATCGTATTCAAACACCGGAACTGATAGATTAAGTCCTGTAAGCCAGTCCAGCTTTTTGATAAAAGTCTTGCATAGCCAACACCTTCACGTTCTCAACACCTTCTTCGCTTCCCTCCCTAAGATCAACCCCATCTCCTTCACTTTGTGACCGAAACAAGTCTGGAATGGCCATTTCTTGGTTTAGGCCGGACTTGCACAGATTGATCTCTCGAATCTACAAGCACTCACCGCATAGTGCATTTGTTTTAGGTTTAGACTCATTCCTCATCCACACCCCAAATTACCAAAATTAGCAGGAATAGTTTTCACCCATAAACAATTGGCGACCACAGTGGGAGGTTGATCTCTCGGTTACAAAAAATTGAATTCTCAATTATTCACTTTTCATCCTGCGATGTACCCTCACCAGGAAACCACAGGCGGTTCAGATACCATGGGAAGTATAGCTAGAATGCTGGAGGATGTCTTGGCAAATCAAGCTGGTATCGCTAGAAGACAGGGCGAAATATTCCGCCTTCTAAATGATATAACAGCACAATTACAAGAAAGGTCGACAGACATCTACCCAAGCAGTGTGAGAAGCGCTGGACCCTTAACCAGGAGTCACACCTTTACCAATGGAGAAGCTAAAAGGGCGCGTACACACAGGAGACTCGAGAAAGATGAACAACATGGTTCATTCGACAATGAAGGTTCGACGCAACTCCACAAAGGAAAAGACTCTCCCGGAGTACTACAACGTCTGCCAGATAAAGAAAGGGAGCATGCAGCCTACGGAGTCCTGCTGGAAGATTTATATCTCAAGACTCTTGTTGAAGCCCGGAAGACCATCCAATCCGCATTAACTTTTCAACCAAGCGAAGAAATGCTCGAAGAAGGAGAAATACATCAAATACATGAATACAGAGGATGGGAACGTTCGATTCGATCACTCAGCAGTGATATTACGACACCTTCCCCATCCCTTTACCCAGGAAAGCGATCCGCGGATATGATGACACTCACAAACTTTCCGACTTCATCTCCGAGACGTGCTCCACACGAGGGCTATATAGAGACATCATAACTCCCACTAACGCAAGAAAAGCTCGACTCGAAGTACCTGCACTTCCCTCTCCCAATAAAGAGGATTTTGGAGTTACTGGAGGCATGGGTGCAAAACGGAGAGGTGGAGCTACCTCCAGTATGGCATCCACCCACTGATCAAGAAGTAATGGACCCGAGGTATTGTCATTTCCACCGGTTCCTTCACCACCCCACCAGTGAATGCAATGCTTTGAAGCGCATTGTTCAGGAGAAGCTTAGTTCAGAAGGATAGCTTTACTCCTCTGGGGAATCAATGCGGATGGCTTCCTTGAAGGAGCTACTTCGGTTTTACACAGGCGAGGTATCGAAAGCAAGTAAGTTACATCCAACAATCTTACGAAAAAGATAATCTTAGAATTCACTGGGGACTGAGCATCCCCGTGTGGAAAAAGAGGCTCAATAACCAAACACCATGTTTGTTTCCTTTCATGCTTCCCTTGTATACGATATTTGCAATTTCATATGATATGTGCAATCATTCATGACTAAGATGCAAATTCCATTTAAGATAATCACTTTTAAGAAAAGTCGATTCACAAAAACTATCTCAAAATAAACCAATTCAATTACCTATTAATTCAAAACCCGGAGTCCAAATGTGAAAGGAAATCCTCACTATCACTCAAAGAAAAACAAGAACATCTAAGAGAAAAGGCAAACAATTTGCGGAAATCCAACAAGGAACGCATTCAACGCACAAGAGAAGGTACTTCAGTGGTGCGGACCTACATGGACCTGATCAAAGAAGCGATATCAGATATGAGCAGTCATGTCATGGAGACTCCTACACTGGGGACTGATCCTCACAACGATCCTCCTCAAGTAAATAGTTTCACTATGAACCAGAGGCCGGTAGATCGGGAAGCGGTTTCTCTAGTGGAAAGTTTATGCGAACTTTCACACCTCTCGAAGAATCAGCGCGCGGAGACATTTTGCTGCAATCAACCAGAGGAAGGTCACAACCGTTCCCTACATGTCACTGCACGCATCAAGGATTTAGAGTTCAAAACGTCCCTTATCGACACATGAGCGTCTTCGAATGTGATTACTCTTAAGACATCCAAGGTTCTCCCAGGAAAGGTCGTACGGAAGCCTACCACAATGACGGACTTCAAGGGAAACCAAACCAGCACATACGGGAGAAGCTCCACGGAAAGAATCAGACAAGTTCGTTGCATCCCACTCCCCACGTGGGCATCAATTCAGGAAGAAGACCGGATTGCATCATTGAGGGCTAGTACCCACGATGCATATTTGCTGACGAAGCATTCTTCTCCATCCTGTGAAGCCACGACCCACGTTCACACGAAGAGTGAACGAACTTTTGTGGCGAGTCGTAACCAGAAATGGAAAACATATACCGACGCTGCCATTATAAATTAGCAGGGGAGACTGTTACCCAGTCTCTCACCCAATGGAATGCTACAACAGTAATGAGACACAAGAACAAATGCTAGATGCTCCACAACAGCTGCAAGGTGGCACCAACTCCACAACTGATGAGATTGAAATTGTTGAGGAATCTCCTAGGCCTATCTCCATCAGCTCAACCTTATATACGGATAGATGCACGAAGCTCGTGGAACTTCTCAAAGAGAACCAGGACATATTCGCTTGGAGATATGAAGAAATGCTGGATTGGTCACCCATCATCTACGTGTCATACCTGGATCCAAGTCGGTTAAACGATTCTGATTCGAGACGAGGAAAATGGATAGATCGAGTCTTTGCATAGACTTCAGAGACTTGAACAGGTGCTGCTCCAAAAAAGTTCATCCTCTACCTAACATCGACATGTTAGTAGATGCAACCAACGGACATGGCATGTTCTCCTCCATGGATGGATGTAGCGGCTACAACTAGATAAGGATGTACGAGCATGACGCAAGTAAGATAGCTTTTCGAACTCCTCTCTGAATTTTTTTTATACCATACTGCCATTTGGTTTAAAGAATGCCGGTGCAACGTATCAACGCTCTATGATGATAATCTTCCACTTGAGCCGATACCTCAAGGGAGCAGCCTCAAGAAGATAACGATGTACACGCATCATATCGAGCAAGATCCGGGCAAGTCACTCTATCAGACAGTGGTTGAACAAGATCTTGGTGAGTCACTTTATCAGACAGTGGTACATGTCTATCATGTTATGTTGGAGAATGTGCGCTTTTGGTCATCCTCTGGAGCTGTTGAAAGCTCATCTACAACGACATATTCCCTGATAGAAATAACCAGGCATGTCGGTAATGAAGAGCATCATAATGTTCGTAGGGGCATATATCTCACCAACATGCGATACAACCTTCAGCCTTCTGTAAGCAGTTCCCTGAAGCAGCAAGAGGAAAACCACCGAGATACAACATCTTGCGCGACCGCCAACTCCAACTCCAGTACCACATGCACGACTCCCACAATAATAAAACAATGTCCAAGATATTCTTGGCTCGACAACAACCACTACGAACAAACCATGTAAACCATGCTTGGGGACTGAGGCTCATCATGAAGTTCCTTCACCGTCAGTCAAGGACTTCTTCAACACAAGAGAGATGGTCAGTCAAGAAGCATGGAATTCGCAAGGGTAAATCGAAATGAAGATGAATCCACTTCAATGCTCCCTCCAGCAGAAGCTGCTTCAATGGTCTATTCAAGAGACGCCTCAACGCTCTCTCCGGGACCCATATTCGCTTCAGAATCCTGCTTCAACACTCTCTTCAGGAACCACCTCAACGTTCGCACCAGAAGCCACTTTAACATCCTCTCGAGCCGTTTCAATACTCAAGCTACATCAATAACATGCGCTCTGGTCAAGTTATCTTTGATGTACTCATTGCTCAACATACGTCTCATCCATCCTTCATGAGACTCCAGCGGAGCATGAGAACCTTGAAGTCGATAGGAGAAGGGTTATCTTGTGGAACAAATATTTTCACATAGTTGAAAGGACGCGGTGAACAACTCGTCATCAATGTTTAGAATATCTTTGAAGCTATCAACACCTCCTGACTTGGCACCAGCATTATCCCCGGAAGACATCTCAATGGGAGTTCTTTTCTTTATTCTACAATAAAAGATAGGAGTCAGTAGTTGTATAAAAGTGTGTGAGATGTGTAGTCACACATGACATAACACACATTCACGTTGGAGTACACAAGTCCGGTATTGCTCAAGTTTCAAGTCCGGTGTTGATCAAGCCACAAGTCCGGATCAATTTTCAAGTCCGGATCAAGTTTTAAGTCCGGAGTTGATCAAGTTTCAAGTCTTCCCAAGTTTCAAGTCCGGAGTTGATCAAGTCACAAGCCCGGTATTGCTCAAGTTTCAAGTATGGTATTGATCAAAGTAACAATAAAGTAGGCGCACGCAGCAGGGCCGGTTTTCATTCGAAACACAGGGTCGACGTTCAGTCATGCATGCGACAGGTCCCACTTAATACCAGCCCCATATTGGTCGAAGCAGGCACATAAATCCCACGTTCGATCAAGCAGGCGCAACATCCCCACGAACAAAACAGACGTAACAGTCCATCAAAGCAGGCAAATACCGACATCATGCTAGGGGAACGCTCGCATGGACATCTCTTGAACGTGACATGCTCGAAGGACATGACGACCCGTCTCTTCTGGTAACATCTAACTTTGTCTCGTAATTTTATCTTTAACTGTCACCATCTCATGCCTACCCCACAATAGTGTAACCATTGTGTGCTAGGCAGGGGAATTAATGTTGATGGTGGATTTTCATTTAAGGCTAAGATTGTAAAAGCCAAAAAATTGTGCGCTAACATCTTGTAAAAGATAAAGCCATTAACAAGTGATGGATACTCCTTCACTTTATCAATTCACCAAGAATGGAGCATGTAGAAACAATCTCATTATGTGAATAAAATACACGAAATTCATCCAGGTTGGAGCATGTAGCAACAATCCCATATACCCTGTGAATTTCCAGCATTATTGATTAATGCGCAACAGCCTTGTATTTCCTGTACTCATTATCAGTGCGGCATGACGACTGAGTGTTGCTCTTAGCGGAGCAACACGAACCTCCAAGCATTATAATGAAACCATGTACGAAATACCCGTACGAAATTGAACTCTTGGTGTGTTATACTAGCCCGATTGAGCCCCTCTCGGTGTGTTATACTAGCCCGATTGAGCATCCGAGGCCGACCGTATCGGTCGGATATGATCACGACCATCCAACTCCACCCGGCTGATTGGATGGCCCAGATCGATTCCATCACCCCCAAGCAGGTATCGAATACCTGCCGAACCAACGCGGAGCCCGCATGGTCGTCCTCCCTTGGCCTAGCTTGCCAAAACGTCCAAACCATAGCAGTATGGATGGAAAACCCTAAATTAGGGTTTGCGGCACATTACATGTGTCGCAAAACAGCCTCAACCATCCATCTTCGCAGGTATAGATGGAGGGTGCAGATGTAGATTCAAAGGGCACGGAGTATGTTAATACAATCACCGCATGCCCGCCTACATACCTGACCAATCGGTCAGGACCAACCATGGTTGGTCATTCCAAATCGTGCGCCTGAATGGAGCATGACGCACGACTTTGAAACCCAAAAATTAGGGTTTTGAATCACGAGCGTCCATCTTCTCCGGCACGAATGGAGGGTCCGAGATTAGATCAAAGCAGGTCCGGTCATGTCAACATGACCACCGTGGACCCGTCTATCCCCTCACCTAATCGGCCAAGGCATGCCATGCCTGGCTATCCCCAAATCGTCCGCTCCAACATGCGTGGTCGCACCTCCCAAGATGCAAATTAATCTCAACCACTCGATTTCTCCGGACGAATTGGGTGGATTAGATCGCGTTTTCATGGGACGGTAAGACATATGCGTGAACACCAGCCTACCACCTACACGTTGGAGCAGGCGACCAACACTGACCAAGCCTGGTCGTTTTGGAACGCCCGCCCGAAGTTGGTATGGGATACAACTTTTGCGACATTAATCTTCTGTTTCAATTCAATCTCGACCACTCAACTTCGCCGGACGAATTGGGTGGCCCAGATCACGTTTTTATGGGACGGTAGGTATAAGCGCCTACACCGTCACACCATCTACACACAGGTATGATCGGCCAGTCCAGGATAGTTACCTAAGTCTGGATTCGGTCAGGGTGAAGAGCAGTACTTGCGCACCTCCTTCGAAACCCTAATTCCACCAAGTGTCTTAAAGATCATCTCATCCGTCCAACTTCACCAGCTCGGTTATATATCCCTGGTCAGGAGTTAACTAGTCAGTGCGGAGTCATGGTGATCACCATCCACCACTCTACCACACCATGTGGTCGGTCAAGGAAGGGTTTGCATGCGCAACTTCCAAACCATGCTGGATATACTCAATGCAGTACCTGCATAGTATACATACGATACTTCACAAGTATCAATTTCCTTCTTGGGTTTTGCTTTCGGGCTGTTTTCTCCTCCCAAACGAGCTTAAA
This sequence comes from Papaver bracteatum, assembly GCA_023529315.1. Classification (NCBI taxonomy): domain Eukaryota; kingdom Viridiplantae; phylum Streptophyta; class Magnoliopsida; order Ranunculales; family Papaveraceae; genus Papaver; species Papaver bracteatum. The sequence continues at coordinate 58,419 of JAJJWX010001162.1, read as the reverse complement.
ACCTAAATATTCCTGCGTTCGGAGATAGGAAATTCTTTTCCGTATGGAATATAGGGGCGTACCATCAAAATCCGAGTCCGTACTAGAATTCTACATCGATTCTAGTAAGGGGCGCCAATTAGGGTTTCTAGTGCAACAATCAACGGTTGCCCCTCCTCTCAAGATGCAAAATCTCGACCGTCGAAGGTCACCAAGCTAGCAAGTTTCCCGAGCCTGACTTGCCAAGCCACAACAACATGCAACATGTTTTCCAAAAACATTCGAGATATCAATCATGTCACAAACTGGGGGATACATACTGGGGTATTGGTCTGGCGGTTTACAGCGTGCAGCGCACAACGCGCCATCACAAGAACGTGACAGGAAGTCATGGACAGTTAGTGATGATGGGAGAAGTGGGCAAGCCTGGTCGTGTGACACCAACACACTACTCCACTACTCCATCACTCCACTTTCTCCACTTCCCACGAGATACGAAGGTTAGGCTAAAGGACTTGTATAAATAGGTTCTCCACCCTATTTTCAACAACAACGCAAGTCCAGACAACAGAAGCAAGTGTTGATACAATCGTATTCAAACACCGGAATTGATAGCTTACGTCCTGTAAGCCAGTCCAGCTTTCTAATATAAGTCATGCATAGCCAACACCTTCACGTTCTCAACACCTTCTTCGCTTCCCTCCCTAAGATCAACCCCATCTCCTTCACTTTGTGACCGAAACAAGTCTGGAATGGCCATTTCTTGGTTTAGGACGGACTTGCACAGATTGATCTCTCGAATCTATAAGCACTCATCGCATAGTGCATTTGTTTTAGGTTTAGACTCATTCCTCATCCACACCCCAAATTACCAAAATTAGTAGGAATAGTTTTCACCCATAAACAAAACTATTGTGCCCACATGCCAATTGAAGATCCGAATCTTCACATTCTCAATTATTAGCTACAAACCATTGTAAGTTCTATTAAAATGCCTTCCATTTCTCTCCACCCAAACTGTCCACCAGATAGCAAAGGAAATTAAATCCCAAATCTTCCTACTAATGGACAAGTTATTACCTTTCTTTATGTTCCACTCCCACAAAGTCTATCTCACTGAACCTTGAAAAACCCATTGCAAATTATAACCTTTCAGAAAATGATTCCAGATAGCAGTTGTAGTCTCACAATGAAGGAAAATGTGTTAATTAGATTATGAACTCTTCTTGTAAATTAAAAACCCTTTCATTTCAAAAGAATTCCTCAAAGTATCTATTGTTGGAGTTGCATTGTAACAAAGTGTCCAAACAAAGAAAATAATTTTATGTGGTCTTAGGATTCCACAAGTTTTTATGAGGAAAAGAAATTAAGTCTTCATTCTCCAGAGACAGATAACAACTTGCAACACAAAAATCATCACCATATTGCCATATTATTTGATCTTCCAGCTCAGAATCAATATTGGCATCAACTGTGCAACTTCATCCACTTATACATCATTCAAAGCTCTACAGAAACCAAAATTCCATCCTCCATCTTCTGAGAGATACTCCTTAATAGTAGATGTTTTCATTCTACTATTTTTGTATAATGAAGGAAATAGGTTCTTTAAAGCATACCCATTTACCCACTTGTCTTGCCACAAAAGAATCTTATCTCCACTATTAACCTGCAAATTTGTACTGACTTCCACATGAGATTTTCTTTTAAGAATTTCAGTCCACAAACTTTTCGCCACAGATTTCCTATTGTCACTAGGATATAAAGCTTCAATGTTTCCACCAAGTTTTTAGTTGTTTCACTTTCTTTGGTTGTTCAATCCTCTTGGGTACCATATCTACTCACAAATTTATCTATCTACACCGAGCACAACAGGGTGCAGCAGACGTTTTGAAATTACCTGCTAACTTGCAAGTTTCTTTTGGGTCATTGGTTAGGGGATTTTAATTTGTTTTTGGAACTTTAACTTGCAAGCAGATGAATCTTAGCTTATCAATATATGATACATTTGTAACTTTTTCACCAAAACCAAAAGCATTTTGTCTCGGAACAATTCCAAGGTAAGTCTACAGACTATCTCATAAAGAATTGTCCGATAAAAATGCGACGGAATTTTTACACAGGCTGTCTGCCTGCCTAGACGCAACTTACCCAGAGGTAAGAGTAATCCTTAACACATTCCATGTCGTGTTTGTAATGAACATGAAGTGAACACACTATTCTAGTTGGGTTTACGCATTCGCGATCATTAAAGCGGCATATCCACTTTATCCTTGCCCAGAGGGCAGAGCAAGGGAAAACACTTGCATATTTGCAGAATGATCTATAATACAAAACAACATAGGTTTTTAAGCTTTGGACGGATGGATAACATTTTGAAAGACATACACGTGATCTGACCATCCCAATCTCATCCCTGTCAAAGACATCTAGCGGTTGTGTTGTTTGTAACCTTCTTCCATTATGAAGATATTAATAACCCTCTTAATAAACTTAAAAACTAAAATGCGTAATTAAGAAAATAAACTGAAAAAATAAATGTTACAACCATTGAAATTAAAAAAGAAAAATAAACTTTGACCCATATTAAAAAAAAAAAATTAACCATATTTTAACAACCTGCAAAATAAAAATAATTATTATTTTTAAAAATAATAAAAATAATTTTCATTGTACTCATTGTGTAAAGAGAAAAATCAAAAATACAACTAATGATTTTCATTATACTCATTGTACAAATGGAACAATGAGTAACGAATATACATATATCAAAAAAATGACTCACAAAAGATTTAACCTTACGCCGTAGGCCTAATTTTAATTTTAGGAATCGAATAAGCTTATTTTCATCATCATGCGCGGAAAAAAAAATTATGATGTAAAGCACAAAGAACTTTAGAATCATTTTCTAGCATCGATAATAAATTTATTTTCGAATGAAACATTTAACCAATTGACAGATGAACCATGTATTCTTGATCATGATCACGACTATCTTTGCATCATATTTTAATGCCATGAATAATTTGATGAAAATCTGCAGCACAAACAAAAATAAGCTAAACTCAAAAAAGAAACAAAAAAAGAGCAAAAAATCCTGATCAAGCAATTGAAGAATAGAACATCACAAACAAACAAAAACTAAACTCCAAAAAAAAAAAATCAATTAATCATGATTAGCCTCTTCCAAGCAATTGAAAAATAGAGATAACTTTATAGAAACTAAATGGTGAATTGAACTGTCACCGTATCAATTGGTTCCAAGAAAAATAAAAATGAAACTTATGAGATTACATGCCATTTACACACTTACTAAAGTAAAACGTACAGATGAATGAATCTCCAAACTGTTTTAGACTCTCTAATTTCTCCTTATCAATCGACATTTATAGCTAATAGGCAAATTCAAGATAATATTATCATCAGCCATGAAATCTTGCATTCCTTTAAAACTAGGAAGAAGAAAAATAACAAGGATGGGTTTATGGCCATTAAATTAGACTTATCGAAAGCTTTCGATCGTCTAGAATGGACATTCATAATTTCGGTCTTTAAAAAGCTAGGTTTTTCAGATGACTGGTGTGAGCTAATATACCAATGCATTAGCACAATCTCTTACTCAATTCTAGTTAATGGTTCCCCTGGATAAATGTTTTTTCCTACTAGAGGAATTAGGCAGGGGGACTGTTTATCCCCCTATATTTTTATCATTTGCATGGAAACCATCTCTCAACTATTGATTAAAGGAGATAATGAAAATGTTATTCAGGGTTTCAAGCTGAGGAAAAATAGCCCTCCTATTTCTCACTTATTTTTTGCAGATGACTGCATGCTATTTTCGAAAGCTTCTCTAACTTATGCTAAAAATCTGATGAAAATTATTAACAAATTTGAAAAAGCTTCAGGTTAGGCTATTAACTTCGAGAAATCTGGTTTCTTTACTAGTAAAAAAATGCATCATAAACACATAAAATTGTTGTCTAAAACTTTAGGAATCAAATTTCTAAGTAGCAAAAAGAAGTATCTTGGTACTCCTCTATTTGTAAACATAGATAAAACCAAAACTTTTCATTTTCTCATTGATAAGTTTTATAACAGGCTAAGTAATACAAAAAAAAAACTTAATGGGTCTGGGAGAACTGTTGTGACCAAACATGTTATTTCTAGTCTTTCTATTTATCATATGTCTTGTTTTCCTTTCCCTAAGAAAATTACCTTTAAAATTAACTATATTCAAAGAACCTTATGGTGGTCTAAGAAGAACTCTAGAAGAGGGGCATATTTCCGCTCATGGGGAGATATTGGAAAATCAAAATTCTCTGGTGGTCTTGGTATTAGGAACTCTTTTGTTACAAATAGGGTCCTTATTATAAAATTAGGCTGGAGATTGTGTAAAAATCCTTCTCAGTTGATTGCTTTTTTCCTTAAGGATAAATACTTCCCAAAGCAGAATCTATTAGAAATAGATAAGGCTGCAGATAGTTCTTCTTGGATTTGGAAAGGAGTAGTTAAAAGTTTGGTCTTCCTTGGAGCTAATATTGTATATAATGTAAATGATGGTAAGTCTACAATGATCTGGAATAATTACTGGCTGCCTGATAACTCTTGTCCTTCTTCTTCGTCTGATGCTAATGCTGGAAACTTTGTGTATGAGTGAGCTTATTAATAATCATGATAATAATTGGAATTCTGATATGATTTCTTTGTTGCTTTCTCCTAAAGATAGTGCTAAGATTAGATCCCTTTAGGTAAATGTTCATAAAAGTGATGAAATTATGTGGGCACCCACAAAAAGTGGTAAATATACAGTTAAATCGGCGTATAAAGCCTATATAAATGACTCGGTCTCTACTAAAGATGCTTCTTTATGGAAAAAGGTTTGGTCTATTGATTGTTTACGTAAAATTAAGTTCTTCATTTGGAAGATCTTTGCCCATATGTTACCTGTTAATTCTCTTTTCAAGTTTTATAATCCTGATATTGAAGATTGTTGCCCTCTGTGTAATAAGGAGACTGAGTCTGTAATGCATTTATTTGTTCATTGCCCTATAGCTGCTCATATTTGGTTTGCTCTCTCCTTGCAACTTCTTATTGCTGCTGACTATGATTGGATAAATGATATTTTCTTATCTTGGTTTGATAAAAATTTGGGTAGTTCTCCTTATGTCGTGGAGTGGCCAAGTATTGGTGCAGTTGTGTTGTGGTCAATCTGGAAGCTTAAATATGATGTTATTGTTAGAAAGGTTAAAATTAATCTGGATGCTACTATAATGGACATTAGAAGGTCTATAAATACTTATATTGTTACTTCTCCTAAGCCTCAAAGTGTAACTTTTTTGCCGACAAGGACTCCTATTCAGCAGATAAACCATATTATGTTTATTGATGGGTCTGTCAAAAAAATTAACATGGGTATTGGTTTTATTCAGTATGGATAAAAAGGTGCATAGCTGATTTTGGGTTGATTCCAGGTGTTGTTGCTGCTGAAACAATGGCCCTAATTTTGGCTTGCTCATGGGTGAGTGAGATGAATCTTTCCAGAGTCCTCTTCGTCAGTGACTGCCTTCAGTTGGTGGATCTTCTTAATCAAAGGAAGGGTGAAATTGATTGGAGGTGTCAGGATCTAATAGATGAATGTCGGATTTCCATTTCCAGTTGTGTGAATTCTAGGATAGTTTATCTTAAGCGTGCTAAGAATAAGATTGCCGATCTACTTTCACGTCGAGCTAGGTGATTTAGTTTAAAAGACATTTGGTTTTCTTCTCTTCATTTCTTACAAAATGTTTTGAGGGAAGAACCATTAACTGGAATCTGTAACGATCTTTTCTTTCAATGCATTTTGTGTGTTTCTCAGCAAAAAAAATAAAATGAATCTCCAAACTCATGAATGTGAATTTTGATGGCGCATGCGTTTTTCTGGAATCAATTTTTTTGTTTGAAACGTTTAATGTCTTCTATTGGAATCAATAATTTTTTTATTTTTTCGCGATCCACAACACAAACAAAGATGAAAGAATCTAAAAAAGGAAATGTTTTTTATTAGACCAAAAACAAATCTCCTCCTCTTTTAATTCCAATTTTTTCAATTGCTTTGGATCCTCTATTTACTTCCCCAATATCCTCCCACGATTAAGAAAGTTGTATGCCTATAAATAAGTTTAAACCGTCAATGCTCTAAGGTATGCATGTAACGAAACGGATGCTCCTTTTATGACTAGCAGTGTATATATAAAGGAGTGTATTTCTTCAACCACACACATTCACTCATTCCAACTTATTTTTTTGGTGAAATTTTTAGCTTAAGAGTATCAACATGTCAAACATGATTAGCCGCAGCCCCACAAAAACCGTTGCACAAAGCGTGTTTGATTTCTTTTCGAGAATGCATGATTGTGATGAAAACAAACCTGCGGTACTCACTTTTTGTGTTGCAAGAAAATGGGAAGAGATCGACTTCATGGCGACCGACGAAGTCACTACTTTGGATTTACTAATGATTAATGAAAACTTGAGTATATTGTTATTTCAGTCCCAATTAAACTATTTTTTTAAAAAAGAAAAAAATATTATTGATGCCTTATAATCATTTTTTACATAATTGCGATGAAAATAAACCTGCAGTACTCAAGTTTCGTGTTGCCAGAAAATGGGAAGATGTCAATTTCATGGCGACCAACTAAGTCACTGCGTTGGATTTACTAATGATCGATCAAAACGTGAGTATATTATTATTTCGGTCCAAATCAAACTAATGTTCTTTTTTTTTTAATAAAAATATTAGTCATGCATTCTAATCAATCTTGACGTCCAACACAGGAAGATACCATGCACGTCGTCGTCCCTAAGAATTTGATATTGGAAGTTCATAACATTTGTCCATTAGGGAGGACTTTATTCACTCTCTAAGTTCAATACCACAATGGAGAGATCCAGATTTCGTCATTCAAAGAATGATCAACGAGGAATTTTTTATTAAAACTATTATTTGAAGTCTAAAGAATATCGTGAGGAATTATTAAACTATTATTTAACTATAACCGAAGTTATAATTATTTGAATTAAGATTTCATGTCTACAAGTTCGCATGGGTCGAATTAAGCCTCATAGTGTGTGGTAATTATTAAAATCATTCAAACCAAAAATTATTGTGTCTCATGTCGTTCCGTTACGGCACAATTTATTTCTAGTGGTTTAACATGTTCGCATGTTGAAGGTATAGACATTGAGAGAGTTAACCCTGGAAAATGACCCGTACACATAACGCCAGATGCTACATAACAACGGCCTTAACGTTCAACAATGTTGGGTGATCGAGTCTGGTTTTGTTGGATTACCTTTGGACAAAGTCCATTGCAATGATCTATCCCCATCACGATGAAATTTTTAAATATTACCCGGGAATGTCGACCAAGGCTATATACTCGTTGAATACATCAGTGTAGCGCGCGTGTGGCCCAGAACATCCAAGGGCATCATAGACCTGTTATTGCCTCAAACTTCTGTGGCCTAAATAGCCGTAGTCCCTCTAAGAAGATGGCCGAAGAGGGAATCCTTCGCATACCTAATTAGCAGGCTGAGGTCTCGTTCGTTAATGGAATTAACCAGACAAATCGCACCACCAACTAAGAACGAGCATGCACCACCACCATCTAAGGGCATCATAGACATTTATAACTTTTGCACATCATCTTTAAATTAAAATAAGTATAAAATTGACGAAGTACATTATGGTAACCTGATGGAAGCAAGGATATGATGTCGAGATTAAAAGACCAAAGCAAACATCATATGAGAATTAAGCCAAACGAGTACATGATTCCTTTTGCTATCTTGTGGGTAGTTTGGGATGAAAGGAATGGAAGACTTTTTCAAGGAAAGTATAATAACTTTAATCATCTCTTATGTGAAGTTAAATGCTTGCTCTTCAACTGGTCTTTAGGAACAAAAATCTTTGAGAATATCTTCTTAAACAGTTTATTGTTCAATTGGGAAGGAGTGATGGGAAAAACTTAATTTGGGAAGGAGTCCAGTTTTTTATTTTGTTTGTTTTTAGCTTAAGCTACCTTTTGTTTCTTTCTGGGTTCTTAGTTACTTTGTAATTTTTCTGTCACTCTTTCATGGAAGCCACTTCCTTGTGGTAACCATGTTTTCTCTTTAATATATATTGCCCTTTACGAGTAAAAAAAATACATAAAGATTTTATTTTTCCCTTAAAAAGCCAACCAATAAGAAAATCAGCATCCTGATGACTCTCGTATATCATTCAATGATTTTTGAACCGATTTATTTTACTTTTAAATGGGTAGCTAGCTCAGCTGGTCATTCTTGTTCCTCAAAAGTTAATGCGCTCCAGGAGGTCCCAGGTTCGAGTCTCCGATGAGGCAATATTACAGAATTTGACATAGAAGGTAGAATTACTATCCCCCTGTTTATAGGTGAAAATGGTTTCTGCTGATTTTGGTAATTGCAGGTGTGAAAGTGAGAAACAATTTAAACCCTAAATAATATACTGCAAGGGAGTACTTTTAGATTCGAGAGATCAATCTGTAGAAGTCCGGCCTAAACCAAGAAATGGCCATTCCAAACTTGCTTCGGTCACAAAGTGGAGGATAAGGGTTGGTTTAGGGAGGGAAGCGAAGAGAGTGTTGAGGCCAGAATAATTCTGGAAGAGCAGTAATTGAATTGTATCAGAAGGTGAGAGCTTTGAGAAAGCTAACAAGAATTACCTTTATGAGTGTGGTATTTTCCCTGACCAAGAACTCGTGTCTCTGGTGGAAATAGGTAAGCCTACTTATACAATTCCAAAAAGAAACGTACTATGGCCTCTTAAGAAAAGAAAACAGATGAGTTAAATGGGAAGAGGTGGTAATGCCTGGTATTGATGGGATTTGATGGAATTGATGTCCCATAATGAAGGAGCGTTTCACCGTTGCTTCTTGCATTTACTAACCGCCTTAATCTTATTACACTATCTTGAAACGGGCATTTGTGTATGCCGCACGTTATAGTCCACCAAACCAAAACCCTAATGAGCGTCCCCTAGTTTGTGTTGATGTCTCGAATATTTTTGGAAAACATTGAGCATGTTGTTGTGGCTTGGAAATTCAAGCTAGGGAAACTTGCTATCCTGGTAACCTTTGACGGTCGAGATTTTTCATCTTGAGAGGAGGGGCAACCGTTGATCGTTGCGCACCTTTGTTTTTGGTAGCCGCTTAGTGAGGGCCAACAAGGTGGCGCGGCTAGGGTGTGTTTAGGCTTGGCGTGTGGGGACAATGGTTCGCCTTGGGCGTGGTTAGCTTTGGCTAGGTGCGATTTTGTCTTGGCCTGTGGGGCCAAGGGTTTTCCATGGGCGTATGGCGTGGCCAGGGCCAAGGCAAGAGTGCTTGGCTTGGCATGACGTGACTAGCATAGCTAGGGCCAAGGAAGAGTGCGTTTGGCATGGCGCGGCTAGCTTGGCTAGGTTTGGTTTGGCTTGGAATGTGGGGCCAAGGGTTTTCCATGGGCTTATGGTGTGGCTAGGGCCAAGGCAAGAGCGCTTGGCTTGGCATGACGTGACGTGACTAGCATAGCTAGGGCCAAGGCAGAGTGCGTTTGGTATGGCGCGACTAGCTTGGCTAGGTTTGGTTCGGCTTGGAATGTGGGCCAAGGGTTTTCCATGGACATATGGCATGGCTAGGGCCAAGGTAATGGCATTTTGGCATGACGCATCTAGCTTGGCTAGGTGCGTGACCAAGCTAGGGTTTTGGTCCAGAGGTCGTGAGGTGACCTTAGACGGCTAGGATTTGCTCCTAGAATTGAAGGGAAACCGTTGATTATTGCACGCCTTCGTTCTGGTAGCCGCGTAGTGAGGGCCAATAGGGTGGCGCGGCTAGATGAGCCATGGCGATATGTGTTTGGCATGGCACGACTAGCTTGGCTAGGTGCGTGACCAAGCTAGGGTTTTGGGCCAAAGGTCGTGAGGTGACCTTAGACGTCCAGGATTTGCTCCTGGGATTGAAGGGAAACCGTTGATTATTGCACGCCTTCGTTCTGGTAGCCGCGTAGTGAGGGCCAACAGGGTGGCGCGGCTAGAGGGTCTATGACAAGATGTGTTTGGCATGGCGTGGTCGGTGTGGTTGGCATGATTTTCCATTGGCACAGAGGTGCGGATAGCATGGTTGGCATGCTTTGGAACGGTCGGTGTGGCTGACATGATTTTCCATTGGCACAGAGGTGCGGCTAGCATGGTTGGCATGCTTTGGCGTGGTCGGTGTGGATGACATGATTTTCCATTGGCACAGAGATGCGGCTAGCATGGTTGGCATGCTTTGGCGCGGTTGGTGTGGCTGACATGATTTTTCATTGGCACAGAGGTGCGGCTAGCATGGTTGGCATGCTTTAGCGCAGTTGGTGTGGCTGGAATGATTTGCCATTAGCACAGAGGTGCGGCTAGCATGGTTGGCATGCTTTGGAGCGGTTGGTGTGGATGGCATGATTTGCCATTGGCACACGTGGGAATTAGGGTTTGGCTTGTCGTAACCCTAATTTGAAAAATATACCCTGGTAATTATTTTAGAGACATATTAAAGATTTCAGTAAATGTGCCTAGTAAATGCTTTATCACTTAAATGTTGTGACGTCACTGTCTGCTTGGGTTTAGTGTTTTACAATTTTAACCCTAAACTAAAAACCACCATCAACATTAAGTCCCTGCTTAGCTCAGAACAGGTGCATTGTTGCGAGGTAAGCATATGATGGTGACAGACAAGGACGGAATCGAGGTGTAAATCATTGCAAAGATGGTCAGGAGAATCCGACTAACCTTTTTGAGTGGTAAAGAGAGTTTTGGCTTCCCGTGTTGGCGGCCCTGCGTAAGTTAAACCGGGAATGCAGACCGTGGAGTGGTGGGGGCGAAAGTTATCGGCTTGGTCTGGTCGTACATCTCCAAGGCAAAGGGGGCGCGGTCTTGGGAGGCGACGCAAGTGGACAGCTCGGCTCGAGGGGCCAAGAGGTGGCGTGGTCTTGGTAAGGTGAACGCGCGTGGATGATAGGGTCACGTCAGTGGAGTAGGTGGCTTGGCATAGTGTGGCCTTGACAAGATGAGACATATTCGGACGGCTAGGCGTAGTGGGGCTGCGGCAATGGCATAGTGGAACATGCAAGGGCGGCTAGGCGTGGTGGGGCCACGATGATGGAGTGAGGGCTTGGTCGGGGCCGTGGCAAGGTGAGGTGTTTTATTTTCGAGGCTGGTCTCCCGGCCGTGATTCCAGCATGTTCCACTTTTTTAGCTTGCGTTTCTCCTTCTTCCTTTAGGACTTCCATAGTATTTACACCTGGTGAAGTTGTGTAGTCTTCCCAATTTTCAACAAAGGTTTCTTCTCGTCAAGTCCAACTTACATCATGTCGATCAGAAGAGAATCTTCCTCGAGTCGACCAGGTTCTCCAGCCAAACGTGCTAGACTTTATTCTCGTGACAATTCCCCCATCCGAGTCATTCGGGCTAAGAAGGTCATACCGGTATGTTCTCATTAATCAACATACGTTTCTTATTTGCTGATGAATAATGGAAGTTTTCCTTCTGTGTAGAGGTATCCTGTTGGATCATGTGTTACCGTCATTTATGAGGATGACTTGGTTACCCCTTTTTCTTCGAGCTCGATCTTTCCAGCCGCTGTAGATCTGGAAAACGCCGACTTAGGAATTTCTTGCCATGAGTATCCCAATGCAGGTTTGTTATTTGGAACCCACATGAGGTGCCTTTCTTCTAACTACCGGAACGTTGGAGGGTTCCTTGTGCGAAAATAATTCGTAACTCTTTACACAAAAATATGGAAGATATATGGCCACATTGCCACCAGGAACGTGGTACAATATTGCTCGTCTGCTTTGGTTTCTATTGTAAATTGTCTCCTGCCAATATTTGTTGAAATGGAGAGTATGTCTATCCGTACCATCGCGGAAGCAGCTATTCAAAAGTGGGAGAACATGGTGTCGACTTTTGAATCTCTGAATTTCAACGTTAGTTGGTTGCGGCATCGTCTTGAAATTGTAAAGGTCGACAGGGCTGGCATTCTTGCTGGCGTGGTTGTGATATGTTTGAGTTTCTTTCTGAGCATTTTTTTTTTATTATATTTTTTCTTTGAAAGAACAAGAGAACTTTATTGATTTGCCTCAATCAAATAAAATAAGAACTCAATACGGTATGGAAGAAAGTGAAAATATGCTTGGTTATTCGTGTTTGTGATACGGTGGGGTGAGGTGACGTTCAGGCGTAATATTCCTTTAGCAATTTCCCATTGATGACCGCTTCCAGCTTTCCCCCGTCCTCCTTAATGACTTTGCAATACCCACTGATGTATGCTTTTGTGACTATATAAGGACCTTCCCATTTTATGGAGAATTTTGGTGCCGATGCGTCTTGCTGGATGTGCTTAGAAGTCTTCAGTACCAAGTCTCCTATTTGAAAAATTCAAGGTTTCACGGTTTTGTTGTATGCCATGGAAACCCTGTTTCTGTATTCCCGTGCGTGTTTTTCCGCTTTGGCTCTCCTGGAGTCTACAGTGTCCAATTCTGCAACCCTGGCACTTAAGGATTCAACTTCATTCCATCGAACTCCGCTTGCTTCGGCAATCCTGGCTGATGGGATTTTAATTTCCGCCGGGAGGATAGCGTCTGCGCCATAAACAAAAGAATAAGGAGAGAACCCAGTGGAACTTCTTGGTGACGTCCGGTACGCCCAAAGTGCCATGGGCAGTTATTCATGCCATGTTCGAGGATTATCGTGCACTGTCCGACTGAGGATTCGAATCTGAGTTTTGTTGGTGCTTTCAGCCTGCATATTCCCTTGAGGGTAGTATACGGTGGAGAAGACTTGTTTAATCCCGTATTCCTCGAGCAATTCTCGTACTTGCCTGTTCATGAAAGGGGTGTCATTATCGGTGATGATATGTTTAGGTATACCAAAACGGCATATGATGTACTCCTTAATGAATGTCGCAATCGTGGTTCCGTTCGTTCCTCGTAAAGTTATGGCTTCGAACCATTTGGTAAAGTATTCGGTTGTTGTTATTACATACTCGTGATGTTTTGAGGACGGTGGGTTGATCTTCCCAGTGATGTCGAGTCCCCATCTATGAAAGGGCCATGGACTGCTTATTGAATGCAGGGTAGTCGCTGGTATATGAATAAGGTTCCCGTGGACCTGACATTCCTTGCACCTCTGTACAAAAACAGCTGCGTCGTTATCCATGTTCGGCCAGTAGTACTTCTCGTGTATTTGGAGAAATAACTTTTGCTTCCCTTGGTGTTCTCCTTCGTGCATCTCCTTCAGCATGATTGGGATCTCTACCTTGTTCAAACATTGCAGAAGACTCCCTTCAAAGCTTTTACGATATAAGATCCCTTCATGAAATACGAACCTATTGGACCTTTGTTTTATTTTGGATGCCTCCTTCTCATTGGTGGGGAGTATCCCGTCGTGAAGGTAACTGATGTATGGCTTCTTCCAGTCCCCGGCATGGCCAATGTTGAAAATTTCTAATTGATACGGCGGCGCTTGACAGTTGGAACATGTTCTTTGAATTAACCGAGCTTGGACCTCCATCTCCGACCAATAATAGCCAAGGCGTTGTAAACGACGATAGAGGGTTACCACCAATGTTTGTCCGCATACCTCGCCATGGATGCGATTGAGATGTTGATGTGCTTCCTATTCTCCGAGGCATATTGACAAAGAGCCGTCTGGATTTCGATGATAGAGTACCCCTTTATGCATGAAGAAATCACGCAAAGTTTTAAGGCTGACCTTTCCTTGAGAGAGTGAACTGCTAAGCTCTTGGATAATCGGTGTTCTCCAGTCATCAACTTTATCTTTTTCAGACTATAAAAGCCACGTTAAATCCACAGTCATTATTTTCACCGTCAGAGTTTCCTCAGGGCCTTCAAATCGCAGTTTCGATACTAACGTTTCTAGGCAGTCGGCATGTTGGTTTCTGCCGCGCCCGATATGGGCTACTGTTGCGTCGGCGAAGTAGTTCAGAGTTTTTGCGCTTCATCTCTATATGGGTCTAAGGTTACCTCCTTTAGTGCGTATACTCCATTTACTTGGTTGACCAGAAGTTTAGAGTCACCTCTTATTTCCAGACATGTGGCTCCGGCTTGTTTATCCAAGGACAACCCAATAAGGAAAGCTTCATACTCTGCTTAATTGTTGGTGCATGAGAGAAGTCTAGATTGAAGGAGTGTGAGAAAACTTCACCAGTTGGGGATACTAGAACCACGCTAGCTCCTCCCGTGCCGTTGTTAGGGGTGGCGGAGTCGTTGAAAAACAATAGCCAAGTTTCCCCTTGGATGAAAGAGATTTCCGGAAAGTCCTCAGGGAGGTCTTCGCGTAATGTTACAGCATTTTCTCCTGGAAATTCCGCCAACAAATCTGCAACTGCATGTCCTTTTATGGCCCTCGGGGAAGCACATGTTATGTCGAATTCTGACATCTGGATGATCCATTTGGCTGGTCTTCCTATCAGAGCAGGTTTTGAGAGGAGGAATTTCACAGGATCGGATTTGGATATCAATACCATTTTATTGGACAACAGGTAGTGCCTGAATTTTTGGATTGAGTAGACCAAGGCTAGGCACGCCTTTTCTGCTTTGGGATACCTGAGTTCGGCATCTCTCAAAGTCCGACTGAAATAGTATATGGGGGATTCAATCCCTTCGTCATCTTCTTTGGCGAGGAGAGCTCTGACAGCAGTGTCACTGAAAGCGGTGTAGAGGTGTAGAGGTATTCCTTGCATGGGTGATCTCATGACAGCCGGGGAAGATAACATTCGTTGAATCTTCCGGAACGCTTCCTGTTGTAATGGAGTCCAGACAAAGCTTGCTCCTTTCTTTAGCAAGGGGTTGAACGAAGCAATAAGTTGAGCCAATCCGTGTATGAAGCGGCGGATGTAGTTTATTTTTCCCATGAAACTTTGGAGTTCCTTCACGTTCCGTGGTGGTGGCATTATGAGGATGGATTGCATTTTGGTTAGTTCAACTTTGATCCCCTCAGCGGTTACTTGGAAGCCTAGGAACTTGCCCGAGGAGACACCGAAAGAACACTTTAACGGATTCATTTTTAGCTTGCATTCGCGGCATCTTTCGAACACCTGTTGTAGAATCCCTGTGTGGGCCGCCCGAGTTTTTTACTAGACTACTATGTCATCTACATAATCCTCAACTTGCTTATGCATCATGTCATGAAAGATGGTGGTCATGGCGCATTGGTATGTGGCTCCAGCGTTCTTCAGATTGAAGGGCATCACAGTATAGTAAAAGTTTCCGAGAGGAGTTCGAAAAGCCGTCTTGATCGCATCATGCTCGTACATCTTTATTTGGTTATAGCTGTTGTACCCGTCCATGAAAGAAAACATGCCATGTCCACTGGTGGAATCTACCAACATGTCGATGTTGGGGAGCGGAAAATCATCTTTAGGGAAACATTTATTTAGATCCCTAAAATCGACACATCACCTGATTTGACCATTCTTCTTTTTTACCGGAATTATGTTTTCCAACCAGGTGGGGTGATGGATTGGTTTGATGAAACCAACCACCAATAACTTTTGAACCTATGCCTTAATCTGTTCTTCAACATCATGCCGGAATTGTCTTAGGGTCTGCTTGACCGGTTTGGATCCGGATATCACATGTAAGTGGTGAGTGACTAGCTTCTCGTCCAGGCCAGGCATCTCCTCGTACGTCCATGCGAACACGTCTTGATTTTACTTGAGGAGGTCTACCATCTTTGTGCGCTCGTCTGTGTGTAGAGTCGAGCTTATGGAGATAGGTCGTGGAGATTCCTCATTCCTGATATTAACAATTTTAAGTTCGTCCGTGGTTGAATCGGTGCCGTCTTGTAGTTGTTTTGGTGCGTCAGGTATCTCCTCTCGTGGCTCGTCACCAGGCTGGAATTCTATTGGGCGGGGAGACTGTATGGTAGTCTCCCCTGTTAATTGCTAACAACGGCGTTGATATACGGTTTACCCTTTTTCGTCGTGACCCGTAATGAAATCCCGTCCGCTCTTGGTTGGAACCAGACCATGGTCTTGTGGATGAAGGCGAGTGCGCCTCTCTTATGAAGGTGTGATGTGAGGCTGAGTTTCTCCGCGGGGTTGTGTAGGACTATTTCTTTCTTAAATGGTCATCCATTTCGGCAGCGGGGTGTGGTGTGCCTTGTTGGTTGTGACTTGTGGCCCCTATCTTGGCTCAAAAATTTCCATGCCACAGATTGGCGCATAGGGAGATGATGACGCTACGATGCGAATGACTTCTCTTTTTAGCGTGGTTATTAAGCATTGGTGGTACGTCGAAGGAATGATCATGTTGTCGTGGAGCCATGGTCTCCCCAGTATCATGTGGTAGTCCGGTTCCTTTTCAATACTTCGAATCTCACTTTTGACTGGACATGTACTATCGATAGATCCCAATTGACGTACCCATATGTATTGGTTTGGTTACCTTCGAAATCGGTCATGGTAGTAGGTTGTTGTGTAACCTCGCTTGGTCGTACTTTGGACGTCCTGAACGTCCTAAGGGTGACAACATTGGAGGACGCTACTGTGTCGATGAGGGCCCTTTTGAATTCCACATTTTTGATTCGAGCTGTGACGTGTTGGGCGCGGTTATGGCCTTCCTCTGCCATCATGTCATCATCGGTGAACGTGATATTATTAATGGACGAATCCTGCGTCTTTGATGTTTTCGAGCATGGAGGAACCAAGGGAACGCTTAACGTTATCCGATTGATGGCGGTGAACGTCTCCATTCGTTGATCCCTTGAAAGATGTAATAGTTCACATAAGTTTTCCACTAGCGAGACCGCTTCTTGACTTACGGGTCTCTGATGGGGTAGTGAAGTTTTTGGCTTGAAAGCGATTATTCGGGACGTCAGTCCCCAGCTCTGAAGTTTCCGAGGCAGGCGAACCGCTCAATTCTGTCTTCAGGTCGATGAGGAAATCCAGTATGGCGTTGATTACATCTCTCATCAGCCCCATGTTTCTGATGTGAATCCCCTGGAACCGTACTAGGTCAATCAGCCTTGGAGCTCCTTAGTTCGCGGTGTTGTTGAGCATTGAAACGTTGTCGTTTTCCCGAGTGGAATCTGAGTACACAAATTCAGTCCAAAGACCAACCATCCCTTCTCTTTATAGAAACGTATTCAAAGCCTGATATTGGGACCGATCGACCAATCCCCCCGCTGTGGTCGCCAATTATTTATAGGTGAAAATGGTTTCTACTGATTTTGGTAAATGCAGGTGTGAAAGTGAGAAACAATTTAAACCCTAAACAATGTACTGCAAGGGAGTACTTTTAAATTCGAGAGATCAATCTGTACAAGTTCGGCGTAAACCAAGAAATGGTCGTTCCAGACTTACTTCGGTCACAAAGTGGAGGAGAAGGGTTGGTTTAGGGAGGGAAGCGAAGAGAGTGTTGAGGCCAAAATAATTCTAGAAGAGCAGTACTTGACTTGTATCAGAATGTGAGAGCTTTGAGAAAGCTAACAAGAATTGCCTTTCTGAGTGTGGTATTTTCCCTGACCAAGAATGTAGGGACAGAATATTGTCACAATAATATTCCTGCGAAATAAACAACTGTTCTGCCATGCATCGATAATAAATGAATTACTCTGCGGCACATCAGTGATATTCTGCGACACATCCAAAGATGACTTAAACAATGACGTAATGACTGAAAACGACAAACACGAAGAAAGTGTGACATGTTTGCGGTATATCAATAAAACCTGCGAAAGATAAAGGCGGTGCCAGCTGCGATTTATCGCAAGAACTCAGATCCGAAATTGAAGGGAATCTTAGTCAGAAATGAGCTGTCATGAGCTGTAATCCACTATGTAAATACCTATATAAAGGAGGTGAATAGTTCCAGAGAGGGAATGAATTTTTGAGTGTTAGGAAAGTTTTTAGGAGAGAGAAAAATCTTTGTTAAGTGTTATGTGTTCTTGATTTATGTAATTCCTTAAGGTCATATTAATGAAAAAGTGTTCTTAATCTTCAAATTATGTCATAAATATTGATAGATTCTTGAATAGGGTGTAGTGTGGGAATTCCTGCAACTACATTTTGGCGCCCAGAAACAGGGGTTGAAGAGTTGAAAATCATAGTAAAAGCTAGGTAAAAGAAAGAAATCATTCAAGAATTGGAAGAATACTTTTGGTGGAAGAGAAGATGATTGAAATCAAAGATAATCAAAAGAAATTGGAGTGTGATGTAATAACAAAGATGATGATAGACAAATTCCATGAAGATATTAAAGGAAGGATACACAAAAGAGATTTTGAAGGAAAGAAGATCATGACGGTAGATGAAGCATCACCGCTAAAAGATTGGGAAAAACAGAAGATTACATTTACAGCAGCAGAAATTCCGAAAGAGAATTTAAGTCATACATCTCCATTGGTGATCATAGTGTCTGTTGCACCAACAAGAAAAGAGAAATCAAGAAGATCTACTGAAAGAATGGGCTTGTGAATAGGACTTTGGTGGACACGGGAAGTTACGTGGATATAATGTTTTACCACACATTCAAGAAAATGGGATACAAAGATGAAGAAATGTTTAGTCCAACATATCATATTCACGGATTTGGAAAATCTTTAACAAAACCTAAAGGTGAAATTGTAGTACGAATTCCACTGGGGGAAATAGAAACGCAGGTCACCTTGAGTGTGATAGATATGAAATCGCCTTATAACATGCTGTTGGGGAGACCATGGATACATGCAATCAAGGTTGTATCATCAACTCTACATCAATGTTTAAAATTCCCTATGCCTAGTGGAATTGGCGAAATTAAAGGAGATGCAAATTATGCGGCGTTATGTTTCCAAAATGAAGTAAGGAATTGTGAAAATCAAATTCAGTTGCGAAAACAACGTAGAAAAATGAGGAGAAAAGAAAAGAAAGAAGAAGAATTCAAGATTTACATGATAAAATCAAAAGAAGGAAAAGGAATATTCGGCGATGTATTGCAAGAAGATGATGAACCAGTGGAGATAATAAAGACACCAACACCAATGGGAGAGAATGAAGCTAGTTATACTGCAGCATAACCAACAAAAGAAGTTAATGTTGGAAGTGAAGAAGACCCAAAAATGCTAAAAATTGGAACTAAGATGGATGTGGAGGAAGAAGAGAAAACTGTAAATCTTCTGGGAGAATACAAAGATATTTTTGCGTGGAATATGGATGAGATGCCTGGAATAGATCCATTTGTTGCGTGCCATAGATTGGAGATTAACAAAAATATGAGACCAATCAAACAAAGAATAAGAAAGATTGCAACTACTTATCATTCTAAGATAGAGGAAGAGTTACAAAAGATGCTTGATGCAGGAATTATAAGGCAAGCGAAGTATCCAGAATGGATCGCCAATATGGTAGTAGTTCCTAAGAAAAACAAATGGATAAGAATTTGCATCTATTTTACTGATTTAAATAAAGCTTGTCCCAAAGATAGTTTTCCCTTACCAGATATCCCGCAGATGGTGGAATCTGCCGCAGGAAATGATCGAATATCTTCGTTGGATGGATACAAGGGTTATAATCAAATTCCGCTGGAAAGAAAGATCAAGAACATACTTGCATTCTTTGCTCCCAGAGGATTATATTGCTACACAAAGATGCCTTTTGGGTTACGAAATGCAGGGGCAACATACCAAAGAATGGTGGAAAAAGTATTCGCAAAATGGATACATAAAACTTTAGAGGTATATGTGGATGATATGTTGGTAAAAAGTGAAGAAGCTAAAAATCATGTGCAAGATTTGAGGGAAATTTTTGACCAGATGCGGCTTTTTAATATTAAAGTAAATCCTGAGAAATGTACTTTCGGAGTATCATCTGGGAAATTCTTGGGATATATCGTATCAAAAGAAGGAATACAAGTTGACCCTCAAAAGGTGCAAGAAGTTCGGGATATGCCAACTCCAGCAACAGTAAAAGATGTGCAAAAATTGAATGGGCTTTTAGCCTCACTAGGAAGATTCATTTCGCGGTCATCAGATAAGTGCAAGCATTTCTTCAACATATTAAAGAAGGGAACAAAATTTAAATGGACAGATGAATGTGAGAAAGCTTTTCAAGGAGTTAAGGAATATTTGATGAATATATCCATATTACAGAAGGCTGAACTAGGAGAATAATTTCTGATATATCTTGCGACAACTCCACATGCTTTAAGTGAAGTACTTTTGCGAAATGACGCAGGAGTTGAAAAACCTATTTACTACATCAGCAAAACGTTTAATGCTGCGGAGAAAAATTATTCGAAGATTGAAAAATTAATTTTGGCATTAGTTTATGCAGCTTCTAAACTTCGCATATATTTCCAAGCGCATAAAATCAAAGTACTAACAAAAGTACCAATCGAGTCAGTAATGAAAAATTCAAAAAGATCAGGCAGAGTTGAAAGATGGAATGCACAAGTGGGACACTTTGAGATCCAATATGCAATTTTATCTTCGCCAAAATCTCAAATTGTTGCAGAGTTTCTCGCGGAGTTTCCTTTGGAGGATGATGAAGCCGTAGAAGACATGATGGATATAGAAGAAGAATATGGGGATCCTAGAGATCTTTTAACAGAACCAAATAGATGGGAGATATTAGTGGATGGATCATCTAATGGAGAAGGAAATGGATTTGGAGTCGTTTTTATTTCACCAGAAGGTGCAAAAATGGCATTCGCATTTCGATTGGAATTCGAATCTACCAATAATGAGATAGAATATGAGGCTGTAGTACATGCCTTAATATTTACGATAGAAATGAAGGTAGAGAATGCCAGAATTACCAGTGATTCACAGTTGGTTATTCTCCAAATTGAAGGGGAATATGCAACTAATGCTTTATCTTTGAGAAAATATAAGAAACTTGTAGAAGAATTATCTGCGAAAATACCAAGACTCAAATGGAGGCATATTTCAAGAAGAGATAATAGACTTGCAGATGCTTTTGCGTTCATATCAAGTATGATGGTAGATCCGACTGCGAGAAATATAAAAATACAAACATTAATAGAACCATCAATTGTTAAAGAAAAAGAAGAGGAAGCTGAGGCAATGGTAGTAGAAAATAATGGCGAAGAATCAAGCCGAATTAATGCAGATTGGCGTGCGGAAATTCACGCATATCTAGCAAGGGGGGAGTTACCAAGAAACAGATTGGAGGTACATAAATTAAAAAGTAGAGAAACAAATTATGAGTTAAGAGATGGGGTATTGTATCGAAAATCTTTAAATGGGCCTTCCCTCAGATGTTTGACACTAGAAGAAGGAAAACAAATATTAAAGATGCTACATAGTGGGGATGCTGGTAATCACAGCGGCGGTAGATCTTTAGCATACAAAACGAAAATGCAAGGTTATTATTGGCCATATATGCATGAAGATGCAAAGAATTTATCAAGAAGTTGCGAGGAATGTCAGCGATTTGCAAAAAGAATACATGCACCAGGTGAAACATTAACATCTTCAAAAAATGTTTGGCCATTTGGAAAGTGGGGTTTAGATATTGTGGGACCATTTTTGCCAGGAACAGGGCAAAAGAGATACTTAATTGTCGCAACAGATTACTTCACAAAATGGGCGGAAGTTAAGGCAGTACAACATATTCGTGATAAGGACATTTTCACATTTATATTTGAGAATATCATCTGCAGATTTGGAATTCCAGCACAATTAGTGTCAGATAATGGAAAGCAATTTGAAGGACAAAATATAGAGATGTTACTTAATGCATTCAAGATAAAGTGTGGAAAATCAACTCCTCTATATCCGCAAGTAAATGGTCAAGCTGAAGGAACTAACAAAACAATTGCAGATATTCTCAAAAAGAAATTAGAAGGGCATCATAGAACATGGTGTCAACAAGTCCATAATGCAGTTTGGGCTTATAATACAACACGAAGAGAAGCAACTGGGGTATCACCTTTTTATTTAACATATGGGGTTGAGGCAGTATTACCAACAGAAGTCGCTATTCCTAAAACTAAAAGAGAAGCTTGGGAAAAAAATCTTAGTGCAGGTATGATTCTAGACAAACTTGATGAGGTATAAGAGAATAGAGAAAATGCGTTACAACATATGGAGAACTACCATCGCAGACTAGCTCGTGAATATAATAAACGAGTAAAGAAGCGTTAATTCCAAGTTGGAGATTTAGTTCTGCGAGAAACACCAGAATATCAGCGAGAGAATGGAGGAAAATTAGCGAAAAAATGGGATGGGCCATATATAATCAAAGAAATAATTGGAACTGGAGCATATAAGATAATGGATCCCGAAGGAAGAGACATGGGCCAAAGACTTGGCAGACCATGGAATAGACAATATCTAAGAAAATATTATCAGTAAAGATTTGAAAGACTAGAATGAATGGATCACACGCAAGAAGTTGCGAGAGAATAAAAGAGATATTCTACAAGAACAAAGCTGGCTGAATATAAAAATTATTTTCCGCAATAATTTGCGAGATAATGCAAATAAGACAGGCACTAATTGCCTAAAAACATATAAAGAACGGGACGAACTTTTATGGTGTACACCCAAGTTCGCGGATTCTATTCCGTAAGAGGCAATGTCCTTAAAGTGCGTCATAAGGGGGGTATCTCTTTACTTTCAATTATCATAAGAACAGGACGAACTTTTATGGCGTACACCTTAGTTCGCGGATTCTATTCCGTAAGAGGCAATGTCCTTAAAGTGCGTTATAAAAGGGGTATCTCTTTTCATGGTTATGGGAAATGCTATACCGCTGCTGGAACCTAGTTATGGAGATTGGGATTATATAAAATCCATCCAGGAGAGATAACTTGGATTCCCAATTATATAAGGTTATACCCTGGTTGGGCGCCCGAGAGTTTCTCCTAAGGAATGCAACGTATGATCAAGGCGCCGAGGTACACGGTTGAGCTGTGGGTGCCCGGGATGGATGAACATACCCTGGCCATCCATGGCAAGTCTTGGATTACGATGTGTTCGGCCCGAAGAAAACCCCACTTAGGGTGCAGTCTTGTAACTATAAGCCATATAAGGCATAAAGGACAAGGCTGCGAAAATAACTGGTTGTTGGCAGAACCGGATGGGAAAGTGCTAGTCTTGTATGGCCGATGTATAATCCTTGAAGGAGCAACCGGGGGGAGTGATAAGGGCGATACCCTCCATTAGGGAGCTGTGTATCAAAAAATACGGCAATGTCATGAGGCTTTATATTCGCAAGAATGTTTAGGCCCGTCATATTTTCGCGTGACAGAGATAGCAATGTCATGGGACTTTATATTCGCAAGAATATTTAGGCCCGTCATATTGCCACGTGACTGGCCAAAAAGCCTAGAGAGAAATGTTAAGATGAGGTCAATGGGTTTTTGCGATAAGATCAAAAGATGAGATAAATGAAATCAATAATAAGAGGATATAAATCGCAAAAACGTCCTACGATTTCATCGCAAAGACGGCAATATCATAAGTCTTCAGAAGCAAAGGGAGATTAATCTCATAAGATGGCTTAGATTTATCATATTGTCGCAGAGATTAAAATTAAATGATAAGGCAAGATCAACGGATTATTACGTATAAAGGTAAGAATGTCCTGCGATCTTGTCGCATAAAAGTGGCATAATAAGACCTTTAACTAGGAAGGCGAAATAAGACCACAAGAAAAGTTATATCTGCGAAGCATATAACAAATTTTTCGCAGAAATATTTGCGATAATACTACAAATTGGTAACAAAAGGCAAGCATGGGATTTCTTACAAGGGTAACAAATAAAATACTTCACAAGGAATATTATGAGGGGCAAATATGGGGATTATAAAACAACATTTCATTATCTCCCTTGAGAAGAATCAAAATAATAAAAAAGAAGGAAGATAATCAAGTTTATGAAGATTAGATTCAGAATTAATAAAAATATATAAATTAGAGCAGGTGATTGAGTTACAAAGAACTTCAATGTTTCGCAAAAAGTGCAGGAAGAAGAAAAATTCGGAAATTACAATGATTCGCAGAATCAGAAATATCTCGCAGGAATATATGATAATTTAAAGAATATTCTTCTTTAATTTCATCATTCTTGTTCACCACTATTATCTTCACCAGTATCATCTTTTTCAGTATGAGTTTCTCCATCACCAGTGATTGTTTCATGAGGAGGATTTTGTTCTTCATGAGGAGGATCTTGTTCTTCTGTTTCATTAAGAGGGTTTCCTTCGTCCTCAGGTGGATTTTGTTCATCTTCAGAAAAATCTTCTTCATTACTTGAATAATTCAGATCTTCATCTATAGGATGAGGAACTTCATTATCATCTATCTCTAAAGGTTTGATCTTTATAGGAGGTAGAGAATGAGAGAGTAGAACATTATTTATGAAAACCTCAGCGCCTAAATGAGCTTTGCGGAGGCAATTGTTTTCCCGATTTCTTATCTCTATATCTTTAAAATATTCAAGATAGTCAAATCTTCTCACTGCCCTGTTATGAGAGTTGGAAAGCGCGGTGTTCTTTTTGCGAAGTTTGGCTAATCTCATAGATAGATCCGAAATTGAAGCTTGAAGATTCTTTTCAGATTCTGCGAAAGAAAAATTGCATGTTAGAGAGAATTTTTGCGAAAAATAGGATGATAAAATACAATGAAGTAATTAATAGATGAGGCAGTCAAAATGACTACCTTCCTTTTGAGAAGATAAAGTGTGAATTATAGTAAAGAAGCAACTCTTCCATCGGTCCATGGCATCATCAAAATTATCCCTAACCTTACCTTTTAAACGTGATTTTATGCTTTTTTCATAATTGCGAAGATAAACATTTTCTTCCTTCAGTCGAGAATAATCATCTTTGAGATTATTGACTTTTACACTTAGAGCTAATCTGCCTTTAATAAGCTTCTCTTGTTTAGCGGTAGATGATTCAGTTTTCTTTTTAAGTTCATATTTCAGTATGCGAAGGGACTGCTCTTGGTCCTTACACAATTTTTGAAGATTTTCTAGTTGTTGCGAATAAGCCTTTGTTGTATCTACAAAACTACGTTTCTCTTGAGATAAAACTCTGTTTTCATCCGATAAAGATTCCACCCTCAAATTAATTTGATTCAGCGAATATAAAAGTTGGGAGGCTTCGTTATTTAGACGATCCCGTTCATGAATTAGTTGATCGCGTTCATGAGTTAGTTGGTTGTTCTCATTCTTAAGGTTATTTATCTCGTCAAGTGAATATGTATGAAGAATATTCAAATTATCAAATTGATTCTTCCAAGATTCTTTCCCAGTTCGGGCTTCCTCAGCGATTGTTTCCCACTCAAATATCTTCATTAATTGGTTATGTTTTGAAGCTAAATATACATCAACAAATAAATAAGGGAAAATTGAGTACATAAAAATCAAGGATTTACAGAGGCAAAAGTAAAGACAAGAAAGTTATACCTTTTAGATCATCATTTCTGCTGCGAAGAATTTCACGATCCTAATTCAGAATTATGAAGCTTATGATCGAGAAATTCACACTCCAAAGTTTTGGCTTGAAGATTCTTCTTCAAAATTTCAACCTCATCTTCTAAAGCAGTTAACGAAAATGAAGAACCGCAAGACCCAAGATGCTTGCTTAGAATCATATAAATATCCTGTCTCGCAGGATCTGAAGAAGATTTCATAGCATCGTTCAAAACTTCAGATAATACTTGAAAAGCAGCTTCAACCCCTATTGCTATTTCTTGGGAAGAAGGAAGAGAAGTATAAGAAGAGGATTTGGCAATAGTAAGAGTGGAAGAAGGAATTTGATTGGTCGCAGTTATAGTTTCATTCACCGCATCATCATCCACCACAACCTCCTTTATTGCAGCTTTGTTTAACACAGTTTCATTATCTACGACTTCATTTGCCGCAGCCTCGTTAACTGTTGTTTCATTTACGTTGGTTACATTCACCGCAACTTCATTTGTCGCAGATTTATTTCCAATTATCATAGATTCATCTATCGCAGTTTCCAAAATGTTGGGATTATCAGAGATATGAATGTTAGTATTTATAACTTCATTAGAGGTTGATGAAGAAATAATATGGGTATTTAGATTCACGCAAGGAGAAGAAGAAGATTTATCTTGCGATGGGACATGTTTTGCAGGTAAAAATTCGAGAATATCCACTTCATCTGAAAGAGTTTTAACTTGACGCGAACGCTTAAGAGGTTTGGGAACATTCTCTTCGTTCTGAGAATAATAATGTAGGTAAAAAACAGAGGCAACAATATTGTTATTTCAAAAGAATAAGTGTTTCTTACTACCTTATCATTCTCAGATCTCTTCGTCTTCCCAACACGCCTTTTCTGAGAACCCTTAGGGTTAGGGTTCTTGATAGTAATTTTGGTTTGAGAAGTGGTGTTACTGAAAAAAGATGATAGAATATGGGGATTATGAAGAAAAGAGGGAAATAAAGAAAACATAACAAAAAAGATGGAAAATAAGAACATACCTTTGAGTCTTCATTAAAGCAGCAGCAGGAAGAATACCAGGAAAGAAAAAGTTGCAGACAAAAAAGATTTTAAAGAAAAAAGAGAAGGTGAAAGAAGAAAGAAATACACTCGAGTGGAATGGTATTTATAGATGAAGGATGGGTAACCGGGTAAAACGGTAAAGATCGACGCATGTCAATAGTAAAAGCGTAAAGTAGGGAACTTTGTCGGGTAAAAGATAAGGAGTTGCGGCAAATTAAGAAGCTTAATTTCTCATGGTCTTTATCTTATTCGCAGAAAAGATATGAGAAGAGGCAAGATGTAGGGACAGAATATTGTCACAATAATATTCCTTCAAAATAAACAATTGTTTTGCGATGCATCGATAATAAACGAATTACTCTGCGGCACATCAGTGATATTCTGCGACACATCCAAAGATGACTTAAACAATGACGTAATGACTGAAAACGACAGAAACACGAAGAAAGTGTGACATGTTTGATGTATATCAATAAAACCTGCGAAAGATAAAGGCGGTGCTAGCTGCGATTTATCGCAAGAATTCAGATCCGAAATTGAAGGGAATCTTAGCTGTAAATGAGCTGTCATGAGCTGTAATCCACTATGTAAATACCTATATAAAAGAGGTGAATAGTTCCAGAGAGGGAATGAATTTTTGAGTGTTAGGAAAGTTTTTAGGAGAGAGAAAAATCTTTGTTAAGTGTTCTGTGTTCTTGATTTCTGTAATTCCTTAAGGTTATATTAATGAAAAAGTGTTCTTAATCTTCAAATTATGTCATAAATATTGATAGATTCTTGAATAGGGTGTAGTGTGGGAATTCCTGCAACTACAAAGAACTCGTGTCTCTGGTGGAAATAGTTAAGCCTACTTATACAAGT
Source organism: Papaver bracteatum (assembly GCA_023529315.1). Classification (NCBI taxonomy): domain Eukaryota; kingdom Viridiplantae; phylum Streptophyta; class Magnoliopsida; order Ranunculales; family Papaveraceae; genus Papaver; species Papaver bracteatum. The sequence goes on along the minus strand of JAJJWX010001162.1, from coordinate 31,061 downwards.
CCAAAAAGAAACGTACTCTGGCCTCTTAAGAAAAGAAAACAGATGAGTTAAATGGGAAGAGGTGGTAACGCCTGGTATTGATGGGATTTGATAGAATTGATGTCCCATAATGAAGGAGCGTTATCCATTCTAATCACCAGATAAGAACACAAAGAGACAAAATCTTAACATGTGAGAACATACGAGATATCCATTCTAATCACCAGAAATATAATAGCAAAGAACAAAACTCCCAAAATAAGCAACACACATAATAATCGCTAAAGATTAGGTACTGCAATTATCTCCAACATATAATTTAACTAAATAAATTTTAATCATTATAAGATGATAGCATATAGAAAAGCTAATGTAAAACACATAAATAGGTTACTACAAAATCTAGCTAGTGTTCCTCCTTAAAACAATTAGAATAAAATGTAAAAAATTAAAGGAGCTAAGTGTCATCTTCACTTTTCGAGTCAATTCATGTGGCTCGAATCTTTTCCATATGATCCTTGATCTAGGGAAATTTTGTAGCAAGCAAACTCAATTGTTGTTGGACATATTTTACCTTGATGTCTATTTTTTTTATATTCTTCAAAACTTTGGGAAAAAAAACCAAGGAGGTGGAATCAGAAGAACCGATTGATGAAGGAGAAGAATTTTTTTCCTGTTGTGATTATTCCCTCTCATATTTAAAAGTGGGAGTACCAAAATAATTAACAATTGAAGCAATCTTGAAGGATTTATAAATCCTCCCAATTAACAAGGAAATCTAATTTCTTGTCATAGAGGGACATATTGGCCATTTGAAGAATGATCCAACCACAAACATCAAAACCTTAAGTTTCCAAGTCAAGGAAATAGACCATTTCCCCAAAGCCTCGACTCCAACAAGAATTTTCAATGGTGGAATGACATATATTTGGAATTCCAAATTTCCTAAAAATCTTCAAATTCATGGATATATTTTCAGTAGGAGATTTTTTATCCATCCATCCAACACTAGGACCAAAGAGCTTTAATGAAATAGTTTCGCAAGAAAGCATATCTTCTTTTGTCATAGGAATAAAGAAGCTTACCAAATCTTTGGATCAAGACTTTGGAAGGTGAAGAAAGTTTTGCCGGCTTACTCAGGGTTTGGTAAAAAGTTTCTCTCTCCTCAGAGGTAAGTAATTCTTCTTTCATTATCCATCCACCATGAGTACGAATCATCAAGGTAATAACAGAGCATCATGGACATCGATTGCTGGAGGTACAAGTTCAGGCATTAATGATAGGAGGGGATCAACAACTAAGCCAGTACAAGCAGTTATCAATGGAACTACACCAGCAGTTATTGCTACAGGGGCAAAACAATGCATCTCTATAGGAAATAGATCTTTTGAAATAGCTAAGGTGAAGCAAAATGGAGAAATTATGGGATCGATCAAGGAAATCAACATGGGGTTCAAGGAATTTATCATTTCTCTAGCATCCTTCGAATGGATTAGTTCAATCCTTGAGCAGGAATCTAAAACTTTAAGAGAAAAACCAACATATTGGAGCTGTACTAAAAACAATGATCAGCTTTCTCTAGTCGAAATTTCTTTGGAAAAGGCGAAATCTTTGAAACTAACTAGGTTCGGAACCAAGAAAGATCACTCACAAGTTTGTTTCTTTCCTGCTGGTGGAGATGGCAGAGGATGGCTGAATTTTGCGGAAGCAATCAAATTTTGCTTGGGTATGGCTACAATTTTCCAACCTCCTCCTTCGCCATCTAATACCTCAACACTCCAACTTCAACATCCGGTACGCTTTAACAACAGATGGAAGGGAGCATTAATTTGTGAAATTCAAGATAAGTCCATCCCATGGACTAGAGTAGCTCAACTAATGAAATCAGCCTTAAAGTTGCAAGGGTCTGTGTCTTTATCTCCCATCACAACAGCCAAAACTCATGCTCTATTCTTTGTTGATTCAGAATGCAGAAAAAGAAGGAAATCTTATCAAAGAAGAATGGGTTATGAATGATGTTAAGATGAGAATTGTTGAATGGTCACCTGATGCTAATAGTATCAAATCACAAGGAGCTAACATTCCAAAACCAGTTTGGCTTATGATTCATGGAGTTCCACTCCATATATGGAACTTAAAAACTTACAGAAAATTAGGCAAAATGTGGGGTGGTCTTATTTCTTCTCATGCTAACTCTTTGAATGGTGTTGATTATTCTGCTATCTACTTACAAGTTGCAGGTCCAGTGAACTCTCCTGTTGAATACAAAATGATGCATATAGAAGGATTATCTTTCCCAATCGCAGGTGAAATTGTAGACAATGTGGAGCTCGTCAATATCCAAGAGTATCATACTTTTGTTGAATCGGGAATTTCGGGAACCTATTCAAAATCATGCTCTTCATCAACAGTTGCATCTACATCAGTTAGCTCCAACGCCTTACGTCTCCTCTTTGAATGGCAGTTCTGGTAATAAAAATGGAAACACAGGGATAGAAGAGCAAATGGTTATATTCCCATCAAGAGAAGTTATTGCACCTGAAAATTTCAGAGATTTTAGTACCGTTGAAGCTGTTGACCAAGCACTTTTCTCGAGTTAAACCTGCAACCGCAACTACCATCATTAAATGCGAATTCAAATTTTGAATTTAATTTACTTTCGGCTCCCATGGCCCCAAACCCGAATGGATCAACACCCGCACCAACAGTATTTCAGAAATCCAAGCGTTACAACACCACGTTACGACAATTGATTCTCTCCTAGTGGACAAGCCCATCCAGTCCACGCAACCCAACTTTTTCGACTCTTTACTATCAATTGAATCTCCTCAAAAACAGGTAACTTTTTAGTAGATGAGTCAACTCGCTCTCCGGTAACACCGTTACCCAAAATCCTCAAATCGAAGTAGAAAATTTGCAAGAGCTTCAATCGTTGGTTAATCAGTTTCAAAAATTTGGCCCCGTAATTGGAGTCTCCTTTCAGCAAACAGAAGATCAACTCAACGCTCTTATGCACGAATCAACTTCTAGGAACGAGTCCAATCTTCTCAAAGTATTTGAACAATCGAAGAAGACAAGGAGAATGAATCCAACGAAGCAACATCCGTTCACTTGGTTGATTCATGAATACAAAAATCATAACGTGGAACATCAGGGGTCTTTGTGATAGAAGCAGAAGGGATGAACTCAAAGTGTTGTTACGTCTTTGGAAACCTAACATTTTATGTTTACAAGAAACTCATGTTTCAAATTGGCAAAGGTATCAAGTGAAGCAATTTTGGGAGAGAAATAATTTTGACTGGGTAGCTCTCGATTCTAATGGTAATTCAGGAGGGATTATAGTAGTGTGGAATACCAACAAGGTTGTAGTTACTTGAATCACTCTTAGGTGCGTTCTCGGTTTCAATCGAGGTGCCGTTTTATTTCCGAAAATTTCAATTGGTTACTTACTACTGTGTATGGTCCTGTGCTTAACAATGAAAAAAATCAATTTTGGGCTGAATTAAGAGACATTAGAACCATTTGGGAGGAACCGTGGGTGTTGTGTGGTGATTTCAATGCAACAAGATTCTCGTATGAAAGATCCAGTAGAAATTGCAACTCTAAGTCCATGAAGAAATTCGCTTCTCTTGTTCAGAAACACCACCTCATGGATTTGCCCTTAATTGGCAGTCACTTCACATGGAGCAGAAATTCATCTTGGAGCAAGCTTGATCGTTTTCTTATTTCTTCATCTTGGGAAGACAATTACTCAAGGATTGAGCAAACAACATTACCCAAGCCCTTTTCTGATCAACTGCCCCATTTTGCTGTCCACTCAAGATGAAGGTTGGGGTCCAACTCCGTGCAGATTCGAGAAGATGTGGTTGCAAGATCCCTCAATAATGGAGTTGATGAGAAATTGGTGGAACTCCTTCAGCTTCATTGGATCTCCTGGTTTCATTCTTGCAAAAAAAATGCAGGCTCTTAAAAGAAAATTGAATGAATGGAATCGTGAGGTTTTTGGCAAAATTGACACCTTAATCCAAAACAATCTTAGTGCAGGTCAATTCGTGGAGTCGAAATTGTTGCTGGACCCTGACAATGTTCAACTAGCAATTGAACGAATCGAAGTAAAGGCCGATTTCAAGAGATTAGCAAAGATGCATAATGATTTTTGGAAACAAAGAGCTACCATCAATTGGGTTGAGGAACATGAAAACAATACTCGTTTTTTTCCACAAGTGTGCTTCATCAAAGCAAAGAGGTAAAAGTTTTTCTCAGTTGAATATAAATGGTGCTTTGACAAGTGATAAAACTATCATCAAAGAGGAAACTGTTTCTTACTATCAAGGATTATTCAAGGAAGACTTTTTTTCAAGACCTCAGCTAGATGGCCTCATTTTTCCTTCCATAACAAATGATGATGCCAACAAACTTGAAATCAAGTTTACAGAAGAAGAAGTTAAAATTGCTTTAGCTGAGTTGGCCCAGGAAAAAGCTCCAGGTCCTGACGGCATGCCCATCTTTGTCATCAGTAAGTCTTGGGATTTCATGAAGCATGATATTCTCCTAGTCATGGATGAGCTCTATTACAACAACTCGATTGATTGGAGACTCAAGTCAACTTTTCTTGTTCTCATTCCGAAAGTGCAAGACTTAGAGTTCATGACTGATTTTCGTCCGATTAGCTTAATGAGTAGCATAAACAAGATTATATCAAAGGTCATTGCCAGTAGACTCAAAAAGGTTCTTCCAACAATTATAAGTCATCAACAAGCAGCTTATGTAGAAGGTAGGCAAATCATGGATGGAGCCTTCATAGCGAATGAATGCATCAATTCTTCTCAAAGGTTTAAACAAGCAGGTATTCTATGTAAAATTGATTTTCAAAAAGCTTATGATAACGTAGCTTGGTCTTTTTTGGACTATGTTTTAAAGAGAATGGGTTTCGGAGTTAAGTGGAGACGATGGATAAAAGCAGCTATCTCCAATGTTAATTTTTCTGTGCTTATCAATGGTTCCCCAAATGGTTATTTCAAAAGCTCAAAAGGTCTACGTCAGGGAGACCCTCTCTCTCCATTCCTTTTCTTGATCATTGCAGAAGCTCTAAATTTACTCTTTGATAAGGCAGCGCAAGTGGGATGGCTCAAAGGCTTTGAAATTGTTCCAGGTGGAACAAAAATAACACACCTTCAGTTCACCGATGATACCCTGGTTTTCCTCCAAGATGACCCGCAATGCATTTCCAACCTGCGCAATATTCTGATATGGTTTGAAATAATTTCAGGCCTTAAGGTAAATTTTCACAAGACGTCGCTTATGCCAGTTGGGGAATTTCATGATATCAATTCTTATGCAGTTTTTTTTGGGGTGTAAAGTTCAGTCTCTCCCTACTTCTTACCTTGGTTTGCCTCTGGGAGACAACTATAGATCCAATCTTAAGTGGGACAAAATTTTAGAAAGGCTCGAATCGCGTCTACCCTCTTGGAATGCAAAAGATCTCTCGAAAGGTGGTAAGCTAACTTTGATTATTTCTGTCCTCTCATCCCTTCCCATTTATTATTTTTCAATCTTCGAAGCTCCTATGCACGTTATTCGTAAGCTTGAAAGAATCATACGTAATTTCCTATGGGATGGTGGCAATGAGGACAAGAAATACCACCCCGTGGATTGGAAATTTCTGGTGAAGCCAAAAGACAAAGGTGGATTAGGTATTAAACAGCTGCATCTAATGAATATTGCTTTGCTTATGAAGTGGTTGTGGAATTTTGGTTCAAAAGATAATCCATTATGGAAGCAAATCACAGCTGAAAAATATGGTATGGCGCAGTCTGATTGGTCCACTAAGAAAACAAATCATCCTTATGGATGTAGCATTTGGAGGGGTATCCACAAGCACTATGAGGCTTTCAAAGCAAATTGCATTTTCAGATTGGGCGATGGTAGTAGAATAAGCTTCTGGTGCGATGTCTGGATCGGTGATCAATCCTTTGCTAACAAGTTTCCTGCTGCATACAATGCCTCAAATGCGAAGACGCACACTATAAGCCAAATGTACTCGAGTAACTCTGAATCCTGGAATTTAGGCATCACTAGAAGAGTCCACGACAACGTCATAAGTGATATAGCTGCATTACTCCACCTGCTGGACTCTAATGGAGAAGTTCCATCCATTAATGATGATGTAAGGTTGTGGAAAAATGGTCTAAAAGCTGGAGAATTTTCTGTCAAAAAATGTTATCTTTGGCTAGTAGAGACTAATGATGAAGATCTGGACCCTCAAGAGCATGTTCACCATAAGAGAATTTGGTCGAAGCTATGGCCATCTAAAGTTGGTTTCTTCCTTTGGCTTGCAGCTAGACACAAAGTCTTAACTCAAGACGAGCTAATTAAGAAAAGATGGCGTACTTGGGCCAATCATTGTTATCTATGTGTTGGAGATGAAGAATCGAACCTGCATCTGTTCCTACACTGCCATATTGCAAGCCACATTTGGAACTTCTTTCGTGTTGAATTCCACATTGTTTGGATGCTTCCTCCTTCAATCGCCATCGCACTAAGCACTTGGCCACGTCCTAATACCGTTTCCAGGAAATCATCCGTCATCAAAGCCTTACCAGCTGCTATTTTGTGGTCCTTGTGGAAAGAGAGGAACCGGAGAGCTTTCGACAACAAATCTCGAACCATCAACAAGATAATTTTGAAAATCAAACATATCTTAGCTTATTGGCTCTATCAGCAGCCTGAGTTTCAGAACATAACTCTCAAAGAATTCATGCTCAATTGGAACAACGTGGTTTTTGAACCACCTTGAAGTTTTTCCCTGATCAGATTTACAAGTGCTTTTTGGTGGTTGTAATCTCTACAATCTTTTGTCTTGCTTTTTTTCAACTAGTCCTGTCTTTGTTTTGTGGTGTCGCTGTCCTTCTTTGGTTGTTTTCGGTTTCTTGTATTCTTTCGGCAGCTGGTCCTGCCTTTTGTTTATAAATTCTCATTTTACTGATCAAAAAAAAAAAAAAATAAAGAAGCTTACCATATGTTGACCTATAAGGCTAGCTAACAATTTCCTATCAACTTCTATAACTCTTTCCACAATCTTGGTTTTAAAGGACAATTTCTTAAGATTCACATCATGAATGTTGGCATAGAGTACCCTTGTGAGAACATTAAATCCTCCACCATGTCTTTCCAAATATCACTAAGATTATACTTTTGAAAGCAATATAATTTACCAACATGCACATACTCTTTGACCAATTTTTTTATTATTATGAATCCTCTAGAAAGAATTTTGTCGTAGGTTTTAAAGCATTCCTCATCAATAAAAGTAATCCTAAAAGATGTTTGATTACTTGGTTCTCCTTTTTCCTTGATGGTAATAGCCTTTTGAGAAGAGACTTTAGGCATTTTCTCAGGTATCTTAGCATCCCCTTTATTTCTAACCATACTTACTAAAAATAGTAAATTGAAAAAGAGAAAAAGGAAAAATTTACTTGGAAGAGACCTACTAGAGAGCAATCACCTAAATTGACACAATCCTTGTTGACTAATTTTAACTCTAAGCAAAAAGCTAACAATATTGTAGAAGAAGGACTCCAAAATCGTGATAAAGTGACTAGTTCTGTAACTTTAGGTTACCTTCTACTCACGGTACGTGAACTTGAGAAAGAAAATGAGTAAGGAGTTCACGAGTCCACGGGTTATGGATAAGATAGCCATTTTAGTGATATATGGCTATGACATCTAATAATTTCAAAACGACTCTTTTTGGGGAACCTTTTCTCGGAAAAAATCGATACGAAAATTAGGATGCTATCACTGAGACTCGCTTACAAGTTTGAATTTATGAGTGAATGATCAACAAAAGTATGATATAAAATTGGATAATTAATACATAATCCAACAAGAGAATGTATTTTACTAATATGAGTTGTACACTTCTAGAGAAAAAGAAGCCTTTGCCTATTATAGAGATGGTGTAATTTTATTCTATTTTGTGTTCTCCGCCTTACGAGTAAAGGCATGCATATGTTACCCAAAATATTTTTGATATTTTACAGGGATAACTTTAAGGTGATAGGTTCTCTTTCAACACAACCTAAGTTTAAATATCAACGTGATGATTAGATAAATATAGCGTGCCTAACCTTGGCTAGTTAACAAATATTAATTCCCATGGATTTTGTTCTCGTCTCTTGCTTAAGAGTCGGATAGAAAGTGAAAATTCGAGGGTACCCAAATACACCACAATATTTTATTTATCAACCTATAAGTCCTCTACCGAATGTGATCGTATATGGACAGAGTCGAGACAATATGATAATTCGGTTCACACTTCGTGTGATTGTATATGGATACGAGATTGAGACAGTACTACAACAAAGTGTGATACTTGATAATAGGTTCGGTAATAACCAAATATTATAGGATCATTATCCAGTATTGCGGAGTTAACGTATATGTTTAATTTACTTTTAATTATAACAATAAAATAATTATAATTGCGGAATATAAAAGTAAATGACACAATAAGATTTTTTACCCCTAGCTACTTAGTTCCCTCAGTATCCCTGCGCCTTCGACTTCTAGAGTCACACACGTGAATAACAAGTCCTTTGGATTGTATTCCAAACAGCAAATGAAGAATTTGTTTGGTAACCACTCTAATCAATCTCGCTAAAAGATTTAGATGAGTTATTGACAAAGGCTCTTCCATTTAATCTAATAAACTCCTTTATCTGGTTAGATCAATCTAACTTTAACTACCGAAATAGTCAAGTATAGATTCACGCTCAATCAATATAAATCTCAAAGAGAAACATTGAGAATGCCGATGTCACACAACTAATCAATCAGATCTATCAAAGATAAAATGATTCTAGTTGGATCCCAGCCGATCAAGGTTTGTGCACACAATTCACAAGATACAACAACTAATAAGAAATTTTATTCATCTTCAAATCTTCTTTAATCTTCAATAACTTACACAACACCACTTGAATCTCTTGTGATCAATCATGAACAGAACGAAGTCTGTCAATGGATTATCACAAGATGTCTTTAGATCTAACAATAGTTCTAAAGATCCCGTCAATACTCTGATCTAGTTTGAGTTAAGCTTATATAAGAAGATATGATTCTCAAGCATAAACAAACTAGGTGAAATCAAATCAATCGAAAATTAATAACACTCCAATTATCTAGTTTCCCACCAACGCTACTCGTAGAGCTTCTTGATCCCACATAAGTCTTTAAATGAGAGGTCGTAAAAGATTTCACCTAAGTAGGATACTTTCCTCTCTGAATAGACGACTCCACCAGAAACAACAAGAAATGAATTTTTCTTGGCTCTTAGGATACTTTGCTAGAAATGCAAACTTATGTTGTTATAGACCAAGGATGTTTGGACACCAAGGAATTTCCAAAACTGAAAGTACTCTCAATATATGCAATGAGTGCCAAATTCTGTTTTCTTAATTATAATAATTGCTTGTCCAATATTTTGGAAATCGCTCAATAATAAATCTCTAATTAGTAAATGCACATTACTAATTTTTATTCTCTAGAGCTATGCATTAATAGATGGTAATTAAAGCATATAAAACCAAAAACCTTAATTACAAGATTCTTAATTTATTTCGGCACAAGATCACCTTGAGTACCAAGGAATATCTTTGAACAACAAATGATAAGAGTTACTGCTCGTGTTCAAAGTATGTTGACATCTTTTCACTGCAAATCCTTATTTCATATTTACATGGATTTGCATTCTTGGAATCGGTTATACCAAACTTCCAAATAAGTTTAGAATTGGTTTGCCTGTATTCCAAGACTACTATGTGATTGATCATACCAACTCACATACATGGGTTCAATTAGTTATACCTAAATATGGAATTACTTGTGATCGGTCACACCAGTTACAAGGATCGGTTCCATCTACACATGGTATCTACTTGTGATTAGTCACACCATTTACCAGGACAATTACAAGGATCGGTCACACCAGTTACCAGGACCGGTTACACATTTGATTTTGCCGGACGGGAAGAAACTCAATGAAACATTAGCTTCACCAAGAGCTGTAGTTCCTAAGATTAGCAAGGTAAACTGATTTTACAATAACCGCACATATTTCTTGATTTTTGCATAATAAAAACATTTGCATCATTGTATGACCTAAACTAACATTTTGGGTGATGAGATGGATAAGGCCTTGATAATTAAGCAAACATCACCCTTCAAGTCTCTTGAGAATCTGACCACCAGATTTAGTGGGGAGGGATCCAGTCTAAAAGAAGGTATGGTTAAAACATAATAGTTATTGCAATAAATAATATTGATGGATCACAATCCATATAAGATTGATCTTCTCGATCTTACAGTAATATGGATGATGATAATGTCTGTAGTGACACGGTATGGCACTTTTTATGTCAGGTGAAGACTAGGAGAACTTTGGATCGGAGTTTCCTCCACGACAGCAACACTTGCAATGCCTTACAAATTTAGATTCACTTATTGCGCACTTGTCATCAGTCACACAGCCTCCTAATTATGAACAATCTTCTTTACACAACCAACTAGTATTAGCCCAGTTGGCCATGGATTGAGCTCCCAACCAATAAGTTGCGGGTTCAATTCCCGCGCTGATCGTGTCAAAAAAAAAAATCTTCTTTACACCAATTTGTACAATCGGCACAATTTGAGATCGGTATCGTAGTTTCTGTGTATGTGTCTCCAGGAGTACACTGATCTCCCGGAGTACTAGGTGGGGGTGGGGGGGTGTAGTAGGGGGCGGTGCGGATTTTTTACAACAACAGTCGCAAATAACAGTTGTATCTTCTGGAGGTGTCAGGCATCTTTGGCGATACCAATAGGTACCCAACGCATCACATCCACACCGACAATAAGCTAAACAGGGAAAGGAACCTCTAATTATATTAAATTCCTGAGTATTCATTTTTATGCCATTCGAAGGTACATTTAAGAGCTCTCATCTTTACTGCATGAACACGACAAAATTCACCGCATATATTATAAAATATCTATATGATGGCAAATACAGTCAAAATAAATTAAACCGAGATAATGTTATTGACGAAACACTTCACAGTGATACTTACAGGAAGGTAAAGCAGAGGGAACGACGCTTTCATGATCGATAGACGCGTAAACAAAAACAATTGAAACCAGGAGAAACAAAGCCTTATAAACCAAGAGTGAACAATATGAAGGCATTTTATCGCTGAAGATATTCTTTAAATTAATGTATGTAGTACGATGGGTTGGTTATATATGAAAAGGAGAGGGTACCCAAATATACCTCCAGCTAAAACTTTTCATTCCTATAAGTCATTTATCCGAAAGTGATTGTCTATGTAGTGAGCCGAGATAAAGCAACTAATCTGTTCACACTTCGTGTGATCGTCTATGGATATGAGATCGAGACAATACAACAACGAAGTATGTTTACTTGATACAAATGTTCATACTTAACCAAACTCAATAGGATTCACATATCAAGTAAATAGGAATTAACGTTTGTGCATTTACTTTAATTATAATAAAACAATTATAATACGGAAATATAAAGTAAATGACACAGCAAGATTTTGTGAAAATACAAGGCTAGTCATGCATTAATTAATAATGCTGTAAATTCACAGGGTATATGGGATTGTTGCCACATGCTCCCACCTGGATGAATTTCGTGTATTTAATTCACAGAATACTGGGATTGTTGCCACATGCTCCATTCTAGGTGAATTAGTAAAGTGAAGAAGTATTCATCACTTGTTAATGGCTTTATATTTTGCAAGATGTCAACGTATAATTTTGGTTTTACAATTTTAGCCTTAAACTGAAATCCACCATCAACACCTACATCTTGCCTCTTTTTCCTTGAATATTGCTTGAAGAGCGATCTTTAAGGAAAAATCCACTTTGTTGTAGTTGTTGGAGGAACGAGCGGAAGAATATTGGATTTGAAAAGTACGTACTTTGCTCTATTCTTGATTCTGACGCAGACGAACCTGAGCGTTTGAAAGCAGTCAGCACGATTCCTAATGTTGTTGTGGCCTTTGGTGCTCCTGCTGATGATGTTGGGACGGATTGCATTGCTGCGGAAACATCTGATGCAGAAGCTGAGGCAGATCCGAAGGAAGGAGCGTCAACAGGTGATGGTGTTGAAGCAAGACCTAACGGTGGTGCAGGCGCGGTCGACCCTCTTGATGGCTGAAACCTCTTTACTTCTTTTTTCTCTTTCTAAGTATAGTCCCGTAATTTGTGAACATCTTCCTTATACTTGGTAGGCTTAGAAAGATACCTACTATTATGTATACTGCAAGTGCACAGTGTCGACAAGCAACACAGGGCAAGCACAGGTCGAACCACAGAGACTTGGAGAGTGTAGAAGTTGATTCTAAATCCTGATTCAGAGAGTAACCAAAAGGGGTTTGATTTTGTCGATACGACGATATGATTTTCAAGTGACTGAAATAATAAAAGTAAAAGATGCAAATAACAAGATATGTAAACAATGATAATATGGATACTAGGGTATTCAAATCCACCAATAACCTATGATATGCATTCAACTTGTAATATTATTCTTGTCCTTATAGTAGATTCAAGTCTACCGTATAACTAAGGTGTTTCTCCAATGGATAATTTAATCACAACTAAAGTATTTCTCCAAAGCATTAATTGTCTAATTAAGCACAACTAATCTAAAGATCAATATTTGGTTAAGCATGAGTTGTAGCATAATCAACATAGAGATATTCTAACTACAATGGATACATGGCATACATTGTGAGAGCAAGATGTTGAAAAACTTGGATTAAATTATATCTTTAAACAATTCTAAACTTTCAAGAACAAGATACAAGATATGAATACATACCAATGAGATTAGAGCTTCATCTAAACCCTAGTAAATGAAACTAGAACATGAAGAACATTACAACAAAACTTAAATTTGATAAACTAACATGAACAAGCTATTCTTGGATGAGTTTTCAACACAACAACCCTCTCTATTTATACACAAAAATTCTCTCTCACTTGGATTCGAATTTTGGCAATTATTTACTCAACAAAACATGTTTTCTCACTTGATGGATGTTTTGGAATACAATGGGGTGAGGTGGATGTTTTGGAATCCAATGGGGTGAGGTGGATGTTTTGGAATCCAATGGTGGTGAGGTGGAAATGGATTTGGGTCTTGGGTTTTGGATCATGGGTTTTGGATTATGGGTAGTTTAATCCCATGTATTGTAAACAGGTTGCCACTAATGCGCGAACGGGTTGCAACACTTCCAACTTTCTTCTCTTTTGTCTTCTCAATTCTTCCAAGCTTTATTTAGTACTTAAAAACACAAAATTAATTAATACAAATATTTATTCTTGAAGATGGTAAAAATGCAGAATTTGGGATAATATATGACTTTGAAGCGCGAAAGATGAGCTAAGTGCCAATGAAAAGGTGTATGAATATGCAATATTTGGCACTCATCAAATACCCCCAAACCTGAATTTTACTTGTCCTCAAGTGAAACAGAAATCCATAAATCCTAACTATACCACTGTCGTTGGTCTCTCGAATGCATTTAGCGTATGAATCAAGCCTTTAAACCCCTAGGTGTCCCTAGTGGACGAGTTGTAGTCTCGTGAGGGCCTACCAAAGATGTACCCACAAAACCTTCTCCAAATTCAGAGCATCCATAGAAATGCCTTCGTCTTCGGTCTTCAACTGTAGATGATGAACTTCGGAATTTCGTAGAACCTTGATAATTTGTGACCATTTTTTTTTTTTTTTTTTTAAGACCCGCTACACAGCTGATCATCATTTTTTTTTTAATTAATATTTTTTTTTTAATTAATATTTTTTTTTGTTGACCCGCTACACAGCTGATCATCAGATACCAAACACAAGATCCGAGACAAAATAATTTTTTAGGGACCCGCTACACAGCTGGTCATCATTTTTTATTTATTTTTTAGAGACCCGCTACACAGCTGGTCATAGAAAACAACAACACAAAAATGCAAAAGACTACAAAGGATCCTACAAAAGACCCGCTCCACAGCTGGTCATAGAAGAATGCAAAAGACTACAAAGGATCCTACAAAAGACCCGCTACATAGCTGGTCATAGAAGATAACAAAAACAAAAAAATGCAAGACCCGCTACACAGCTGGTCATAGAAAAGACTCACAATGCCATATGCAAATACTCCCCCAAACCTAAATCTAACATTGCCCTCAATGTTTCAAAATATGATAGAAACAACAACAAACCATGAGAACAAAACATATTCAAAGGAAAGAGATTACCAGATGCCAAACCAAAGACGGTGGAGTATGTCTAAAGCAACCAGCAGGAAGATATCTGTGGTATGTACAAGGGGTGAACTTTTCAGTCCACATAGATCGTATCAGCAAGATGAGTTGTTTCAATCTTAGGTGGAATTGGTTCAAGGAACGGCTTCAGTCTCTGCCCATTGACCTTGAAGACATTCTTGGTTGTTACATCTTCTAGTTCTACAGCCCCATGGGGGAAAATTGTTCGCACCACGAACGGGCCTGTCCATTTAGAACGTAATTTTCCTGGAAAAAGATGCAGTCGTGAGTTATACAATAGAACTTTCTGGCCTGGAATGAATGACTTGCGCAAAATGCGTTTGTCATGGAACACCTTCATTCTTTGTTTGTACATTTTTGCATTATCATATGCATCATTTCTTAACTCTTCCAACTCATTGAGTTGAAGCTTCCTTTGGGTGCCAGCTTTATCTAGATCAAAGTTCAGTTTCTTTACAGCCCAATATGCACGATGTTCTAACTCTACAGGGAGATGACAAGCTTTACCGTACACAAGTCTGTAAGGGGACATACCAATGGGGATCTTGTATGCAGTTCTATAGGCCCATAAAGCATCATTCAATCTTAAAGACCAATCTTTTCTAGACGGGTTAACCGTCTTTTCTAGAATGTGCTTAATCTCCCTATTTGAAACCTCTACCTGGCCACTGGTCTGTGGATGATATGGGGTTGCAACTTTATGAGTTATGCCATACTTACGGACTAAGGACTCAAAATGCCTATTGCAAAAATGTGAACCACCGTCACTGATTATAGCTCTAGGGGTTCCAAATCGAGAAAATATGTTTTCCTTTAAGAACGAAAGTACCACCTTGTGGTCATTAGTTTTGGTTGCAATTGCTTCTACCCACTTAGAAACATAGTCAACAGCAACAAGAATGTACAACTTTCCTTCAGAGCTAGGAAATGGACCCATGAAATCAATGCCCCATACATCAAATAGCTCAACAATCAAAATGGGTTGTAAGGGCATCATGTTTCGTTTTGATATACTTCCCAATTTCTGGCACCGGTCACAAGAAATACATAATTCATGGATATCCTTAAACAATGTTGGCCAGTAAAAACCACTCTGCAAGATCTTTGCAGAAGTTTTCTTTGCACTAAAGTGGCTTCCACATGCTTGATCATGACAAAAAGAGATGACATCCCTTTGTTCAGAGTTGGGGACACATTTCCTAATGATTTGGCCAGGGCATTATTTGAATAGATATGGGTCATCCCATAGGAAATGTTTCACTTCGGCCAAGAACTTAGACCGGTCTTGTTTAGACCAATGAAGTGGCATCCTACCTGTAGCAAGGTAGTTCACGATGTCGGCAAACCATGGCATTTCAGAAACTAGCATCAGTTGTTCATCTGGAAAGATTCTCTAATAATCTCTGATTCATCAGTAGACTCGACATTCAATCTAGATAAGTGATCAGCAACAACATTCTCTGACCCTTTTTTATCTCGAATTTCGAGGTGGAACTCTTGTAACAAGAGTATCCATCGAATTAGACGAGCCTTGGCATCTTTTTTAGATAAAAGATATCTCAATGCGGCATGGTCAGAATATATGATGATTTTAGATCCTATCAAATAAGATCTAAACTTATCTAATGCAAACACAACATCTAGCATCTCTTTTTCGGTTGTTGAATAATTCATTTGTGCCTCATTCAGTGTCTTACTAGCATAGTAGATCACATAGGGTTGTTTGTCAACTCGCTGACCTAAGACAGCTCCAACAGCAAAATCAGATGCGTCACACATGATTTCAAAAGGCAATTTCCAATCAGGAGGTCGGACTATAGGGGCCGAAGTTAAAAGAGTTTTGAGCTCCTCCCAAGCATGCACACAAGCATCATCAAACACAAATGCAACATCTTTACTGAGTAGATTACACAATGGCCTTGAGATCTTACTGAAATCTTTGATGAATCTACGGTAGAAACCAGCATGGCCTAAAAATGATCTAACCTCCCTCACAGAGCGAGGTTGAGGCAAGTGTTGAATGATATCAACCTTGGCTTTATCTACTTCTATGCCTTTTTCTGAGATGATATGCCCTAGAACAATGCCTGAGTCAACCATGAAATGACATTTTTCCCAATTCAAGATCAAATTCTTTTCTTTACACCGAATAAGCACACGAGTAAGATGATGCAAACATTCATCAAAAGAAGATCCAAAGACAGAAAAAATCATCCATGAAGATTTCAAGAAACTCATCTATCATGTCTGAAAATATGCTCATCATACATCTTTGAAAAGTAGCAGGTGCATTACACAACTCAAAAGGCATACGACGATAAGCAAATGTTCCATACGGACAAGTAAATGTGGTCTTATGCTGATCTTCGGGTGCTATGTGAATTTGGTTGTAGCCTGAATAGCCATCTAAGAAACAATAGTACCTATGTCCCGACAACTTTTCTAGCATTTGATCAATGAAGGGCAGCGGAAAATGGTCTTTCTTAGTTACTGTGTTCAATTTCCTATAGTCAATACAAACTCGCCACCATGTAGTTACACGGGTGGGGACAAGCTCATTCTTCTCATTTTGAACTACAGTAATGCCAGACTTCTTGGGTACCACTTGAATGGGACTGACCCACTTGCTATCAGGAACTGGGTATATGATACCCGCATCAAGAAGCTTTATGATCTCACTCTTAACAACCTGTTTTATGTTAGGATTGAGACGCCTTTGCATCTCCCTAGATGGTTTGGCATTGTCCTCAAGGTTTATATGGTGCATGCAATCAGTGGGGCTTATGCCTTTAAGGTCCGAGATGGTCCATCCTAATGCTTCTTTATGCTCCTTAAGCACTTCTAAAAGTTTTCTTTCCTGTTTTGTATCTAAGGCAGATGAAATGATTACAGGCAAAGTATTAGAAGGTCCCAAAAAAACATATTTAAGAGTATCAGGCAATGGTTTCAGTTCGAGCTTTGGTGGCTCAACAAGAGATGGAACAGACTTGGATTCCAAGAGTGGAAGTGGTTCCACTCTAGCTTTCCACTTAGACGTGTCCATGAGTGGTGTGGATTCAAGCAAAGTATTCACTTCACTTATGTATTCATCATCAAACAGATCCAGGTTGAAATTATTCAAACAAGCATCCAAAGGGTCAACAGACATGCTACTAGGTAGCGACTCCTAAATCAAACTTTCAATCATGTTGATTTCATGCACATCATTATCATCATCAAGATCTAAATGTTGTTGGCTAGCATTGAAAACATTCAACTCCACAGTCATATTACCAAATGACAACTTCAGCACTCCATTACGGCAGTTAATGATTGCATTGGACGTCGCTAAGAAAGGACGTCCCAAAATGACAGGAATGTGACTGTCAGGGTTTTGCACAGGTTGAGTATCTAAAATGATGAAGTCCACAGGAAAGTAAAATTTATCAACCTTAATCAAAACATCTTCTACCACACCACGTGGCACTTTGACGGATCTGTCCGCCAATTGCAGAGTTATAGGTGTTGCCTTCAACTCTCCAAGACCTAACTGCACATATACTGAATATGGCAGTAAATTCACACTTGCCCCTAAGTCTAGCAACGCCTTCTTAACCGTATGGTCACCTATTTTGCATGTGATAGTTGGACTACCTGGGTCTTTAAACTTAGGTGGTGTGTTGCTTTGAATGATTGCACTCACTTGCTCAGTGAGAAAAACACGCTTATGCACATGAATCTTTCGCTTTTGTGTGCATAGATCCTTAAGGAATTTAGCATAAGCAGGGACTTGCTTGATTGCATCAAGAAATGGGATGTTGATGTTAACTCGTTTGAACATTTCTAAAATCTCGTTGTACTGTGTACTCTCTTTTTGTTGCACCAATCTTTGTGGGAATGGAGCAACAGGTACATGAGATGGTGTAGAGACATTAGAATTATGGGAATTCTTATGTTGCTCAGATTTGTTTTCAACAATAGGTGTTTTCTGTGGTATTTTATGCACTGGTGAGTCTGATGTAGACTCACTCGACTGTGGTACACCTACATTGTTTTCAACAACTTTACCACTACGAATAGTGGTGACAGCATTTACTTGATTATTGGAGGCCTCATTTCGAGTTGAATTTTCTGCCTGATATACAGTTTTTGGATTTTGTTGGGGTTGACTAGGAAGTTTTCCTTTGTCTCTTTCATTCAATGCTTCACAAATTTGACCCATTTTAAGTTCTAGACTTGAAAAACGTTGGTCTGTGGTCTTTTGAAGTTGTACCAAATTTTGGGTCAACAAACCGAAACTTTCTCGAAGCTAGGCTTTTTCTCTGCAGGGTACTGAGAATGTGGTTGCACTTGGGGGTTTCTAGGATAAGGGTATCCTTGGTTATTATTTGATGTTCCCCCTTGCACATGCCCCTTAGACCATGAAAAGTTAGGGTGATTTCTCCACCACCTGGTTGTAGGTCGAGAATATGGGTTGTTCTCTTGCCTTTGGTACAATACATTGGCTTCCTCGGTTTTAGACTCTTGAAATGCATGGAGGTTTGGACAAGTGTCCACTAGATGGTCTGAACTATGGCATGCGGCACAAGTGGCCATTTCAATTTGACTACGGAGAGTAGGGATATTAGTTTTTCCATTCTTTTCTAGCTCTAGCTTTTCTATTCTCCTGGCCAAGGATGCCATCTTTGCACTTCCTTCGAAGTCAGAGTCAATTCTATGAACATTGGATGCAAGGGTAATCCTATTTGGTTCACGGGGGATTCCCAATTCTTGAGTCTTTTCAGCGACTTCGATTAAGAAATCCCAAGACTCATCAGCAGTTTTTTCAATAAATTGACCATTGCACATGGTCTCAACTGTAGTTCGGTTCTTGACATCTAAACCTTCATACAAAATTTGCACAAGTCTCCATTTTTCAAAACCATGGTGAGGACATTGGAGCAATAATTCATTGAATCTCTCCAAATATTTTGCCAAAGTTTCCTCCTCTAATTGCACAAAACTATTCAGACTTTGACGAATTGTCGTAGTCTTATGGTTTGGGAAGAACTTTTTGAAGAACTCTTTCGTAAGAGCATCCCATGTATGAAATGACTGTGGCTGTTGAGCACACAGCCAAGTCTTGGCTTTGTCTATCAAAGAAAAAGGAAAAAGTTTCATTTTGAGGTGCTCATCCGTCATTTGGTTGATCCGAAGAGTCCCACAAATTTCCTCGAACTCTCTCACATGGTGGTAGGGATTTTCAGCTTCAACCCCTTTAAATTTAGGCAACATATTGAGGATACTTGCCTTTAGCTCAAATTGTCCATCAATAGCTGGTAAGACAATGCACGAGGACTGGGTTGTCCTCGTTGGGTACATGTAGTCCTTTAGACTACGGACTGGGTTTACTGGTTCTCCCATTGTTTCGGATGGGTTTGGACTGTCTGCCTCAGAACTATGTATTTCAATTAACTCTTCTTGACTGATTTTAACTAGTCGGCGTGTATGATCTCTAAAAGACACAATCATAGCCTAGCTAGCACATCAAGCATGTTAACCATTCACCTAGAAGGCAAGTTCTATGCAATCACAAACAAGGATGACTCCACCACAGTAAACCTACTGATTTCTAGCAAACAAAAAGCATGATGGCTCCACTTAGATTGTTTTCTAGACCCGCTTCTAATCCTTCGAAAGGGATTCGTTACAATCTGAGCAAACCCCTCTGGAATCAATCCGAGTTTAAGTAAATTGAATAGAGGCGAGGGAAGCTGCTAGAGCTTTGATACCCAAGGCCTCACCGTATTACAAGGCGGCGCGATCACGCATTCAATTCTGAGAAACCGTCATGAACTTCAAGTATGCTTAAAGAGTAACCAATATTTTTCAAATGACTTTCCTACTAAGCTCGTTACCTTATAGGTCTTGTTCTATTCAAAATTTTAAAGCTTAGGTTCGCGTATGTATCGTTTTCCTAAGGCGGGCAAGAAGAGAACGGTGATGAAATCCGAACCCTTATCTTGTATGGCCAGTCCTTGCCCTTTACTAGGAAAATAAAATAGCCGTATTCAATTCCTCAACATATATGCAAACGAAGGAATACATTAACTCGCTAACAAGGGATTCGCGAGTGTTTCGACAAACTTACCTCCCGTTCCAGACGGGGGATGAACCGTTGTTGTCGACTCGGGCCACGACTCCTATGTCATGAACGAACCGAGGGCCGAGGTGATATTGTAATCACCGTCCTTCTCTGCAAACAGTTGATATTTAATAATACCCTTCCGTAGGGTTTAAAAAATAAAAAATAAAAATAGAATGTCCAAGTCCAAAGTCCAAAATAAAGTGCAAAAGAAAAAGAAAATTACAAGAGTAAAGGAATCCTAATACAAACTAAAAATAAATAAAATAAACTCTTTTTTTTTTCTTTTTTTTTTTTATTAAAATAAAAACTTCTTCCGCTTTCTTTCGCTTCCTTTCCTTCGCCTTTACAACAGCTACTCAGGCACCTGTTGAGCTCAAAAGAGGTAGTTAGGGTTTCGAAGTTTTAAAGCAAAAGCAAAATAAAATCAAAAAAAAAAAAAGTGTAAAGTTGACTGTGAATAGTTGCGTTGCTACAGTAACAGTAACAGTGAACTATCGTTGCTACAGTAACAGTAACAGATGAAGAACACGAAGAATAGACGCTTCAGAACTGTCATTCTGAAGAACATGAAGAATGACACAGAGAATAACTGTCGTTGTTTAACAGTGACACAGTGAATAACTGTTGTTGAAGTGCGACTGTTCTGGGCGGGCGTTTTTTTTTTTTTTGGTGTTCCTGAATACGCTACAGTAACAGCGACTTTTGTACAGCGCTTTATCTACAATAAAATGCTACAGTTCCAGGAGACAATTTATGAACAGTGACAGGAGACAGAAACTTGAACTACACTTCTACCAAATCCCCTGGCAATGGCGCCAAAAACTTGGTAGGCTTAGAAAGATACCTACTATTGTGTATCTTGCAAGTGCACGGTGTCGACAAGCAACACATGGCAAGCAGGTCGAACCACGAGAGACTTGGAGAGTGTAGAAGTTGATTCTAAATCCTGATTCAGAGAGTAACCAAAAGGGGTTTGATTTTGTCGATACGACGATATGATTTTCAAGTGACTGAAATAATAAAAGTAAAAGATGCAAATAACAAGATATGTAAACAATGATAATATGCATACTAGGGTATTCAAATCCACCAATAACCTATGATATGCATTCAACTTGTAATATTATTCTTGTCCTTATAGTAGATTCAAGTCTACCGTATAACTAAGGTGTTTCTCCAATGGATAATTTAATCACAACTAAAGTATTTCTCCAAAGCATTAATTGTCTAATTAAGCACAACTAATCTAAAGATCAATATTTGGTTAAGCATGAGTTGTAGCATAATCAACATAGAGATATTCTAACTACAATGGATACATGGCATACATTGTGAGAGCAAGATGTTGAAAAACTTGGATTAAATTATATCTTTAAACAATTCTAAACTTTCAAGAACAAGATACAAGATATGAATACATACCAATGATATTAGGGCTTCATCTAAACCCTAGTAAATGAAACTAGAACATGAAGAACATTACAACAAAACTTAAATTTGATAAACTAACATGAACAAGCTATTCTTGGATGAGTTTTCAACACAACAACCCTCTCTATTTATACACAAAAATTCTCTCTCACTTGGATTCGAATTTTGGCAATTATTTACTCAACAAAACATGTTTTCTCACTTGATGGATGTTTTGGAATACAATGGGTTGAGGTGGATGTTTTGGAATCCAATGGGGTGAGGTGGATGTTTTGGAATCCAATGGTGGTGAGGTGGAAATGGATTTGGGTCTTGGGTTTTGGATCATGGGTTTTGGATTATGGGTAGTTTAATCCCATGTATTGTAAACAGGTTGCCACTAATGCGCGAACGGGTTGCAACACTTCCAACTTTCTTCTCTTTTGTCTTCTCAATTCTTCCAAGCTTTATTTAGTACTTAAAAACACAAAATTAATTAATACAAATATTTATTCT
This sequence comes from Papaver bracteatum, assembly GCA_023529315.1. Taxonomy (NCBI): domain Eukaryota; kingdom Viridiplantae; phylum Streptophyta; class Magnoliopsida; order Ranunculales; family Papaveraceae; genus Papaver; species Papaver bracteatum. Next base: position 8,701 of record JAJJWX010001162.1, on the reverse strand, counting down.
TGAAGATGGTAAAAATGCAGAATTTGGGATAATATATGACTTTGAAGCGCGAAAGATGAGTTAAGTGCCAATGAAAAGGTGTATGAATATGCAATATTTGGCACTCATCAATACTCAGTGGCAGCTGAGTTCAATATTTTCTTCTATTATTTGATTGCTTGAATAAAGGTTTTTACGTTATAATCCTTTGTTAAGACTATAACTGAACCTTCACAGGTGCAAGGGTGTGCTTTATCATGTATGTAATTCTCCATGATAAAAGAAATAGTGCCATAATGGAATACCGCGGACCTTTGTTCCTGATGCAAGATCTTTCTGGTCTTGCTGGGGTGAATGGCTCAAAGCATCTTCCTTTTCCGCATATATCTTTTCCCTTGACTCTTTTCAAGATGTTTTGCTTAGGTTTTCTTTCCTGACTTGCTCTAGTGGGTTGATTTAGGCTGACTCGTGACTTTGTGTCTTTAGGGGTGAAGAGGTTATCAGATGGAAATAATACTTCAATTAATTTGAAATTTTGAAAATTGAAGCCCTAACTATTAATGCAAGTATTGCAATCATTCTCTAGAGGAATTACAAATATGATGTGAAATTGTAAAAGGAAACACGCTAGAGGAAATAGCACAGCGTCTTAAAGCGTGTAGGACACTGGAAAATGGTAGCACAATGTCTCAAGTATGGTAGGGTTTGAGCCACCACGAGTGAATTGTTACGCCTTCTAGCTTGTCAGTGTTGACGAGTTTGCAGTAGCCGCCTAGGATGACATCGGCTACCAGGTATGGTTCATCCCACCTTTCGGTGGGTGAGTCAGGTGGGGTAGCCACTTTCACCGTAATGCTTCCAACCTTGAATGCGTTTGTCTTCGTTACCAGATCTCCAATTCCAAACGGGTTGGGGCGTGTAGATATCTGGGTCTTGGTCTTGTCGTCTTTGATCGAGAAAGGTTCTAGACTCTTGATAAATTGTTTGAAAGGGCCGGCCTACCATTCACATCTCTTAGCCAGGGTTGATTTGTTAGTTGGAGTCAGTCCCCAGGAATTATCAGAGTGATGAGCGGTTGGTTGTAAAGAGGGTTGCGTGATGAGACTTACTTGATCTCGGAACCTTTTAATATATGCTGACGGGCTCTCTCCGGGAAGTTGTGTCACGTTGGCAAGTTGCAAGTGGCGCGGAAATAGATATTCATCGGGTCCAGAAGGCGTGTTGGAGATCCTTTCAAGTATTAATGACGGTAGAGGACAGACTCCTAGCATTGCCTTATTGTCGTGTATCCAAGAGCGTCCTAGAATCATGTCATATTTGGGATGTTCTTTGACTATGTAGAACTTTTCTTGTGTCGAGGCATCACCCAATTTGACTTCAAGATCGATGTATCCATATGCATCTTTGAGTTCTCCTTATGGATCCTTAACTACAGTTGGGTGACGAGTAGCTTCCTGCTTCGAAATCTTTGCTGCTCTTAAGGTCTTGACAGTAACGATGTTAAATTCAGAGGCTGTATCAATAAATGCGCTATAGAACTCGACATCTTTCAAATGAGTGACGGTTAGGAGTCCCCAGTTTCCCTTGCTCGCATCTTCCAAGTAGAACTGGGGTTTCTGGACTGCTTCCGGATACAAACGCTTGCCTAATACAACACGGTTGAGGGCTGTAAATATGTCTTAACGCTGTCCCTTGGATAAATACAAGATTTCACATAATTGCTCCATCATAGATTGTACAGTCTTGCGAACGGAATCCCCATAAATCATGCAATTCCTGACAGGAAGAGGATATCTATGAACACCTTCGTTTCCAAGTTGGAGTTATCCTGTCTCTATCTTTTCTCTGAAGATTTGTTTCAGCCTGTTGCAGTCTTTGGTTGGATGGTGGACGAACCTATGGTAGCGACAATACTTTGGATCCGCCATGTCTTTCTCAGTTGGTGGACGTCTGATAGGAGGCAGCTTGATGACATCGTCTTGAATCCATGCTTCCAAGAGTTCTATTACTTCACTCATGGGGAAAGGAAAGCCCGCGTATTCGGTGTCTTGTGCAGGAGCTTTGTCCGCTCCTTTCCGAGACGAAGTCGTGTGTGCCGAGGATGCTCGCTTGGTTTGTTGTTCTGTTGCTGAAGCTTTCCTTTTTTCTCCTCCGCCCACCACACTCACAGAAGGACCAGTGTTGTATTGCTTGTTCTTAAGATGCCTGCTTCCTCGAATTTCACGTGAATCTTCACTTCGAACAACTCCGGTTCTTTCTAGCAATGCTGGTGCAGTTGTGGCTGAACGTTTGGCAGCTTTATGGAGTTCGGAGAATGTTTGAAAGCCCAGATTCTCTAATAAAGCGCGGTATATGGGTATCATACCATTAATGCACAACTATACCAATTGTCGTTCGGGTCATGGCAATCTAGTGCTTGGGTTCTGAACCTCTTAACGAATTCGTTAGGATGCTCGTTGTTCCGCTGAAGAATTCTTCCAAGATCTGAAAAGGTGATCTGTTCAGACACGAAGAAATACTTTATGTAGAAAGCACTGACCATCTCGCTCCAATTGGATATGTTGTTAGGCGCGATGTTGTAGTACCAGGTGTACGCCCTTCCCGTAAGTGACTTTGAGAATTCTTTTAGGCGGAGAACATGATTGTATTCATGCTCTCCCAAGGATTCCAAGAATCGAGAGACGTGTTCACGAGCATTACCAGTACCATCATAGAGGGAGAATTTGGGAGAGGTGTAACCTCTTGGAAGAGGAATTCGCTGCACTTCCTTTGCCTCGGTTTTGAAGAAGTCATTCCAGGTCCTCGCGTGTAATGAAGTTGGACGGCTGGTTCCTTTCTCTTGGGGGTTTAGGAGCAACGCGAGTTTCTTCATCCATGTGGGCCAGGATGTAAACGCTTCCCACGGGTTGTCGTGAATCTTGTGGTAATCGTTCAGTTAAAGTTTTGAGGAAAGTGAGCACCTCTTTCTGAGTTGCGGCCATATCCGTTTGAGTCTTAGCAAGAACTTCCTACTTTTCCATCAAGTCTGCAATGGTAATGGGCGGTGGTCCTCCTCTCGTCCCTCCGGATCCTCGTCCTGATGAAGGAGTGAAAGTTGTTTTTCAGGTGATCACCGGAGGCGTTACACTTGAGGAGATGCCGGGATTCGCGGATTCTCTGGCTCTGGTGATGGGAGGCGTTACACTTACTGGAATATCTCCTTCCCCGCTAGCATTGTAGATAGAAGTGACGGCTCCACGAGATGTATTGACCATGGTAGCTCCACTAACAGGTACATCGACACCGGGAGTGTTATCCACACTAGCTCCATCAGAATTGATTGCTGATCCAGACCTGAGTTCCACCATCTTGAAATGAATTGCTGATTGAATTGGTTCTAAGATCTATCCTTTTTGAAATTGATAAAATTGAATCGGATTTCGAAGAAATTGACTTTACAACCGAGAGATTAACCTCCCACTATGGTCGCCAATTGTTTATGGGTGAAAACTATTCTTGTCGAATTTGGTAATTTGGGGTGTGTGGATGAGGAATGAATCTAAACCCTAAAAAAATGCACTGCACGGTGAGTGCTTGTGCTTCGAGAAATCAATCTGTGCAACTCTGGCCTAAACCAAGAAATGGCCGTTCTAGACTTGCTTCGGTCACAAAGTGAAGGAGATGGGGTTGATCTTAGGGAGGGAAGCGAAGAAGGTGTTTAGATTGTGAAGGTTTTGGCTATGTATGACTTGTATCAGAAGACTGAATTGGCTTGCAGGATGTAAGCTATCAGTTCCGGTGTTTGAATACGATTGTATCAACACTTGTTTCTGTTATCTTGTCTTGTTTTCTTGTTTTGAAAAATAGTTAGGAGAACCTATATATACAAGTCTTTAAGCCTAACCCTCGTATCTCGTGGGAAGTGGAGAAAGTGGAGTGATGTTTTAGTGTCACACGACCAATCTTGCCCACTTCTTCCATCATCACTAACCGTCCATGACTTCCTGACACGTTATGCGCTGCACGCTGTAAACTGCCAGACCAATACCCCAGTATGTATCCCCCAGTTTGTGACATCATTGATATCTTGAGTGTGTGGATCGTGAGACCCACAGAAAGTAGCATGTAATGCTAGACTAAGTTATTTAATAAGTCGATACCTGTGAAGTATCGTGTGCATTCTATGTAGGTACTGCATCGAGTATACTCAGCATGTATGAAGCATCACTGTTTGAGCGTCTCAAAACATCTTCATGTCTAGCCTACCTCATATGATGGTTTGGAGGTTGCGTAAGCAAGTCCTCCCTTGGCCGACCATATGATGTGGTAGAATGACGGGTGGTGATCACCATGACGCCTCACTGACCAATTAACTCATGAACAGGGTTGTATAACCAATCCGGTGAAGTTGGAAGGACGATATGATCTTTGAGACACTCATATGCGATCGTTGGTGGAATTAGGGTTTTTAGAAAAGGTGTGCAAGCACCACTTTTCAGCTTGGTCGAATCCAAGCTTGGGACACCATTTTGGCATGGCCGACCAGGTATGCGTGTATACAGCATGCCGGTATACATGTCCATACCTCACTGTCCCGTGAAAGTGTGATCTGTGCCACTCAATTTTTCCGGCGAAGTTGAGTGGCCGAGATCAATTTGCGACAGAAATCTGGCGCCACAAAATCCACGCATCATGCCAACTTCGGGCGCGCGTTTCAAGTCAACCAGGCTTGGTCGGTCCCGACCGATTGGTTTGGCGTATGGGTGGTAGGCTGGTGTTCACGCCTGTACTTCATTGCCTCATAGAAACATGATCTAAGCCACTCAATTTGTCCGACGAAGTTGAGTGGTCGAGATTAGTTTACAATTAGGAGGTGCGAACACTCCTGTTTTGGGAGCGCGAATCGAGGTGTATAGCCAAGTTCGGTCTTGCCCGATTGGGTGTGGAGATAGGTGGGTCTGTAGTGATCGTTCTAATACTTACATGGCCTGCTTAGTCTATTCCTGGACCCTTCATCCGAGCAGGAGAAGATGAACGCTCGTGATCGCGACACAAACCCTAGTCAGGGTTTTGCTGGTCGTGTGTCACACCCAGTTTGGGGTGCACGAATCAGGACGACCAACTATAGTTGGTCCTGACCGATCAGTCAGGTATGTAGGTGGGCCCACAGTGATTGTGTTGACATGTTCTGGGCCCTTTGATTCTACACCTACACCCTCCATCGATGCCTGCGAAGATGGATGGTTGAGACTGTTTTGCAACACATGGAATGTGCCGAAAACCCTAATTTAGGGTTTTTTCGTCCATACTGGTTTGGCTTGGACGGTTTGGAAAGCTATGCCATCCTTCCGGGGAGGCCGACCATGCGGGGCCCGCTTTGGGTCGGTAGTGAATATTCCAATACCGGCTTGGGGTCGTGGATTCGATCTAAGTTATCCAATCATGCTGGTGAAGTTGGATGGTCGTGATCGTTTCTGAGACTGATATGGACAGTCTAGATTTGAATATGCTCAATCGGGCTAGTATAACACACCGAGAGTTGTATGCTCAATCGGGCTAGTATAACACACCGAGAGTTGCAGCCTGTATGGGTAATTCATACATGCTTCGTTATTAATGCTTGGAGGTTCGTGTTGCTCTGCTGAGAACAACACTCAGTCGTCATGCCACACCGATAATGAGTACATGAAATACAAGGCTAGTCATGCATTAATTAATAATGTTGTAAATTCACAGGGTATATGGGATTGTTGCCACATGCTCCCACCTGGATGAATTTCGTGTATTTAATTCACAGAATACTGGGATTGTTTCCACATGCTCCATTCTAGGTGAATTAGTAAAGTGAAGAAGTATTCATCACTTGTTTATGGATTTATCTTTTGCAATATGTCAACATATAATTTTGGTTTTACAATTTTAGCCCTAAACTGAAATCCACCATCAACACCTACATCTTGCCTCTTTTTCCTTGAATATTGCTTGAAGAGCGATCTTTAAGGAAAAATCCACTTTGTTGTAGTTGTTGGAGGAACGAGCGGAAGAATATTGGACTTGAAAAGTACGTACTTGGCTCTATTCTTTTGGGAGCTTTGCGAAGTAAATAAGAAGTATCATCTCTTGAAATATACGTAGTATGAAGCATCCTTGAAGAAGTATAAGAAGTACTCAATCTTCGAAATATAAGAAGTATCCATCCTTGAATAAGAGTAATAAGTATTGCCTCTATTCATGCGAAACTATTACTCCATTTTTGGTGAGGATTCTTGTTGTTCATTAATGAACGTCCACTTTGGAAATGATTCTTGCCGAGAAGATAAAGAACATAAAATGTTTTCTTGGTAATCCATAGTTACATCTGTTCTTTATCTATGAGGGTAGAACCCTTGAGAAAATGTTGAATGAGAGAATTGTTTCTTCATTCTTATCTTGCCTCTGTCTCATGTTTTGTGCTCATGCGATAGTATAATCTCGTCAAGTTGCTTATAATTGAGCGAAATAACCACATTTTGCAAAATAATCACATTCTGCGAAATTCTGAATAATCTTGCGAAATTTTGAATAATCCTGTGAAATTCTGAATAATCCTGTGAAATTCTGAACAATCCTGCGAAATTCTGGACAATCCTGCGAAATTCTGGACAATCCTGCGAAATTCTGGACAATCTTGCGAAATTCTGGATAATCCTGCGAAATTCTGAATAATATTACTTTTATTCTTTGTCCATCTTTGGCTTATTGTATCTCATTGTTTTACTGTCTCCATTGTTTATTCCTGCACTATTAATATCGTATAATATAATATAAACAAAATATCAAAGGTGCATCATTTTCACTATCTCAATTTCATTTATTTATACATGTTCGCAAGCTTATTTGCTTACACATATAATCATTTTCGCAAGTTTATTTGCGTACTCTCTTATGTGGTTGATAGGTGTGATAAACACCTAATTTTATATCTAGTATTTATGCTTTCTTTGCGAGTTTTCGTGTAAATTGTGTATCTTATGTGTGAGTTCGAGTGTATTAGGTGTTTTGGAGTCATTGGAGCAAAAAGAAGTGGAACTCGCCTGAATCTTGGATTCCTTCTCATCATGCTGAAAAACACGGAAATATGAGGTCAGTGGCGAAAGAACGATGTCATTCCGACGCCGTATGAGGAGGTTACGAGCAAAATCAACGGTTAAGCTTGTCGGTTTCTAAGGACTGACAGTACAATAAGAGTACTGGGTGGCCCGTATCACCTCTTGGGGTTGTTCAATAACAGTCTCAGGGTATGATACTTATTCATCTAGATCGAGTTGAGCTTTAGACCAACAATTTTTGTTCTTCTCTTACAACACAACCAAGACCGGTGCAAACAAGTGTTCACGCCGGCGATAGGGTACTGCAATAGCAAGAAATGCTGGTTTGTGGATGTTAACGGTCGAAGTTGCAGACACAGGGAATTGGGGTTTGTTGATGGTGATGATTCAAAGAAGATGGATTCAGCAAGAAGACCGGGTACTGATTTGGTGTTGCAATTAGGTTACAGGGAAATGGGTTTTAGTTAGAGTTCGAATCTCAGCAAGAAGAAGGCCAAATAAGGGACGGATAACATTTGTTCTTCTCTTCTATTACCTGTCCGTGCAACTGAAGTTTTCTGCCATTGTTCTAGGCGATGAAATGATGTTGATTGATGAATTTTTACTCCTGAAGTGATTTGAATGAATGGGTTTTATGTGATTGCAGGGAAGGAGTTGATTGTGTGATCTTTAAAATACAACCAGTGCATAACTATCATCAGCTTGCAAGCCGCATACCAGGTGTTCGAAAGAATGGCTGAGAGATGAGTTTTTCATGAACTCAACTTCAATCATCACCAGGTGATGCTCCAGATTTGCTATCAGCTAGACCATGGTTCTGGTTGGTATTTGAGAAGAAGTAGGAGGGTATTTTAAAGCCTAAATGAATCAGGAGGCAAAGAGTGAGCACAAGCTGTAGGTGCTGCTGTCTTTGGTAATGAGCTAGTCTTAGGCGAGCTTATGAAAGAAGAGTTGTTGCTTTGCCATGGTTCTTGCCAGATCAACAAGAGTTGTGGTGATGGCTGGGACTTAACAAGTCAGGGAATGAAGCTTGTGGAGGTTGGATGTGGTGGATGAAGAGTAAGATGGTGAATTGTTAGCTGAGTTTGCACTGCTGCAAAGGAATGGTGGCTTTGATGAGTTGCAGGCGAATGAGATACCACTGGTGACATGGGTTTGCGGTGGTGGAATTCAGAGAAGGTTCGGGTCGAGTTCTTAAGGGTTGATGCTGTGACTTTTAGATGCATGTTAGGAAACTACAGGGCAGAACAATGGGTTTGAGCTATAGCAGTGGCGGTTGAACTGAAATTGGTCGACTTGAACAGGTTGGAGCTGCTGTTATATTCAATACATGGAAGACTGAGAAGTGGTATTGCAGTTGAATAATGCAGATGCTACAGAAGTTAAAGAAAGAATGGAGTGATAGAATGTAAGGTTTTTGATGCAGCTTAGATGCAGTTACACTGGCAGCTGTGGTTCATGGTAGTTGACAGAGAAAGGTCGACGATATTGGGTTGATGGAGTACAGAAGTTTTAGTTGCTGCCAGCGATAATAATAGAGAATGGAGGTTTGAAGTTGGGTTCTGGTAAGGAGCTGACGATGAAAGAACTCAGGACTATTGATGAAGTAATGAGCTACAGGTGCAGTGACTAATGGCGGGAACGTCGGAAGATCG